>LPNX010960363.1:38922-283474 GCA_001517045.1 Pseudotsuga menziesii | reverse complement strand
TTACATATTTTGTCTCTAATGGTTTGGGATCATAGCTTGGAATGTTAAATATATATTTTTCCATTAAAATTGTAAAATTTTATGTATTTTTGAATAGTCTGAGTCATTGAAATCAAACTGCTCCAGTTTGTTGTCGGTTTTGGTCTGAGTTGACCCTCAACAGATTCAACTCCCGGTTCAAAGTTTTAAAACATTGCTATAGAGGTCGTGATGTGTAGGATTTTTTTCCACTGCAGGCCCACCGGGTTTTGACATGTAGGGCCACATGGATCATCCCATGTGGTCCTATGGGGGCACTTTTGAAAATACTTAAAATCCCAGAAAGATGATGAGACATTCACACATGCACTAGTGTGTGCATGTCATAATGACAGAATGTAATACTTAATCTATGTAATCAATAATGTGAAGGTTGTTTGTTCATCATCACATGGACCTCCGTTTCTTGTGGGCCTATGGGATTCATTCTTTGCAAATCCTATTATTGGTTGGTAGGGCATGACATCTTTGGGACCACATGGATCAAGTCTTCCATGCCTAAATATTTTGTTCACAGTGAGGATGGACTTAATTGGTCAACTAATGAGGAACTTTTAAAATGATTTATTGGAAGGATTGGGTTATGAGCCTTCACTCCAACCTACCACCAACCTATGAACAAATCTGATGGGATCCATAGCCTGTCTATGTCTTAGCACAGTGCTTAACCCCATAGTATAGATGGACTTAACTGTGAACCAACAAAAAGGAAATTTATGCCTGCATGGATGATAACTATGTTATTGGTTCCTTCTTCCCTCTTCCCTAGATACACCTGGATACATATCATATCTGGGCCCTTCTCAGACATGTCTGGTATCTCCTTAATGGACAAATTCCTATCAACTAAAACTTCCTTTGTGAGAATTTTTTATCATATGCAACCATGCTGACTAATAGCCTCATGTTTGAAGAAATATTTCAAACCTTTTTTGGTACTTGCTTCCCCAAAAGCATTTGATGTGGAAATAATACAATGTTAGAAAAAATTTATGGTCTATTTGCTTGATCAGTCATTTGACAAGTAATAATCAAAACCACATAAAACTGCAAGAATGCTTATGCATGAGAACTACCTCTATTTCTCCCTTGAATCTAATTTAGAATTAATATCATACTTCAAATCCATATATATGTATATGTATGTAAAATGTACTTGTTTTCTGTATGTCCAACATATCCTATCTAAAGCATGAACTATTTTTCAACCATATTAAGAGGAGATTACCATGGATCCCTTAATTTCTGCTGCTTCTGTTATTGATGCTGGATTATCTGTAGGGTTTTCTCCCATTGGACCTGGCATTGGTCAGGGCACTACTACAGGCCACGATTTTCTAAATGATAATAGTAAATGGTAAACATTTAATCCATGACTACAGTTATAACAAATCTATGAGTACGGTAAGTCTGCCACCCAAATTGGTCAAAGGTTAAGCCGATCCAAAGAAATGTAAAATGACACATTGTTTAGTATTCTTTATTAACTTTATAAAAGGGTAAGATCTTCGCACTACTTGTGGACATACACCATATCTCTTTCCCAAAATTTCACCCTACATTAACATTATTCTACTGTTAGCTTAATCAAAAGAGTGGATGTGTTGGTTATGTGAGGCATATGGAGAAAATGTTTGTTGCCACCTCTCCACTAGCATATAATGCTCACCATAAATGATAACTTTTCCTCATTTTGGGGGAAACCTAGCCCTTTTCTGTCCTCTGCTACATATTAATATTATTGATTGAGATGCATGTTCTGATATGAATAGTATTAACAGACATAAATACTTGAAGTAGGGTCACTTCTCTCTCTCTAGGCATCATTGTTCTATAGGGATGCTACTGAATTTCTAATATTGATAATTTTGGAACATAGAGCCAATTCAACATCCTATTGTCTACTTTTACATCTCAGGATTAAGGTAAAAGGCACATTTCTATTGAAGGAACTTCCCCACTCCCCAGGTAGGTCTTAGTTTTAGATTTTCTTCCAACACATACACACACACATATCTGAAAATATTGGTGTAAATTTTACTTTGGTCTGTAAATAATTGTATGAACTTATAATGGTTTGGATCTTGAATTTTACATCCAATATCCTCGAAAATATATAGCTTCTTTGAAAGGCCAATGTGGTAAATAATAGTGCTGAATTTGGACATTAGAAAAAACACATGATTTTTGTGACATTCAACCCATCATTAGAGTATTCTCCTTTGTAATTGTTTTGAAGTAAGTGACTTTATATAGCTTCTGAATCTTCTGGAGAGAGGTCCACAGGTTCCTCCTAAAATTTAGAGGATAGGAGAATGAGATCAATCTAGCTGGTGATGGGACAAAGGTAGCCGAGTTTTCTGAGTGGAGGTGGATGTCACCTCAGGAAGTTATTGAACATGTGAGTGCAATATAAAGGGTGTAATTTATGAATTCTTCATGCATATGGTAGGTGCATTGACCTAAATAGATACTTACATTTTGTGGTTGATAATTGGATCAGGCTGTGGATTACAAGCGACTATTTTATGAGCAAGTTTTTAAGTCCTTTTCTCCTTACATGAGCTCATAATCATCTTCTATAGCATGTAAAATATGAAATCTCTACAATCTGCTCTTCTCCTACTGTTGTTTTCATCACTTTGTCTCCAACCCAGAAACACATGCAAATGATAATGGCCTTAATTTAATATGACTGCACATGGGATGTTGACAAAAGGGGATACCATTTTTTTCCAATTTCTTGGTTTTGTTGATAGTGTGTTGTTATTCTTATCATATATATTATATAGAAGGAAAATGCCTCAATTTATGAAATGATAGATAGGACCCGAGGAAAGGTTTATAATATCTTATAAGGACAACTTGTTCTTTTTGACTTGTTTGATATATTAACAAAGCGACACATTCAATAAATTATTTCACTTCATTGCCTTCCTAAGAAATTATGATCAATGGTAACTCAACAGTCAAAGTTAAGAGCATGACACCATTTGCTGCAATAGCGAGGCTTTTATGCATATACTTAAAAGACTTCTCCCATACCTTACAGCCAAATGGCAAGCCAGTGTGAAGCTCTTGTAATTGGCAAACAAAAGAAAATGTCAGTTGTCATGAGCTTCAAGATAAATCCAGATCCCTTGCTCCTTCCTACACCAGAAAAGGATGATTTGAATGGATTAATTGTGTATGGAGGTGATCAAGGCCCGAAGAAGGTAGGTTGATCAGATTGCTTATTTCTCTTTTCTCCAATTGTTCTTGTATGGGGTTTTTTAAAAGCTGTATCCCTTTGTATTTCAAATTTTCATCCGCAAGGCTTTGTAATAAGTCTCCGCCATTCTTGGTTGCAGATTAAAAATAACTCCTTCAATGGACAGAGAATAGCTATCGACTCAGGCAATGCAGAGTGGTTTAACATCACTTCTAGCATGTTGCATTCTTCATCAGAAGAATGCCAGCATTCTTGGAAATCTTTCAGGCTACCTCCGTCAAGCCCCTATGACAATTTTCTCAAAGCCGCTCGCTATTGAAAAGGCTTTGCAATTGAAAAGGTTTTCAACAACTTTGCAATAAAATGCAAATCTTTTCAAATTTAACTCTTTTTTGAGTTCTTGTACGTTATGATGAAATTTCCTTGGGTTTTGAGAAAGTTCATGAGAAAGGAAAATTGACATTGAGTATGTGGAAGATTAGTTGGTAGAACATAGTTTATTAGTCCCAACAAACTATAACTATGTTTTTCTTTCTTTTAACCACTTGGTGGATTTTTCATTTTCTTAACTTGTTCATGCTTGAATATTCTCTGTCTTTCAAGCATTTGGAATCTAATTTCATTATTTTCCCATTACATTGTTGCTCAAATTCATTGGCTATACCCCACCTCAACTTCACTCACTTCTACACACATTCAGGAAAGGTAGAAGAACTTGCTTCTATACAAACATCAAGGTGTGTCTCCAGTAATCTGGCATTTGTATTTTTTTTTAAAACACTTATAGCCGTCAGTTAAGTGACGGCTTGTAGGTGATTTTTATTTTTAAAAAATTCAATACCGTCGCTTAACCAACGCTTCAAAATTTCAATACCGTCGTTTAACCGACGCTTAAGCGACGTGTGTTTAAAGTTTAATATGAATTAGATGTCGAATAACCGATGATTTACATTTAACCGATGGTAAACTGAGTTGTCGCTTAACTGACGAATTAGAAATATGTCGGATAACCGACGACAATCCACCGACGCTTAAAAAAAAATAGTGTCATACATGCGATAGGGAAGTGTCGAAAATCCGACAATACGGCCGTCAGATTTTTGGTCGAAATGTAGTTGTGACAGTCTTATTCATTGTCCAAATTGCAATATAAAGCACTTGTTTTCCTTTGGTATTTACATAGTAATTATTGTTTCATTTGGCTTTCTACTCACTTTTCTAACCTTTACTAACCCTAGGACTGTCTATCAAACTAGACTATAATACTCCCTATTAGGAAGCCATAAGACACACCTAAACCATTCTATTCTAGCCTAACCCTTGCTAAAACCCTTGCCCTAGACTCCTACCTTTTGCTCTCTCTAAAGCAAGGCTTATTCCTTTCATTTCCACACTACTTAGAACCCCACGACTCTCCCTATATCTCTAAATGTACTATCCATTTTGGACAGCCCTAGAACACCACTAAGTCACTTCCTTGCCTTCCTATCTTACCCACTCACTAACACCTCACCTCAAATTTGTCCATAACCCAATATAAAGTGGCACAAAGACACCCTAAAGGGACTGTATATAAACAATCATTCCTAGCCATACTTAAACAAATTTGGCAGTTGTTTATAAACATCCATAACTTCGCAAAATACAAGAAAAGGCCGTCAATTGCTTTCAAGCCATTCTATCATCAAAAGCCAAGTGAATATACTTCTTATCATTCCTACTTGACTGAAAACTATATCTTGGACTGTCATAAGACATTTTACTTGCCTGGAAATTACATCTTGGACTATCATAAGATATTCTACTTGACTAGATATTTGATTTGGTTTAAGAGTCCCATTGGCTTGGAAACTTGGGACTTATAAAATTGTTTATCACTGATGTGTACTTAAAAATATTGTACCTTTGTCTTGACAAGATAAAAAGTGAAATATAGGACTGTCATAATGCTAAATTCTTGGCTGGAAATACTTTTGTTTTGAAGGTACCTTTCACTAATTTAAAGTGCCATTTCAACTCTTGTTTATCATTAGTACTTGCATTTGGGATTGTACACTCATTTCTGCAAGCTAAGAATTAGTGTTTTGGACTATCCTAATCATTTTTGCTTGGCTGGAAATCATTCTTAGTTTGACAGTACTATCTTCATGAAAAGTGGATTGATTGGGGTCTATATCAATGTATGCCAGTTGCAAAAGAGTTTGAATTTGTACGATATGATGATAATGACCCATAAAAATTGCTCTTCCTTGAAAAATAAAAAATGAAACAATTTCATGAATATGTGTCTTCTATAACGATCTATTGAGCACTTGCAATTTTAACAATCTATTGCACTTGTTTCAATTTTAATGATTTAAGCATTAGCATGCATAACCTAGGGTTTAGAATCAATGAGGAAACCCTAACCCTAACTAAAGTTTAAAGGTTAGCATGCATAACCCAGGGTTTAGAATCAATGAAGAAACCCTAACCCTTACTGAAGTTTAAAGGTTAGCATGCATAACCTAGGATTTATAATCAATGAGGAAACCCTAACGCAAACGGTCTTTTGGGGTTAGCATGCATAACCTAGGGTTTAGAATGAATAATGAAACCCTAAACCTAGGAGGGAAACTCTAACACCAACACTACCCAACCATCTCTTGTGGCCTCTTATAAATTACCTTTTTGTTTGTATATGAGAATGCCTTGGATTTGTAGTCATATGTCACATATTCTTTATAGACTAATCACATGAAATACTTCAAAGCTTAAGCATGGATTACTTCACATAAGCTATGGTTAGGGCTTCATGCGCACTCATTTTATAAACGATAGTGAAATAAGTAAAACATAGCTCATCTTCATCTTACATGTGTTTTGGACTTTCCTTGTCCATATCAATAGGCCTTCTACTCCATTTCTAACCTTTACTAACCCTAGGACTACCTATCAAACTAGAATGTAATACTTCCTAGTAGGAAACCATAAGACACACCACTAACTCATCCTAAGCTACCCTAACTTATTGACTGTAATATCCTATTTAGAGAATCCCTAATAGCCTTCTTACCCACCTATCATAGCCTAAGGTCGCTTCCTTTCCTTCCTATCTTACCCCCTCAATTCCTATCTTGTCATCCCTATTGATGCTTCCTTTAGTAGCGACATGCTCTCTTTGGGTGTACATAAGTGCATGATGACCTATCCAAAGGTTTGCACTTAGGATATGTAACGAAATAAACACCATGAAATTTTAATTAACAAATTCAACCCAAAATTATATCAAATTAGCATGCATAACCAATGCTAGAATCTACCCAATCATAAAGATAATATAAGCTAAAATTAAAATCTCCGAGTACACAATATTTAGACAGCTGAAATAGTTATTATGTATATTTATATATATGATATTTATGTATATATATTTGGAAACCATAAGTGAATCTAGCCCCAAATTATCATTGTTGTCATTAAGGTATCCACACTATAATTTTTTTCCTTGTTAGGGTTTATAAACCCTAATCATCTTTCATCATAGAAGAACATGGCATTTTAGATAAGTCTAGCACCAATTTTGATGTCAACATGTCTATCCTAGGATGATTCCTCAAACCCTAGGTCCTTGTCTATTGCATCAACAGAAGCACCAAGTCCTCAATGGAAAATCAACTAAACTTAAAAAAATCTTCTTCTAAGCAAGGAATCAAAAGAAGCTCGAGACTTATCAAGTTAATTTTTCCATGGTATTTCCCTAACGTCCATGTATCACACAAGAACAAGACGCTAAGATCACCAAAGACATTATCTCTTTTCTTTGTATATTCTATAGGGTCGGAACCCTAATTATACCTCCTTTTCCTTCACAACAAGAGCTATAGATTCTACAAGACAACCATGAAAATGCATGCTCTTGTGTTTGTCAGGTACATCAAGGACCCAATGATCTGAGGGTACATCGTAGCATCAACCGACGCTGATGAAACATCACTCAATAGCTTCAGATTTAATAACATAGGTGTGGTCATGGCCTTATAGTCCATCATCCCAAACCTCTTCAGGATCTCTTCTGCATACTTCACTTGTCCCAAGGAGATTCCATCTGCATTTTGCCACACCTCCATGCCTAGAAAGTAATGCATCATATCCAAGTCCTTCATCTCAAAATCTGCCACAAGTCTCCTTCTTGCAACTTTAATGAGTTCCTCATTTCTGTCAGGAACAAGTCATCGACATATAACAGGAGCTTCACCTGTCTTATGCCTTCAACCATGAAGTGCTTTACTCTTAGTAAAGCCTAGAGTCATCAGTAATATTTCCATCTTGTTGGATCATGTCGAACCTCAGGATCTTCTGCAGTCACTCCCTCTGAAGCGGAGCATCATTCTCCCTCTTCCTCTCATACTTTATGCATTGAAACTTTATGTACTGGAGGGACACATAGCTTGATCTGCTACTAATATTCTATGTATCAATCTATGGTCATTGGATACCAATATCATCTATCTTGAACCTTTTCAAAACTTATTCTCGCACCCATCTATGAGCTTGTCATCCTCTATAGGCTTTCATCTTTAGCCTTGTAGCAAAGGTTAATATATTCATCAATATAGATGCTCTTCAAGTTTCTCATGTATTTGTTATCCCATGGGTGCCTTTTGAGCTCGTATAAGGCCTTCTTTAATTTTCACACATGAGTCTTCCTTTCATGTGTCTCAGTGGCAACAAATGTCTTTTTGTAGTCTATGCCTTCTTTTTGTGAGAATCCTCGTGCTACAAATATTTCCTTGTATCCCACAATGTTTCCATCTACTGCATGCTGGATCTTATAGATACATATGGAAGATATTACATACTTCCCTTTAGGTCTCGATATCGCATCATAGACATCATTCTTCTTGAACTGGTACTATCCTTCCCTTTCTTCTTAGCTACTTCCTCATAGCTTGGAAGGCTCTGCATCAATGATGTTGCTCAACAATGTCACATAACTGCACTATCTCTGAGACCTCTTGATATCCTTGAAAGTATCATCATATTATTTTTTATCCTGGATTCTTTCTTGAACTGACGTCACTTGTTCTTCGAAACAAGTCTCGTCCTTCTTTTCTTGTAGGCGATTATACATGATCATTTCTACATTTCAAATGCACCAGTTGTATGGTTAGAAAATTTTTATAAGGCATATTCATAATGGAAAATTCTTATGCATAAATATATAGTCATGCAACTATTTTATCCAATACAACATTCATCCATATCTCATGGAAACTTTCTAGATGCCTTCCATCTCTACCAAGACATCATTGAGATTATGCACTAATCCAATATGCCGGCAAAGAGGTTTCATTCTAGATAAGTAGCAATGGAGAGTTTTATAGAACCATGAGCTACTTACCCATCACATGCATATTAGTAGTATACTATTATTAATCCAAACATTCTATCATGCATAATGCCCCAACTAAATATAAAAAAATGTATAAATAATATCATGAAATGACAATTGAATACTTATCTTTATTCATTTCATGGGTATACTCCTTCTTGATCCTTCAGCTTAATCATCTTCTTCATTCATAATAGCATCATTTCTTATCCAAATGCTAATATAGATAAGAGGCTCTTCAAGAGTTGATTCCTTTGTATTCCTCATTGCATGCGGGATATTCTTTGAATCATGAGCGCCTGATCTTCAATTTCTCCCATCTTCTCTTCTCTTATTATGAGTCGAGCTTTTTCTTTTGTGCGCTCTTCCCAGAGTCTTGTGGAAAGTAATCACTTCCTTCTAGCACAGATTCCTTGAATGAATGAATTCCATGATCCTAGGAGGCCATTCAAGGTGGTTATCACAATTTCTGTATTCTCTACATCTTCATCCACTGCTTTAAGTTCTTATTTGATTTGAGAGACCCTTGTAAAGTTTGACTGCATGGTCTCTACATTCTGGATCTTTACATTCTTCAACTGGTTTCTAAAATTCATCTTTCTATTTATGTTCCTCCCTTGAAATAGCTTGGTCAAGGAATCAAACATCTCTTTAGGTGTCTTTAGGGAAGACACTTGTGGTATAAGGTGATCCTTGATTGAATCATTAATGATATTCTTGGCCTTGACCAAATTCTTCTTGTGTAAGGCTTTATCCTCATTTCCCTCTGGAACTAGAACCTCTCCACTTATGTATGTGTCCAATTAATTTTCTTCAAGAACCAATGAAAACTTATACTTCCATGCTCAAAAGTTTTCAGCTTCACCAAGCTTGTCATCAAGCTGATGTGATAGGTCATTTTGAAATTAGAACCTCAAATGTAAATAGCAAAATATTAGATCTTACTGATTTGAGGTGTCCGTCCTTGTTCCAGATCTGGCTGACCTAGGGTTTGTTAGAGAAACCCTAATTTTCAAAAGATGGAATCTTTCATATCTGATTGGATAGAAATATGGGCCTCTTTAAGGTGAGTTTTCCAACGTACTCATTTTCCTAAAACAGTGGAGGGAACCTCCTGGAACAAGAAGCCCTAGTTTTTCAATTTACTCTACAGAAATTCCTGATACTATTTCTACGGTATCTACAAAATTAATGCTCCTCTATGTGTAAAATTGTGTACTGACGTACCCTTGTCTTTCCTATTTCCAACACCACAGGTTTGAGTAGAATTGGTTTCATATGATAGTTTTCCCAAGGTGACTTATTTCAGGACTGTTCAGAATAGCGAACTTGTACAAACTTCATCATCAGGATCTGAAACTTTTACCACGGAAAGTATAGGTCATCCCCTATCTGGAATATCTTCAGAAATTTCATTTGGACCTTTGTGGGCCGATATATAGCAATTCTCCCTAGGTGTTATGTTTAGGGATGAATATTGAAAGAGGTTGGAACCCTAATTTTGAGGAGTCATATCTACCAGAATATCACGAATCTGAGGCTGAAATTTTTACACATGATACATCCGGATTTTATCTTCGTCTTGCGAAAATTTCTTCCCCCAAGACTTCTTCAATCCCGAGATATAGCGAATGTACAAAAACTACCATTTTTAGTATTTTAGGGTTTTTTAGGCTGGGGTTCAAGTTGGGGTTTGACTTTCCCGTAGTTTTACCCAACCAAAAATATCAACCTTGGTTTATAAATTTCTATTTTGAGGAGGAGATAAATCCTATGCTGGGCTCACTCAAAATTTCATCTTCTGTAAAAAGCCCTAATTTACCACAACAAAACCTGAAAATGCCCAGAATTAAATTATGCTTCGACAGAAAGATGCGCCCTTCAATGGAGAGTTATCCTAGCCTACTTTTGTTTATGCATTATGGAGAGAGACCCAAAAAGTAAAAAGCCCTAGCTTCTACAGCTGCACTGTTTCTTCTTCTTAGGTTAGCTCTGACACCATGTTATATTATTATCATTTAAGTTATATGGTCTTAGGATCTTATGTGAGAGAATAACAAGCACATCAATCAATCACAATATACAATGAACACAAATATTTTCCTCGGGGAAACCATAAAGGAGAAAACCCCGCAACTTCCTTAGAGACAGAATGAGCACCAAAAGTAAAACCCAAAGATACGGAGATGATCTTTCAATGTCATTTTTCTCTCCCTCTTATCCTAGCTTCTTCTCTCTCTCAGTTATGCACTACAACTGAGTGTGAGTGTGTGTCTGAAATAGAGAGGCTCACTCTCTATTTACATTCTTTAGTTCACCTAATATTTGACTCAGTTATGTAGGCTCGAGTAACCACAACTAGGGTACTAATGACTCAACTTGTAACGAAGGGGACTACCTCATAATTTTTACTAATTCTCCCGATAGTAACATCGCGCTACAAGGAAATACAAGTGATTCTCACGATAGGAGCATCAGGGATGAGTGAAATACAATATATACAAGGGAATACATTTTGAAGTTACAAATACATCAACAAAAAGTGGTGTTTATAAGAAAAATGTTTATGGTGCTAAATGATTATGTGACATTCCATGGTGTATGGTGCAAACCACCAAAATCAATCCTAGGTGGATTGCGATTTTGTGGTGCAAAACACCACAATCATTCCAACATGGATTCAGACGTGCAAAAGATCATCATCATTATTTTTATTTTTATTATTATTATTTAATACACACACTTGTATATGGTGCATAACAAGTGGTGAAAAACACCATAAAATAATAAATATTGCAAAAAGAATATATATGTATATATAGAGAGAGGTTGATTATAAGTTGGTTATTTATTATTATTATTATTATGTTACAATTGTAAATAGTATAAATAATTATAAAGTAAGAAATAAGGAAAAAAAGCACAAGCATGTCATATTTAGCAAGGTCGTTTTTTTAGAGGGTTCATATTTTTAATTGCCATCCTTAAAAATATATACAAATAAAACAATTACATAAACATATTTTTATTGATACTAATTTTATTTGATTCATAGTAAGAAAAATAAATTTATTTTTTCCACTTGATTGTAAAACCCCAATATAATTACTAAAACATTTTTTATATTAATCATTCTGTAATAAATATATCTATCACTTTAACATAATAATATTAGTCATTTTAATTCATGATCAAAATTCAACAATTCAATATAGAGAAGAAAAATCAGAATCTTATTTTATTTCATTTACAATTAATAACCACAAATAAATAAATCACTGTCAAAATTATAGTTTAAGTATTTATTACATGAATTTATTCATCATATTAATTACTTAATATTAAAATTAATATAATAATAGGCTTATCCTTAGAATTTTTATTTTATGTTATTTTAAATATACAAGAAAAAAATTAATAATAATTTTTTCTATTGTGAAAAGAAAAAGTAGTTTTTATCTTTTTATTATTATTATTTATATAACAAAATTATAAAAAAAATATTAATGTGAAAAAATATACTAATAATTTTTAATTAACAATTTAAAATTAAAGAAAAACATATAACATATAATTTTAGTAAAAATAATTATAACCAATCATTTTAAGATTTTAATTAATATTATTTAAATTAAAGTTAGGATCCCTTTCATGAATATTTGAGATATATATATGAATCTCACACAGCTTTCATATCAACACTATTAATTAGTAATCACATTTTCTATATATACATATAATTATAATTTGTGATAGTTTATATTTTGATAATTAATTTATTTAAAAAATTTAAAATCCATGTACACATTTTTCATATTAAAATGTGTACTTCTCAATAAAATAAACGTCTTTAAAAATATATCCTAACATGTTATTCATTACACAATTTCAAAGGGACCTAAAACAATGGGGTTATCAATTACCATGTCCAAACTCCTTCTCTCCTTATTTTCATGGAGCTAATTTCTTGGCATAAAACACCATTCTTAGAGCTCAGTCAAGTATGATTTCAGTTATTACCCAGATAGAGAATAGAGAACTGCATTTCATCTTTTCCATAACCAAGCCGAGGGATGTCTGCTTGTTTGCAGCCCTATATTATATGAAGATTCAGAGTCGATGCAAACCACATCTTGATCACATAGTTTTTTTTTCATGCTCTCCCCAACCAAAGAACGAGCTGCTACGCAAACCACATCTTGATTACAATTTTTTTTCTTCCTCTCCATGCCACAGAATGAGCTGCTGCAAGTTGGGTTGCGCAATTAGCAAATTTACGAAAAGATAATCGAAGTAAACTAGTGAACTGATGATATGCACCGATCTGATGACCGGCCGCATCTGGCGTGACTGGTCACATCCGACGCAGCCGGTCGTCCGATCCGTGCATATAGTCGGGCAAATAGGTCCCGGCAAAGTGATAATCAAGTCAACAAAATACAACTTAATGCAATTACGAAAAGTTAATAATCAAGTCAACAAAATACAACTTAATGCAATGAAAGAAAATTACAATTACAAGGATTCATACTCTATAATCTACATATACTTGATAGTCATTTTGTTGATAGCCCGCGAATCAGTACAAATTCACCATTCACCGCCCTTCTTGGGTGCCAACACTGCTGGCCCCGGGTAAAGCTGAATAGAAATAAACTTAAGATCTCGGATGGCAGGAAATCGCTCAGTAATCACACCTCCATAGCAATAAGCTTCATAGTACTAAGCTTCGCGGCCTATGAGAATCGTATTCAAGTTTATTATATGGGCAATAGAGGGGAAACCAGGTTTCTAAATGTTTTTGAAATAGCGGGAAAATGAGGGTTGTTTGATTTTTTAAATGTTTCTATCATATATTTTAGTAACTATTATATTGATAAATCATTTTAGTAATTATTGTTATTTTTTTTGAATGCTGAGAAAAATTTCCATTTCCATTCATGAAGAAAGGGAATTTTTTTTTAAGTTTCTAAAACATTCATTACCCATTTTAAAAGGTTTTATAATATTTCTAATCTTGAAAAATCAAAAATCTTGAAAAAAATAATTACAATATAAAAAATTAAAAAGATAAATAATTAAATATTAAGAACTTTTTGAAAGTATAGATTACCAATATATCTTCTTAACATATTTGTTTAAAGCATAAATTACCATGCTCATGTTCAATAATGTCATTAATTTCAGATCTTGAAGTAAGTAGNTATATATATATATATATTCTCGAAAAAAAAGCTGATTTTTATTAATCAAAAACTACATACAAAATAGCATGCAATCTCTTCCTGCTATATGCAGATTTACATCTGTTTCACATCTTTTCTAATGTGGTTTCTCCTCCCTTTCGAGATCTGAAAAAAACCAAGACTAGTTTTGACAGCCTGATATGTCTATTGGCAGAAAATGCCCATGTAAGGCACCTTCAGGACGAAACTTTTCAATCCTCTAAGCTTATTATGAACTGATAAAGAGAGTTTGTGTCCAATCTATGTTTAAGGACTGTTGTATGATGCTTGAGCATTGTCCCAAAAGATACTTTAAATTAACAGTTTAGTGAGGCAAGAAAATGAAAGGCCTATGTGGATATTCTGAGGCCTTTAAGTCCTTTATCTCCAAAATTCTCCATTGTCCCCATTGCAAGTTCAGTCCCGCCTTTGAGAGTTTCTTCGCATCCGCATTTCGCTCCCTGTAAACATGCTTAAATGAGATTGATTCAAAGAAAGAGAGAGATCTAGTTGTCTCTTCATATAAAGCATCTAGTGTACCATTTCTGCATTTCTGAGTCTTTTTTAGCTAATGTATGACCATCATTGAATCACCAAAGACTTGTAGCTTTCTACAGTTTCTTTCAATTGCAAAACATAGGAGAGGTTTCAAAGTCATAAGCTCTGTGTAGTTATTGGTTCCGGCTCCCAGCCCCTAGTAGATTTTGTAGTTGTTTTGATTGAGATATAAGCATGCTCCTCCCCCACATGTCAAGTTTTGGGAGGCTCCATCAAAAAATGCTCAAGGGGTGTTTCTGTTCAATTGCTCAGGAACAATAATGCTTGGGGAAGGTGTGTTCCTTGCTTGAGGAAAGTAAGAGATTATATTCAATCCCTTTCTTGCTACCTCTTCTGGTAAGCTAGATTTTTCGAGGAACATGAGTCTGTTTCTAGCCAACCATAGGCCCCAAATGTGGATAAGTGGGAGGGCTTTGAGCTGAGTTGTTTGGGTGGATGAGGACCAGTCCTTCAATGCTTTTTCCACTGTAGTGCCTTTCTAGGTGAAATTTGAAGAAGTTAAAGACTTGGAGTGTTCCCAAACCTATTTGGAAAAATCGCAGTGAAGGAAAATATGATTTGACTTTTCCTCATCATCCTTACATAGGCTGCACCACCCAGGACCTGCTATCTGCCTTTTCTGAATGTGCTCCCATGTTGCGATTTTGTTTGCAAGGACATACCAAGTAAATATTTTTGCCTTTAGAGGGCATTTGAGCTTCTGAATCCCTTTCTGCCACCATTTTTTATTCTCATGGAAGAATTGTGAGCAGAGTTGTTGATGTCCAATCTTTGGGGTGTATTTTCCAAGTTGTGCTTTCTCCCAAATCAACTCGTCTTCTCTGTTAGTAATCCGGATGTGAGAAGATTGCAAAACTAGAGTGTATTGATCCGAAAGGTTTTTCCATTGCTCTGGTAGCTCTAGGTCTTGACTGTTCCTCCAACCTTGATGCCAGATATTGGTTGAGATCGGGTCTATTATTTGATTTAAGTGGTAGTACTATTTCTGATGAATTAGATGAATTAAAGGTTGATGAAGGATGTCATTTTGAGCGCTACCTGGGTAGGGGTCCGCCCCTATTCTATCTTTTTTTCCATCCCCTACCTTCCATACCAGGCCTTCTGATATAAGAGAGAAATATTTGCATAAGGTTTTCCAGATGATGGATCCATTTTTAAGTTTCTTGTATTCCAAATCCTTGATCCAATCTAAAATCGGGGTTGGGGAGATGTATTTGTGGATAATGACTTCTGTCCACAGACTCTGTGTTGTTGTGAGTCTCCAACGTAATTTTGTATCCAAAGCTTTTGCAAAGAAAGAAGTGTTATTTATGCCCCATCCTCCCAATGCTTTTGGTCTTGCAATTTGATCCCATTTAACCCAGGGAAGAACCTTTTGATCTTTTTTCCCCAACCATAGAAAAGTTGAGCATATTCTTCTAGATTTGTTCAAGATTGATTTAGGGATCCATGCCAATGCCATCTAGTAGACTGGGATTGCTTCCAATACTGATTTGATCAAAACTAATCTGCCAGCTCTTGAGAGCCATCTATTGCACCAGTTGTTGATTCTGGATTCCAGTTTGACAAGCAGCCAGTTCCAATCCTCTTTTTTGTAGCAATTTGGTTTGAGTTTGAATCCTAGATATTTTATTCCGTCATCCAGGGACAGGTGTTGATAAAGGAATAAATCCTAAAAGGATCTCTGCATTTCCTCCTCCAGAAAAGATATATATATATATATAACAAATTAATTAGCTTATTTTAATTATAGAAACTTAATGGTGGATTTTTCAAGTCCCACTAGATGCTAAGGGTTGGTGTGGCCCAGGATAGGTGCGATACTTAGTTTATTTTGATGGCTTAGATGCTCTATGGTCATGGTTTCTTAGACCACAAGCCACTCCTACAAGTTACAAAGATTCATGAAAACAAAACACAATCATCATACTAAGTGAGGGATTAAATCTCTTAGCTGCGTCCTCAAGTTTTTGCAATGTAAAAAAAGGTTGGGGCTTAGGTTTTTTTATCCATCTTGAGAATGATATCTAGAGTTCATATGGAACTACATTGGATTTTCAAAAATTTATATCTATTAAGGACTTAGAGGGATCGAAACAAAGCTAAACTACAAATCTAGCAATGCTTAAACTATATGGATTAAGAGGGATACATAGTAACTTATATTTTATTATTATTTAGTATTATTATTACTCTTAATAAACATTGATGCACTCATTACTCAATTCAAGGAACATAACTACAAACGAGGGAAGTGTGCATACATGGTGGATATGTGGTAGTTATGTGCTAGTCACAATGTTCTATGGTAATAATATTAGATGCAATAGATTTTATGTGCAACCATTCACGGAAACAAATTTCCACCAAACTATAGTGTATCGGAGGAAAAATGATTCATATATGATTGTCTATTTAACCATGTATTCTACCCACAAATGGTGACCAATTGCTCTTACAATAGACTCATGCCACCATGTAAATGAACCATTGATCAATTCTTGAAAGTGTGTAATCCTAACATGATTAAGTAAGATAATATTATGGGGTGAAATGTCTAGCTTAAATATGTGTGACCATAGTCTCATGATCTTGAGATACATGTATCATCATTAAGAATTTATTGATTGTCTGTTTGTAATTATACCAAAATGGAAGAGACCGATGAAATTCACCCCATAATTATTAGCGAGGTACCATTAAAATCAAATAAAGAGAATCCATTTCTTTTTAGTTTGTCAAATGAGTAGCATGGAGTATCTAGATAATATATCTCACTTTGGAATAATGGTGATGCCAATGGTTTATGTTTCCTCGTCCTTTACCACCATCATGAACAACAAAACATTGTCTCCAATTCTTTATAGACTTTATCATGACCTTGCTTCAAATGGATTTATATTTCAAATTTGAATCATGAATTCATCCACTTACTCTATTATTGTGTTATATCCAACAAACTCTATCATCCCTAATTTATGACACTGTAGATTCATATTTGAATGGAAAATATCAAGTTTAAAGATTGACAATTTCCTCTTTTTCCTTGTTACATCCCATGTAGTTTTACTTTTCAGAAAAATTCAAAGAATCTCTACTTAAATTGGATGATTTTATGATTTTCCTTTTGTTATGATCCTTTGAAATTCATTTAGTTTTATTCCTCCTTGAACCATGTACATAGCCTTGAGACCCATAACTAGTACTGACAATTGTTTAATGGAATCAATATCTCCACTCAGATATTAGGTGTACTATTAATATATCATGTCTACTACTTTGATCCATCATTCATAGCCTTATATTATTAGAATATTATTTTATATCTTGAGCCTTGCACCTAGAGTACTCTTCTCCAACCATGTTCAAGACCTTGAGACCCTAAGAAATCCCTAATGATGCACATATTAGAAATGTAAGTTATGCATACCATTGGGAGGTCATATATGATGCTTTTAGGTGTTAATCATGGCCATGAATTCCTAAAAACTTCCTTTGGGGACTAAGGCCTAAGTTTCCTACCCCAACCATATCTAGAGCCTTAAGACCCATACCTATTTAAAAACCATAATAATGGCACCAATATCACTACTTGTAGGTGAAGAATAACCCCAATAAATCATGCATGTTGGTTTTAGGTATCATGTTTGGAGATTGATGCCTAGAATATTTCCTTAGGGATTAAGGTTTTGGTTTCCTCTCTTAACCATGTTAAGGCATGTTAGTTCTCTTAGTTGTGCTTGCACTACTAGATGTTTAATGTCCATGAAGATTCCATCAAGTGATTTATATTATATGTTGAACTAGATACGCACATTGTTCAAATTTATTTCCAAAGTAATTAATAGATTCTAGGACTATTATTTCTAGTAGTTACTTCTTCAAAGAATCAAATATCGGGGGGCATATGACATTAATATTCATGCATTCATGATTCTTATTGTAAAAGATTGAGTGCATGTTATAAAATCCTGAGACCTTATCATACTCGTATTCTCACTCAAACCCTATCTACATCATCCTCTGTGCAAGTGGTGGAAATCTATTACTGTGACAAGGGTAAAAAAAATTGAATGCATTAAAAATACATAAACATTGCATGAATTTGGTCATTGGGGTTGAGCTTAAATTAAATATAATATTACAAATGAGTGACCAAAACCTTGTTGGTTGATCTTTTGATCAAAGAATAGGTGGATACACATACACGTTATTTTTCCCTAGAAGTCATTCCTAAGACTTTGAGACACATACATGTTTTTGAAAAGAACCTAATGACACCAATATGGTTATCCCTATACCAATGAAACCCTAATGATTCCATGTGTGGTTGGTGTAGGAAACATTCTTATCCTGGGATGGCTAGAAAAATTATGTAGGGCCCAAGCTTTGCATCTCTTCCATTAACCATGTTAGAGGAACTAAGGTGTTAGGACCTAGACACAGAGCACTATTGATATGGTTGCAAATTTATGCATGGTGATATGAGACATTGTTCATGGGTCTATATGCCTCAATGGTTTTTTTAGGGATTAATGGTCTTGTTTCATAGAGAAACACTTTCAAGGCTTGAATACACATACATACTGCTCAAAACCACCTAACATCATTAATATCCAGAATCATAGGCCAATGATACATAGAGAGGTCATGTGTGGTTGTTGGAGAAAATGTTGTTATCCTGGGATGAGTAGAATATTATTTTTGGGACAAAGGTTCAAGTCTCCTCTCCTGACCATGTCTAGGGCCCCAAGGCCCCAACACATGGACACATTGTGCCATGCATACCTCTACTAGGTCATGCATGGTGCTTAGAGGCATTTTTCATGTATATGGATTCATTAATGGTTTATTTAGGGACAAAGGCATAGTATTCTTAACTAAAAAACCATTTTGAAGGAATTGAGACACTTAGATACTACTAGAAAGTACCTAATAGCATTGACATTCTCAATCATATGAAATTTGTACCATTAAGAGGCGATGTGTTTTTTTTTTAGGATAAAATATCATCCGTATATGGAAAAAATATTCCTTTAGGGATTTAAGTTTAGGTATCATTCCTTTCTTATGTCCATGGCCCCAAGTCCCCAAGGATTGGATACATAGCACTATGGATACCCCTACGAAGTCATTTATGGTGACCTGAGGCATTGTTCATGACTCTGGATGCTTCAATGATTTATTTAGGGTCAAATTCATTATATTCTTCCATCTAACATCATTCTCAATGCTATGAGACATGTAAATAAAACTCAAAACCACATAATCGTACTGGAATTCTCAATCATAATCTAGTGATAACATTGGGAGGCTATAAATACTACTCAAAGCCACCTAATGGTGCTAGAATCCTCAATCATAATCCAATGATAACATTGGGAGGCTATTTGTAGTTGGTGTAAGGAATATTCTTATTACTCAATGGATAGAATCTTTCTATAAACCCCAGGTGCTAGGTCTCCTCAAATATTCATTTTAAGCCCCTTAGCCCTCAATAGCACCATCGATACCCTTATGAAATCATGTGTTCTACTTCAATTCATTGTTCATGGATTTGGATGGGTCAATGGATTCCTTAGGTTCAAAGGCATGGTATTCTTCCCTAGAACATCATTCCCAAGATCCTGATACATGTACAGATTTCTCAAAAACACTTAATGGCACCAACATCCTCAATAATAGGCTAATGATAGTCTAATGAGGCCACATGTGTTTGGTGGAGGAAATATTCTTAGTTTTGAATGCCTAGAAGACTCATTTAGCTCTTGATATTTAGGTATCCAACATTCACCATGTCTAAGTCCCTAAGGATAGAACACCTAGATATATAGCTCCATGGATACCCATATTAAGTCATGTGGCATGGTGCTTTGAGGCATTGTACATGGATATGTATTTCTCACTGTATTATTTAGGATCAAATATATGGTATTCTTCCCTAGAGTGTTAGTACCAATTCCCTAGGAAACCTACATAAGGATATTTCTTTTTTTCATGTGACTCTAGTCGAGGCCTCAAGATCCATCCCACAATGCGAAAACCCTTGATTGTGTCCATATCCAAATTTTATTGCAAATATCCATTTTGATGGGTTTATTTTATGGTTCATTTCCCTAATCGTTGCCCATTACCTCAAATATATTATTCCATGCTATAATTCCCTCAATTTCTTTTCCAACATTGGTCCAAGACCCACATTTAGTGCACAAAAATGCATAGTTCCATGCATATCCCACTTTAAGGATAATGATCTTCTACACAGTACATGATCTCCTATGTGACAGTTTGAGTCATTGATCTTACCCCGATATGGCTAAAACCTTGCTTTAGGGCCCATGTCTTGTGATTCCTCCCATAACTATGTCCAAGGTTATAACTCCCATACCTAGTGTAACTTATATCAACACTTAAATTCATGGGTGAGTTTCAAAGCTTCCCTTAGGGTGTAAGACCTATGTTTCCTCCTATAGCAATATACAAAACTAGTAGAGAAATATATAATAGAATAGACCTTAGAATGGTATTGTTTTCCTCACATAGGAAAAATAACACCCCCAACAAATCATGTGTAGTGGTTCGAGGTGTTCCTTTTGGCCTTGGATGCCAACAATATTTTATTGGGGGCTAACTCTTAGGTTCCCCCCCTCAAACATATGAAGGGCTTTGAAACACATATATAGTGGTTAAAACCTCTTAGTAACATTGATACCCCCAATAGTCCACCAAGGATACCCTTAGGAGGTATGATATGGTGTTGCAATGTATACTTGTTAATCTAATATTCTTAGAGGTTTCCTCTAATGTCAAAGGTCTAGGTTTCCTATCCTAATCATTTCTATGCCTACAAGAGGTATACCTAGTTTTATTTTCTTTTGTTCTCTTCTATATTCCTATTATAATATCATCGATCCTCTCAAAAATTCATTTTTGTTAGCTCAACACACTGTCATTATTATTCCTATATACCTAGAAGCTCGATTTATCCCAAGGAATAGATTTCAATGACGTCAATGGCCACACTTATAGTCAATGATTACTCTTAGGAGTATATGTGTGATGACCATGTGAATCCTAGATTCCTAAAACCTTCTCTTACAGCCCAAGGTAAAGGTTTCCTCCCTCAATCATGTCTAAGGCTTTTAGACCCATGCCTTGTGCTCAAAACCTAATAATGATATTAATAGCCATCAATAAATTTAATAATATCATTAAAAATACAGACAGTCTAAAAATTCTAATATTTGATTCGGAATAGGTTGATTTTTTCGGCACGATAAAATTTGGTTGAAATTTTAAAAAATCCAAGAACTACACTTCTCAAGTTTTGGAATTTTGGGTGCCCAACGGGTTTTTGAGAGTGTTGAATTCATTTCTACCATCAAAATTGGGATTAAAACATAGTTACATTGCAATTTTGCAAAATAAAAAATGTCATATTCTAGGAAAAAAATGGTCGTCACGTCAAAATCTTTGAATTTTAGACATCTCTTTCAAAATATACCCAATCCAATAATCAAATTTCAATTCAAATCAAATTTATTACTATTTTATAATAGTAGTAAATTAAAAGTGGTTGCTTTTAATTATTTGTCAATATTAAGAATCTAAAGTATTTATTTAGTAATATTAAAAATGAATAATTGAATTGAGTTATTTAAATTATTGTGAACTTGTTGTGTTTGTGGTGCAAGCCTCATAAATGAATCATGTGAATTATTTGTTTAAATAGTATACATATATAAATAATTGAACTTGTTGTGACTTTGGTGTAAAACCTCATAAATTAGTCTCAAGCATTTAGGAATTAAGTTATTTGCAAAATAATTATTTGTGAATTTTTTATGTTTATAGTGTGAATAAATACACATATTCTCAATTGAATAATCAAATTCCAATTGAAATAATTTTTATTAAATAGTATTAAGGATGAATATTTTAATTTAATTAGTTACAAAATAATTATTTGTAAACTTCTTGTAAACTTCTTGTGCTTGTGGTGCAAAACCTCATAATTGAATCATTGCTAATTTATTTGTTTAAATAGTATAAAAATAAATAATTGAATTTGTTGTAATTGTGGCACAAATACACATATGTTAATCTTTGAAATAAAATTAAAAAATTGAATTAAGTTATTTACAAAATAATTATTTGTGAACTTGTTTTCTTTATGGTGCAATTCCTCATAATTAAATCTTACTTGTACATTTCCATGTGGCACATAAAAACTTAGACCGGCTTATTAAATTTTACTAGTGCATGACCATGTGGCACATAATAGCTTAACACCACTTGATGGTACTTGCAACCAATGTATTTATCTTAAAATAGATGAAGAAAAGTTCACTTTCCAATAATATTAATAAACATTAACACTAGCTTAGCACCACAAAATATAAGTAGTGCTAATACCACCACCTTAACACCACAAAATATAAATGATGCTAACATGTGTGTGGTCTTAAAAGATGGGTTTTCCTGTTGTGACCACAATCTTTTTAGTGATTGGGTTATACAATTTATAATCAGGTTATGTTATGTAACCAGTGAAAATGAATCTCTCACTCCTTTTATCTAGTTTTTTCCTTAGGTGTATCTGTAAATGCTACACAACCTATACAATTTATAATCAGGTTATGTTATGTAACCAGTGAAAATGCATCTCTCACTCCTTTTATCTAGTATTTTTCTTAGGTGTATCTGTAAATGCTACACAACCAAAAAAATCTTATCTTTGAGTGTACCTTTCTTTTATGACTGTTGAGCTACCCAGAAGATAAATGAGTGAGTTCATTTAAAGAAAAATATATTTGGTCCAACGTATGAGCCGACATTTAAATTCAATAACAAATGACTTTTGATATGTATAAAACACAATTCAAAGATGAGCCCAAATAAAGAAAGCATTCAACACATTTTCGCTTCCTTTACAACAATTGATCAAGGTAATATTTCAGAGTATTAGCCATGGCAGGAGGTATTCAACATTGCGAGGGTTGCAACAGAGAAATGGAATACATAGTGGATTGCGTCACAGGAGACTCCATCTGCACGGAATGCGGCCTGGTGTTGGATACCAACAACGTAGACGATGCGCACGATGTCCGAATCTTGGAAGACGATCAGAACGCTCAGAGGATCGAGCAAGCCGGCCTGGTGGACGAAGGCATACTGGTCGCCACAAATATCTCCGGCAGATTGTCAGACACCTTGGTCCGCACGACAAGGAAATTTTGGAAATGCAAGGAGGACAACACCGTGAGCGAACATCAAGAAGTCATGTCTGAGTTGGCCAACAAGATGCATATAAGTCGACCGGTGGTAGAACGCGCCCTTTACATCTTCGACAGGTTTTGTAACTCCAAGGAGTCGGCCCCCTTCAGAGGGAAGGAGAAGAGCAACATGGACGCCATACTCGTTTCTTGTCTTTACAACGCGGGCAAGAAATTCAGCCAGCAGAAGTCCATTGAAGAATTTGCTGAAGCCTCGGAGTCTACATTGAGTGATATAGTCCAAGCAGGGAAGGCTATCCATCAATTCATACCTGCAGACGATGCCTATTACGTTCCCAGGCCGGAACCCATGCGGGTTGAAGCCGACGTTGGTTCGGAAAATGATAGAACTGAAGTCATTGGGAATAGTGAGCTCTCGAATCATGATCCACTCCATAAGTCCAGCCAGCGCCTCAAGGCTCATGTCTCCCGACTATGTCACTTGCTCGGATTTGAATTCACGGAACGCAAAATTGCGGAGGAGATGGCTCCAGAAGTTGTGAAGTCGCTGATCGTGAAGAGAAAATCAGCGTCTACAGCTGGTGTTATTGTTTGGATTTGCTCTCTGCTTCAGGGGCGGCAAGTGGATTTAAAGTTGCTTTCAAAGAGTTCCGTGTCAGTGAAGATTTTGCGTGATACGTACATAGAATTGTATCCTCACTTGGAAGTCTTCGTACCCACGAGCACGTTCGGTGAAATCAAGGACTGGATATTTAAGCTTAGGGCACCATAAATTTCCGCCGTTTTAACGCTTGATCTTATTGCTTGTCAGTTTATATTTTATCATATCTTTTTATTTTAAAATTTGACGTTAAAAAGATCGCCAAACATTAGCTGAATTTTTTTCTTCGGGTACTCCTATTTCTAACTTCTACGTGGATCATATTTGTACGCCGATCTCGTAGTACATCATCCTCTTCTCTTGTAATTTTATCTTTGGACTGTTTAGATTTTTACATCGATAGGCGTATATATGTTAGAATTTTCGGGTGGATTACCATTTATGTTTTTTTGTCTCTCGACAAGAATGAGACAAGTGTACTCTCCAAATTAATTCTATGATAGTCCTCCAAGATTAAACCAGAATGAGACAAGTGTACTGTCAAGATTGATTATATGAGTGTCCTCCAATATTAATAATTAATAATTTCAAAAAATTAAAAAATAATTTAATTAACATGTGATAATTAGAGTTAGTGATAGTTGTCAAAATTAAAATTAATCTTCAACTATTCGATTATTAAATACAACTACTAGCTTAACTTCATCTATTATTAGATACAACTATCACCTTAACACAAATGTGTTTAGAACTATTAGCTTAACTTCAACTCTAATCAAAGTTATATTGGATAACTATTATCTTAACTATCATGTGCAACTATTATGTTAACTCTAATGATTTAACAACTATTAGCTTAACAACAACTCTAATTACTTAGGGCTGAGTCCAAGTGCATTTGCCATCTAGGAGTCTAGCTAATGTGCAGTCATGTCAGAGTCGAACTCCAAATAAAATAGTTTGAACTTTTTATAAATTCGTGTGAACTCGTGTGTTAACTGCACTTAGTGGCATGGTATTGTGCAACTCATGTGACACTCGAACTCCATCTACCAATTGGGATTCCACTTAATGTGCATAAGGCTTAGCCGAACTCCATTTAGAAGCTAGAAGTCACGATAAGTCATAGCTCTTTTATTAGCTACAATAGATTTATATTAGTTTAACTAATAGATACAACTATGAGCTTAAATCCAATGATTCTACAACTATTAGCTTAACTTCAACTCTAATTACTTAGGTCTTAGTCCAACTGCATTTGGCATCTAGGATTCTAGCTAATGTGCAGTCATGTAAGAGTCGAACTCCTCATAAAATAGTTCGAACTCCTAATAAATTCATTTGAACTCATGTGATAACTACACTTAGTAGCATGGTATTGTGCAGCTCATGTGACACTCGAACTCCACCTACCAACTAGGAGTTTAGTTAATGTGCATAACACTTAGTCCAGGATAACTCAGAGCTCTTTTATTAACCACAATAGATTTATATTAACTTTTAAATTAACTATTAATCGTTTGAACTCCTTATAAACAATTATAAAAAAAAAATAGGTCATGTGATAACTTAACTTAATGGCATGGTAATGTGTAGTCCATGTGACAGTTGAACTCCACTTAGCAGCTCAAAGTTGAGTTAATTAGTCAAACTACACTTTACAGTTGGGAGTTGAAGTAAAGTGCAGTTCATGTGATAGTATAATTCCTAATAAAATCCTCTGAACTCCTAATAAATTCCTCTTAACTCATGTGAAAACTGCACTTAGTGGCATGGTAATGTGCAACTGATGTAACACTTGAACTCCACATACCAATTGGGAGTCTAGTTAATGTGCATAAGGCTTAGTCCAACTCCATTTGGAAGCTAGAAGTCAGGATAACTCGAAGCTCTTTTGTTAACTACAATAGATTTATATTAACTTTTAAATTAACTATTAAATACAACTATTAGCTTAACTCCAACATGATGATACAACTATGAGCTTAACAACCACAACTTAAGTGGTTTTTATGTTAGATTAACTATTAGATACAAGTAATTGACACATTCTTTAGGAAAAAAAATTATAACTATTAGGTTAAGTCCAATGATGATACAACTTTAACTTAACTTCAACTCCAATCAAAAATTTTAATTGAACTGCAATGGTTGATATATTAACTTTTAAATTAACTATTATATACAATTATTGTTTAAATCCAATGATTCTACAATGATTAGCTTAAATTTAACTCTAATCACAATTATATTGGATAACTATTAGGTTAACTCTAATCATGATACAACTATTAAATTAACTGCACTGGTGATATATTCCTCTTGGCCTATTCCAAAGATATTAATCTTATTAATATTGTTGTTACTAGTTTATATAAATGTTTAAATTGCAACCAAAATACTTGCATCTTAAAAATCAACATTATATTAATTAAAATCAAAATCAAAATATAAAATTTTATTACTCTTTGTTTATATCTTGCTTTTAATAGGTATTTTACAACAAAGTATCCTACCCTCTCCAAAAAGAATTGAATCCTTTAGAACCTTTAGTTCACATGATTAAGTATAACTTGAACAGAAAACAAAAATAATAGTTCTCTATAATACAAAATTATTTTTAAAACCGAAACAAAACTGTTTTAATAAAATTTCGTACTCCTCTGTACTACTTATAAACAATTCTTTTTGTCGATAATTACTTCTCTGTACTACTTATAAAGCAATGAAACTTACATTTGTTAAAGCTTACTCATGTTAAAATGCTAAGAAAAGAAATGAAACATAAATGATGGAACATCTTTGGGCATATTGATTTTCTTTTCATTATGAGGTAACAGCATATATACCTCACTACATAAATGCAAAACCATGGTCCAAATCAACTACTCAATGAACTAATTAATGTACTATTGACCACAGTGCACTAGTGAGATTACAGTTCTTAATACAATGGCTTAATCTTAATTGAGACAACATTATCAGCATTATCAATGCATGATGTCTGTATGTCTCATCTAGGCTTACAGTTCATTAAAAAAAATGTCAGCTTTACTTTCTTTCTTAATGTGTACTGGAACTACTTTTTTTTTGTCGTTTGGATCTTGATGCTAAGTAGGTGTTTGTCAGCGGGGCGCTCGCACGAAGTTGGTTCCACTTTTTAGTGCCACTTTATAAATCGAAAAGGCATGTCCGAAATGTAAATCTATACCACATATGTGTTATTGTGGCTAGGTTTGAAAAACTCGATCCCAAAATCGAGGCTAAGCTAAGTTATCATATATTTCATGTGCAATATATTACACTTGCGATTTGCAAAATAAAACAGAGACTCGCGGCCTCAATTTCTCATTTTGCAGTCAATGCCACGAGAATGAGAGTGCAAAAAAATAGAAGAGTGAGTTGTGTTTGAAGGACTTTGGAGGCGAATTTGGAAGGGTTGATTCATAAGTCAGATAGAATGGAAGGTAAGTGGTCATTTCCTTCAAAATTGCTATCAACTTTCATTTGTGTTCATTAATTTTATAGTTTTTGTTATTTTTCAAACTAAGTTAATAAAAATTGTTGAATTAAATCAAACCATGAAATATTAAAACAATTTTGAATTTGTTGTTTTAATCTTAACAAAGAACAAAAATGTTCAAAAAAATGTGCAAAATGAAACCACTAATAACCAAGAACCAAATGCAAACCAAAATACGGACACAAACCCAAACACATAGGTAGAAAAAGACCGAAATTCAGAGATTTTGGCTAATTTGGGTGTATTGAGGTGCCTTAGCTCACTCTTTAGAGGGGAGGGACCATTTAAGGCGATCATTAGCTCAGGCATTAGATACCATAATAAACACAATTTCCAATTCCCAGCTAGCAATGTACAACATTAGCTCATACATAGAATCCATGCGGAAATACTATTCCAATGGGCTGAGCTATAGAGAGGTCAAAAAACTAAAGATAACCAAAGACCAATTGTTTTCATTATTCTGGGACCCTAGCACCAGATTGGTTCCACCCACCAGTCGACCATAGATTTCCATAGGCTGGTGTGTGGAACCAAATGTGAAAGCCAATTGCATGGATTGTTGGTACATGGTCTTCGATGAAGACCGTCATGGGAATAGAGACATCCCATTCTATTTCCTGAGGAAGTTGTATGCATAATTTATCTTGGGAAAACATGTGAACTATTTTGAGATTTTAGATTTCTAGGGTATGGGTCATGGGGTGCCCCAAGATAGGAAAGGGGATAGTATTGATCCTAACAATGTGCCATGCCCGCCACGTACAACAAAAACCCCTTGGGTATATCCTCATGCGGGTCCCATGATTGATGATACAAAGGAGGCCTTATTTGACTTGGAAAATACATTGCTTCAACATGGGACTATTGACCAAGGCAATGGATGCTAAGGGGATGGAACTTCTGAGGATGGCCCATCGCACATTCAGGATCCACATACTAGGTCTGCAGACCATACTAGAGCTACAGATCGCATTGGAGACATAGAGCATTCAGAGCATCGTTTTGCTATTCCACATCCTTGCAAAACGTGTGGACGAATATGATATGGTCCTACTTCAAAGTTTTGGGACGATGGATTACTTCAATATATAAGTAAAACTTATTCTTTACATATTATATTTTGTTTTATATCACAATTTTCAATTGTTTTGGAATTTATTTCTATTTAATTATCTAATAGTTTATGTGAACAAATATACAGTTGGTGTCCCATGACACCCCATATTTGCATAGTCCGACGGTTGATGTTGATGACATTGATGAAACGGTCAATGATGCATATCATTTTGGTGCTTCACCATTAGCTGTAATAACTTTACATTTTAATTTGTCATTGTTATTTACATGTTTATAGTAGAGATTTCAACATTCATTATGTCCTAATATGGATACAATATGTTTTATACAGGGTGGGAATGATGCGTTTGAGGAATCCCAGGAAAGTCCCTTGCATGTAGAGAAATATTCCCAAACAAAGGTATTATTTTAACTGTGGTTTTAATTATGTTTTTAATCATTCAACATGTATGCTTTTAATTATTAGAAATTTTCTAATTGTATCTTTATGTATTGTTATGTAGCATTATATGTATGCTAGCTGACTGAACTTTTCTATTGGTGACCCACCTCTCCCCCCAGGTACATGTATGTTTCTCTTTCTTTGAAAAAATCATTTTTCATCCATGTAGTATATGTCTCGTTTTCTTTGTATTATCTGGCATTGACATATGTTAATTTATGCAGGAATCTAGTGAGGCCATGGTGCTTGAAGAGCACCAAATCGATGTTGTTGGTGACCCACCTCTGCCCCCCCCAAGGTACGTGTATGTCTCACTTTCTTTGAAAATATAATTGTCCTTCCATGTAGTATATGTCTTGTTTTATTTGTATTTGATGACATTGACATATGTTACTTTATGCAAGAATCTAGTGAGCCAGTGGTGCTTGAAGAGCACCAAATCCAGGTTGTTGGTGACCCACCTCTCCCCCCCAGGTACATGTATGTTTCAGTTTCTTTGAAAAAATCATTTTCCATCCATGTAGTATATGTCTCGTTTTATTTGTATTATCTGACATTGAAATATGTTACTTTATGTAGGCATCTAGTGAGAAAGGGGTGCTTGAAGAGCACCAAATCAATGTTGTTGGTGACCCACCTCTGCCCCCCTAGGTACGTGTATGTCTCGCTTTCTTTGAAAAATTAATTGTCCTTCCATGTAGTATATGTCTCATTTTCTTTGTATTTGCTGACATTGACATGTGTTACTTTAGGCAGTGTTGACAGGCCGAATTGGCACGAGTGTCAACCAAGAGACAACCCGATCCAAGAGTTTTCGAGATGCTCTCAGTCGTTTAGGTGGCTGTCCCTGACAGGATTAAGGCCCTATTGCCTTTCCTAAATTACTCGTAGCTACAGGAGAAGGCTTCCAAAAGGAAAACTAAACTACTGTTTGTTAATTAGATCTACGCTATACCTACGAATGTACAAATAAAACTAATTGATCTAATTGCTAATTAATTAATATATTACAAAATTAATCACTGAAAATTAATCTACTCAATCAGTTAATTCATAATACAAGAATAAATAGTTAAATGATATTAACATGCTCAATGGATTACAAAAGGGAATACATTATAGACACATGTACACTAATCGCAAAATCAGAAAATAATTTTAACAGTGGTATAAATATAGAAATCTGATTCAATGGATTTTCAATAAAATAATTAAAAGAAAACTCTTAACCTACTCTAAATCCTATCCTAATCAGGAGCATAGAAAAACATTAACCTGGAATCAAATTTCCAATAAGGCTACTGTGCTAATATTCTCAATGCTAATATTCTTGAGAATATTCAGAGGAAATTCAGAATTTAAACAAGATCACACAGTGAACACGTAAATCACATATATTTATTGGTGACAACAACAAATTTAGAACATGACATATATTAGCAAATCAAAACTAGCCTAAGTCGATAATTATACATGATGCATTTGCATAATTCATTAAAGAAATCATGACAAACATAAATACTGTAGAAAAAGTGACAAGATCAGAAGATATCATAAACACATTTGCATAGCATAAATACTGAGAATATATATATATAAATATCACCAGTTAAAAGTGTTGTAGTTGGCGACAAAAAATTGTCTGAAGTCACAGGAAAAATAACAGTGATCTTGTCATGTCCCTTTTCACAACTATCTACCCCCCTATCCAGTAATACATGTCTTCTTTAAATACAAATTACTTCAAACGAGGACTATAAAACTGGAAACTATAAAATCAAAATCATAACCAATTTCGTTAAAAATGACAAATGCCTCATGTCATTTTTCTATATGCGTAATAACGTCTTGAAATTGGAAAGACTTTGGTTATAACACAAAATCATAAAATCGACAAAGGCACTAATTATATAGTGACACCTGGGAAACATTACTTCCAATCGATTTGTTTCCGATTATCCAGGGATCATCCTGAACATAAGCGATTGCCAAAATCCAAAAAGATACGCATTGACAACATCACCTGCGATACTACACATAAAAGAGATATAATTAAAACACACACAAAAGCGAAATAAAATAAACTAAATAATGCAAAAATCAATACACAACAATACCTGTAACAAAAAAATAACTTGATTATACCTTGATTATAACTTCAAACCTGAAACCAATAGTAAGTGCGCCCAAAACATTATAGATTAATAGGAGCATTAAACACCTGGATATTTACACCATTTTTCGAGTTTTGCGAATGCCGTTTGAATTGCATCAGAGTGACCTGTGCATTCAATTCATGCAATTTTTCCTCTTTCTTATGATTCTTGTTTTGTAATTTCAGGATTCTATGAATCAACCTATTCTTATGCTTTTTCAAACGCAACATGCACTTATCATCTGAATCTACCTTGTCTTTTAGTTTTATGCTCTCGGCTTTTATGACATCATACTGCGTTACCATCTCTGTCAGTTCTCCCTCCACCCTATGTATCTTATTTAGCAGACAGCTTATAAATAACGGGTGAACCATTTCACCAACTCGATAAGAACCTAGTAAGTTTGATTCTACAGACTTACCCTTAACCGAAGGATCGACCACAGGATCAACTTGAAGATTCTTATCAGGCTCATGAGGACTATTATCCACAGGGTTCTGGGTAAAATCATGCTCAATGTCACAACCATCATCAGGCAAAACAGGATTTTGTTCATCGTCATCTAGAACAACCATTTCAATATCAATGTTTTTATTCACAAAAGGTTTAATAGTGCTTCCCTTAGCAACCATGCTTCTTGTAAACTTACCAATAACCTTAGCTTTCGACCTTTTGCCTTCCTGATTGCAGATATTATCAACATTATGCTTTGGTGTCACCGGCGATAGATTTGAAGGATTCCTCATGCGCTTAGAAGGAAGAGGAGTACCGGGACTACTTACATGATTTGAAACAGAGTCATTACAAATGTTGGGGTTCATACGGCCATTAGGGTTTGCCACAGGCTCGCGCACAAGCGAAACCGAAACTCGACTAGGCTCTTGATGCCTTACACATTCTTCAGGGTAGTCAAACTGACAATGAAAGAAGGCCGAGAAACCATTTGACTCGATAAACTCATCCCACGACCGATTATGCTTAGACAATTCTTTCTCAATTAATATCCTCACCAGGCCGTGGTGAAACAGACTGTGACTGAGGTTCTTCGACCCCTTCTTATTGGCCGAAGACATCTTAGACATACTCTGAACTAGATAAAGAGGCAAATTAAGAGGAAAAACGATAAACATAGCCATCAACTGAAGGTGATAGATATAAGCATAGGAGAGATGACCTTCGCAGGTCACGTACCTATGGATAACAACGAGGACAGGTCGCCATTCTTTCTTGAAGTATTTCCTTGATACCCCGGTTCTGAAAGAAACATCTTGACAAGGATTCTTCAACATTTGCCTCCACTCAGTCACTTCCATCTGCTTATACTTGAACCATCGTTCACCTGTCAACGCAAACCAGTAGCAAGAGCAACTGAACACTCATCAACCCTAAACTGGAGATTAGCTATCTTAACCCAAGAGTCGGCCAGCGACAAAGCAAACACCCTCATCACCTCAGGGTTCGAGTCCGAGAATTTGCGAATAAATGGAAACCATCCTACTATTTCAATCTTAGCTGAGAGATCAGGGTTTGAATCAAGGAGTTTCATGTCGCTGGTTTCGACTCTGACCACAGGAGCCATGACTGCCAGTGCAAATGAACGAAACTGCACACAGAAGGGGTACCACAAATCGAAACACGACATCGAGCTGGAGAATGAGCACTCAGGATGTAAACCGAGCAGCACACATACACGATGGAACCCAAGGTTCTCATAAACAACTACACCATGAATAAAACCAGACGAGACCACTGTAAACTCGGCATGAGGGAGGGAGAATAACCACGCAGAGTGGTAATCAAGCGATAAAGGAACTGATGGCAAAGACTCCATATGAACTCATGTTACCATTATTTATTCGGAGTACTCGACATACAATCATACCGTAAATGAATCACAGGTGTTCAACGCACAGGGAGCCACGATGCTGAGCTCGTACTGGCAAGTGAATGTGATTGACAGAGTTAAGTACAGGTGCAATAATACCATATCAACCTTGTAGCAGGTGGATTGGATTCGGAGGCGATGACATAGATCAAAATGACCATGAGGATTAAACCTTATACGTCAATGTATACACCTTACCTTATGATTATATAAACCTTCAAAGGTGGTGAGCATAGGATGAAAAATAAACCATCACACCAACACCAAACCTTCATAACATGGATCATATTATAAAAATCGACATTAAACATTTATAGTATGAGAAAATATGATTCGGGGTTTGTAAAAATGAACTTAGGAAGAGGCATGTTTTCATAAATTATTAAGCCTTCGATGTTCTAGGACCTTGTCAAACTTGCAATAAACCAATGACACATATCCATTAGTTAATATTCAAGTGAAGACCTATAACAAGCAAAGCTTATCCCTTAAGTTGTAAAGACAAATTCATCCAAAGTAATGATTTTAATGCAGTAATTTATGCCTATTAACCATAGTTCACAAAGGTTTAAAAAAAAAAAATTCATCGATTCAGTAACTCGTGAAATGTCACCATTTCAGTAGCTGTCAATTATTTAGATTTACTATAAGAAATTTGAACATTTCATCAAAACAAAATAAGATTTTGTTTGATGAAATATGTTTTTTAAGGTTGTTGGGTAGTGGCACAACAGATGGCGACTGGCTGGGCGGAACAGTTATCTCTGATTTGTTAACCTAAAATCATGCAATCAAAGAAATTAGATCCTTCATGTGTGCCATCATACAGAAATCAATATTTTAACATCTTAAATAGATTCATGAATTTCACATCTCTAGAAATTTACCAGAAATTTACACCTTTGGTTATTTATTTGATAAAAAATTTAGTCTCTCACAAAAATAATCCCAAACAAAGTAAAACAGTAAATGGTTTGGTTTTAAAGAATAAAATCTCAATACCACAAGCATGACCCTGCTGCCACCAGGCATCTATAGCCTCGACAGGGTTGCTTCAAAGCCCAAAGAATGCTAGTATCCCATCTGCTAGTTATAGATATACAATTCTGGTTAGGTTGAACTGTTACCATCGTTTTTTTTTATACTTCTGAAGGCCATGATTCTCTCTTGGTAACCAGATAATAACCATGTCAGTCACCAATCTGCACCACAGTAAATAAAATGGCTCATAATGAGACCTTTTATCCCTTAAAATTTTCTGTCCAAGGGCCATTGTCCAGGCTTGGTGACCAAAAATGACAATGTTATTAAATGCAAACCTATGATCCTGAACAGGCTGACTTGTTATGAGACCTTCTGTCCTTCATATTATTATGAAAATATTCAAATCCAATAATGGCCAAAATGTAGTTATACTTAATCTGCAGTGAGATTGTCTTAGTGGATGGGGAGGCAAGTCCAATTCTCTTTACGAGAAGGGATGGCATAAAAGACTTAAATAGATAACCTCGAAAAATACTACCTTAATTCCTTTGGAAAAATCTTTGCAGAGACTCATATTATTGATTTATATTAACATGATTTGAGAATTTCTGGTAAAATCTAGAAAGATGAAAACCTGCTCACTGTTCAAAACGTAAAACAGTATGACAATTTTCAGGATAGTAAGATCTTCGTGCATGATTTGTAGATCAATTACAGAAATTGATGAAAGGTCATCAGTTTGAAGTTGGATAAATTGATCAGACTAAACAATATGCAAATAAAACAACAAATGAGTATGAGAGAAAAAAAAATCAAAGAAAACAAGTAAAATAAACACACTAATAAATCCCACAAACCAAGCACACCACACAAGGTATGTACAGGATAATCCCTCGAGGGGGATCAGTAGAAATATTTCTTGATCAGATGACCATTTACCGGAAGGTTCTCAATGTCCCCCTCCAGTGTCTATAGCCTGAACGTACTAGGACAAAGTTTTTCTATAATAATAAATGGTCCCAGCTACAGGCATTGGAACTTAGTATGTTTTCCTCTATCTTCGTGTTCCTTGCCCCATTCAGAACTAGGTCACCTACTTCCAACTCCCTATTGGATGATTTTCTATGATCAAACCAGCGTTTCACAGTCTTTTGGTGTTGGTCAAACTTTTTTCTAGCCAACTCTCTATCTTCTTCCAGTTTAAGCAAGGTATTGATTCGATGTTCCATGGCAGAACATGGTGTCTCCTGTACTGGCTGGGAAAGATGTAGAGAGGATAAAAATAGATGAGGAGGCAAGATAGCTTCCTTAACATATACCAGAAAAAAGGGAGAATTACCTATGGCAGCTTTGGGAGTCACTCTGTCATCCCACAAGGCATTCGATAAGGCATTGTGCCAATTTCTATGATGATTAACCACCGTGCGTTTCAGAATTTTGATTAAATTTTTATTGGAAGACTCAGCTAATCCATTACCCTAAGGGTAATAATTAGCTAAGTATTTTAACTTTATGCCATTTTCCAATGCATATTCTGTTAACTTTACAGAAGAAAAATATGTTGCATTGTGAAAAATTAAAGATCCTGGAACACCAAACCTGGTGATAATAAAAGAGTCAAGGAATGATATCACCTGTTTTCAGTTAACCACTCGCAAGGGGATGGCTTCAACCCATCTAGTGAAATAATCGGTGGCTGTCAGAATATATTTGTGCTATTGTGAGGAAGCTGGTGTAATTGGACCAACAATGTCCAAGCCCCATTGTTGAAATGGGACTTCAATAATAACAGGCTGGAGAGGTAGTGCTGCTTTCTTGAGCCTGCCGCCAATTCTTTGACACTCTTGAAATTTCCTAGCAAAGGCATATGCATCTTTAAACCACGTAGGCCAGTAGTAACTAGCTTTGAGTACTTTATGTGCAATGGTTTCCCCACCAAAGTGTCCCCTGGCTAGTCTTGCATGCAATCGAGACAACACATTATCAGCTTCATTCTTTTCTAAACAACGAAGGAGAACCCCTTCAAAATTATTTTTGAACAGAATGTTATCAATGAGCTGATATGGTGCAGATCTTAATCTCAAATCCCTTTTGCTATGTGAGCCTAAATGTTCAGGAGCATTCCCATGCAACAGAAAAAAATTTAATATCATGGTACCAAGAATCAGAGGGAGTTGAGATTGGAAAAACTTCCCTTTCGAACAGAAAATGTTCATCAAAGAAGTGCAGATCAGATTCAGAAATGTTTGAAGACCCAGCTACCAACTTGCAAAGTCCCTGTCCTATAACAATCTTTAAAGGCTTAATTTCCAGGTCATACTCCTGAAGTGCTGTGACCCAATGGGCTCGCTTTTCACCCAGGTCCTTCTGTACCAAAAGGTTTTTCACTGCAAAATATGGCACAATGACCTTGGTATGAGACTTCAGCAAATAAGGTCGGAAATGCTTTACTAAATTAAAGACAACAAATGCTTGTTTGTCTACTTCTGGATAGTTCAGTTCTGTGCCATTCAAACCAGAACTCATAAAATCAATGGAAGCTTCATTGTTTTCTTGATTTTTCTGCGTCAAAACAATGGCATATGAAGAATCAGAAGCAAACGTGTACAAAATAAATGGCTTAGAAAAAATTGGGCTTGTTAAGGTAGGAGCTTCAACAATCGCTTTTAATATATCATGAAAAGATTGCTTTTCTTCAGCAAACCATTTAAACTCAGCATCTTTCTTAATCATTTTCTGAAGCGGTCTGACAATTTCAGTGAACCCAGTGATAAACCTGGAGACAAAATTTATCTTCCCTAGAAATGACTGCATAGTTTTCTTTGAGTGAGGCATAGAAATATGTGATATAGCCTGGGTACATTCCGAGACAATATTGATACCTTGTTTTCAAACTACAAAACCCAATAACTTACCTTCGGTAACCGCAAAGATGGATTTCTTTGGATTCAGAGAGATCCCATATTTCATGCAACGCTCGAAGACTCTTCTAAGATGTGTTAGGTGGTCAGCTCTGTTCTTCAAAAAGACAGTTATATCATCGAGGTAAATGACGACAAATTGACCAATCAGGCCTCTGAAATGTTGCTCCAGCATTAATTAAATCAAAAGGCATTTTCCTGTAGGCATAAGTTCCCCAAGGGGTTCTAAAGGTTGTTTTCAGCTGGTCAGCTTTGGATACTAATACTTGGTTGTATCCCGAAAATCCATCCAAAAGTGAAAACATTTCATATCCGAAGACCTGTTGTAAGATTTTTTCCATAGGTGGAACGGGATAATTGTCCTTTTCCGAAACCTTGTTGAGATTTCAGAAATCAACACACAACCTAATATCACCATTTTTCTTTCTGAAGGGGACGATGTTTGCCACCCACTGGGCATGCTATACTGGAAAAATTATTCCGGCAGCAAGGATTTTTTTAAACTCCTTCTTAACAGCCGGTTCTAGGCTAGGATGCATTTTCCTCAACTTATGTTGGAAAGGTTTATCCTGTTGTTTCATGGGGATGACATGTTGCATTATGTTTGGATCAAATGTCTTGAGATCATCATATGTCCAAGCAAGAATGTCCTTAACCTGATTAAAGAGTTGTACAAAAGCTGTTTTTTCCTGGGGAGAACATGTACTGCCCAGATTGACACATTGAGGGTTATGCACAATGCCTAGATTTATAACTTCAGATTGCATAATGGAGCTGTTGGTTTTACAGTTCCTCACACCTTTAAATTTCTCCTTCAAATCATAAAATTTCTCAAGCTTAATAACAGATATAGGGAGATGTGAGGACCCTGCAGCAAATAATTAATCAAAATACACGATATAGCAGCAGAACTCAAAATCACTTTTATATTAATCGCATGCCACTTCGAGGGGGCAACCTCCTTTGAGAAAGCTCAATACAGAATAACTTCACGGTGCCTTCCTTGGCCTCAACACACACTTATATACTAAAAATAGGCGCCAATACTATGGGTCAAAACCATGGGCTAATATAAAATATGGATCAAGAAATACTACAGGCGGCTTACAAAGCATATGCGCCCAACAACAATAACACAAAATATGGATCAACAATTACTATGGGATGACTTACAAAGCATATGTGTCCAACAACAATATACTAACACGGTAAAGAGAAGGATTGACATGGGTTCCTAACATCCCCTCCCCCTTAGAAAAAGCTTTGTCCTCAAAGCTTTAGATGTGGAAATTGTCGCTGAATCTGAAGGAGTGGTTCCCACGTAGCATCCTCGGGCTGCATTCCGTGCCATTGAACTAAGACCTCTGTGATAGAGCGAGAGCAAAGCTGACGAGTGTGCTTATTGAGGACAGCCTCTGGCTAAAAAAAGATGGATCCTTCATTATCCAGTTCTGGTAAAATAGTTTGGCCTTTGATGTTGGTGCCAAGAACTTTCTTCAGACAAGAGACATGAAATACTGGATGAATGTGGGAAGAAGGCGGAAGTTCCAATTTATAAGCAACAGACCCAATCTTCTGAAGAATCCTATATGGCCCATAGAACTTTGGAGCGAGCTTATGACTCCCTTTGAGTTTTAGTGAGGATTGCTTGTAAGGCTGGAGACGAAGAAAAACCATATCACTGGCTTCAAAAGTGCGCTCAGAACGGTGCTAATCAGCTTGTTGCTTCATGCGATTTCTTGCCATGTGAATATTTTTGCGCAAAATGCAAAGAACCTCATCGCCGTTTCGAAGGACCGCGTCAACTGCCTGAACTGGAGAACTGCTGGGGGTGTAAGGAAGAAGAACTAGCGGTGCCTGACCATAAACGACTTCATATGGAGTCATTTTAGAGGCAGTGTGGTAAGAGGTATTGTACCACCATTCAGTGAGAGGGAGCCACTTTTCCCACTGATGTTGTTGCTAAGAGGAGAAGCAATGAAGATAATTTTCCAAGCATTTATTGATAATTTCAGTCTGACCATCCGTTTGGGGGTGATAACCTGAACTCATCTTCAGTTTGGTGCCAGTGTGGTGAAAGAGTTCTGTCCAAAAATGACTGGTGAAAGTCGCATCATGATCTGATACAATGGAAGAAGGCATTCCATGAAGACGAAAGATCTGGTCCAGGAAAATTTGAGCAATGGAGGAGGCTGTATAGGGATGGTTGAGAGCACAAAAATGACTATATTTGGAGAGGTGATCAACCACAACCAAAATCAAAGTCTTCCCTCTAGATTTAGGGAGCCCTTCAATGAAATCCATAGAAATATCTGTCCATATCCGGGTAGGTATGGGCAAGGGTTCGAGCAATCCCGGAAGGGGTGTTGTTTCACCCTTATTGCGCTGGCAGGTATCACATTCAGCCACCATCTATTGAATTGTCCTTTTCATGCCCTGCTAAAAGAAGTTGTGCCATGCACGTTCATACATTTTGAGAAAACTAGAGTGCCCAGCTGATGGAGAAGCATGGAGTTCATAGAAGATAGCTTGTTGAAGAGCTGTGTTCTGGGGAAGCACCAGATGACCCTTGTATCTCAGTGAAGCACCATCCCAAGAGTAATGTGGGACAGGAGAATGGTTGTTGTCCAAGTGTTGGATGATTTGAGATAATGAAGAGTCATTGACATAACCCTGTTGAACCGATTGCAACCAATTTGGAACAGGCATAGAAATCACGGAAAGAGAACCTTGGTCATCAAATGTGCGAGAAAGGGCATCCACCACAATATTGTCCTTACCCTTCTTATAAGTGATCGCATAGTCATAACCCATGAGTTTGCTAACCCATTTCTGTTGTGCTGGGGAGGATACACGCCGTTCTAGGAAATATTTCAGACTCTGGTGATCAGTCTTGATGCAGAAATGATTCCCTAAGAGGTAGGGTCGCCACTTTTGTACTGCATTCAAAATAGCCATCATTTCCTTCTCATATGTAGAGGCAGCTAAATTCTCACCGGAAAGGGATTTTCTAGTGAACGCAATGGGGTGTTCATCTTGAAGGAGAACAGCAACAAGTCCATTGCCGCAAGCATCACTCTCAATAGTGAAGGGCTTGGAAAAATCGGGCATAGTTAGAACAGGTGTAGTACACATAGCTTGTTTCAGCTTGTCAAATGCACACTTAGTAACATGTGTCCATGTAAAAGAATCCTTTTTCAACAGAGCAGTTAATGGAGCTGCAATATTCCCATAATCCTTGACAAACTTGTGGTAGTAGCCAGTCAACCCCAAAAAACCACGAAGGCTCTTGAGTGTCTTAGGAGGCAGCCAATTGTTCATGGCAACGATTTTGGCAGGATCCACACAAACCCCTTGTGCTGAGATAATGTGCCCAAGATACTCAACTTCCTTTAGGACAAAAACACATTTAGACTTTTTTTCATGGAGATGATGATCAGAGAAAAGTTGCATTACAAGAGCCAGATGCTGGAGCTGTTTAGCCCATGTTTTACTGTAGATGAGGATATCATAAAAAAATACCAGAATGAATTTCCGCAAATAGGGTCGGAATATTTTATTCATCAAGGCCTAGAATGTGGAAGGAGCATTAGTGAGACCAAAGGGCATGACCAAAAACTCATAGTGGCCATCATGTGTGCGGAAAGCTGTTTTAGCGATATCATCCTCATGAACCCAAATTTGATGATACCCAAAGCGAAGATCCAACTTGGAGAAAAATTGAGCACCATGAAGCTCATCAAGAAGCTCATCAACAACAGGAATTGGAAACTTATCCTTGATGGTGAGGTGATTAAGTGCTCGGAAGTCAATGTAGAGGTGCCATGACCCATATTTTTTGCGGACAAGAAGAACTGGTGAAGAAAAGGAACTTGTGCTTGGGTGAATAATACCTTGCTTCAGTAAGTCCCTAACGAGGAGTTCAATCTCTGTTTTTTGGTGAAATGGGAAGCAATAGGGCCTGATGTTGGGAGGAATGCTTCCAGGAAGGAGTTGAATACGATGGTCCTCTGGTTGTGAAGGTGGAAATCCCACTGGTTCAGCAAAAACACCTGTATATCGATCCAGAATTTGTTGGAGATCCAAAGGATTAGTGGGGGCCATTGATTGTTGCATTTGAATGGAATGGAGCTGAGCGATGACACCATGGGAACTCTTATTAAGGAGTTTTTCCATGCGATGTGAAATGATGATGCTGAGAGACCCTGGTTGTAATCCTTTCAATGTGTGTTTGTATCCATCGGGGGAGAACTGCATCCAAAGTTCAGCAAAATCCCATAATATGGGGCCAAGTGTGTGCAGCCATTGAGCGCCCAAAACCACATCACATCTGCCTAAGGTCAAGGCAAACATGTCAGAGTGGAGGTTATAATCTCCCATAGAGATACGCACATTATGACACTTCCCTTTGCAAGGTAAGGTGCCCCCATTAGCAACCATGACTTCAAAGTTGGAGCAAGGATGGATAAAACAATCAACTTGTTTGGAAATCCGAGGGTCAATGAAATTATGAGTGTTTCCAGAATCAATGAGTATGGTAAGAGGAATATTCTTGAAGTAACCGCGTACCCGCATTGTTTGGGGGGCAGTGACTCCAGCTAAAGCATGGAGGGATATCTTGGGCTGGTCATCCTGAGATGGAGGGTCAGTAGGCAGCTCCTGAATGTCAACCGGAGCATCCATTGGATCGGGAGCTTCTTCACCAATTTCAGAGGCAAGTGGAGAATCCACATCCAAGAGATAGAGATTTTGTTGAACACATCGATGTCCCTGAGTGAATTTCTCATCACAATTATAACAAAGCCATTTTTCTTTGCGTGCCTGCATCTCTGTTTCAGACAAATGCTTGATTGGAGGTGAGCAAGGAGCTGGCAGAATGGGAGGTCTTTGAGAACCCATATTTTGGAAGGGAACAAAAGAGGATTTGGAGCACTATTGGGTTGCTGTCTTGTCTTCTGCCAACTTATCCAACCCCAGGGATTCCATCATTGTGTTGGGACTGAACATTTTGACCTCAGAGCGAATTGCATCCTCTAGACCACTGATAAAACAACTCCAGTAGAAGTGATCAGGTAATCCTTCAGTGTGATTAGCTATTTTCTCAAATTCAATTTGATACTCTTTCATAGTGCCAGTTTGGCGAAGTTTAGTGAGAGCTCCTGTGAATTCATCAAAAGCACTAGGACCAAATCGTTGCAAAAGGAGCTGGCAAAAATCAGGCCATTTCGGCTCTTCATGAGCCTTGATGTACCAACAATACCATTGAAGAGCTTCCTATTCCAAATGAAAGGAGGAAAATGGAACTTTGTTGACATCAAAAGTATTATGAAGACTGAAAGACTGTTCTGCACGATAGATCCATCTAGTCGGATCAGTACCATTGAAGCGAGGAAAATCTAGCTTTGGACCGCGAAAATTGCTGGAAGAAGAGAACCCATTGTCTGATGAAGAATCGTACTGTCGTCTGGTGTTCATAGCTGAATGCTCAAGATGGAGACTGAGAAATTTTTCATCCAGTTCCTGGAGTTTGGCTTGAATGGCTGCAAGTGCTTCCTCCATGGCTTTTGCTCGTATGTGGGTGACAACCATAAGCAGGAGTTTTTTGTTTTTTGTTTTTTTTGGTTTTTTTTGGTTTTTTTGTTTTTTTTTTGTCGGTGGGAGTGGGTAGAAAAACAAAAACAGAAACTGTTTCAATAGAGGAAAATCTAGATTTGGGAAAAAATCGGAAGGGTAATTTGGGTTTGAGTAAGTTTTGGACACGGTTGAAAGGACAGGGAAGCAAAAAATGGGGATTTTAGGAGCAGGGTGAAAGACTGAGAAAATTTGGTAGAGAGGGACAAAGAAGCAGAATGAGGAAATAAATACGGTGGAAAAATTTGAAGGCGTTTGGGTGAAAATCGAAGGAGTTATGGCAAACCCTAAAAATAGACAAATGTGGGATTTCGGGTCTTGGGAAGTGGAATTTGGGATAGGGTCTTCAGGAGTGAAATATGCTGAATGGAATTGCAGAGGTGTCAGTGAAGTTTCAGGGAAAACAGAGTTGAAACCAAGGAGATATGGCTGAAAAACAGAATTTTATATTTCTTTTTTTTGTTTTTTTGTTTTTTTTTCCAGGAAGGGATCTACAACGGCACGAAAGTGATAAAAAACAGTGGAATATGCAATGGCGCGGAAGTGATCGGCAAAAAATGGATCTGTAACGGCGCGGAACTTACCGGCAATAGTTCTGGACAGAGGAAATCTGCGATTGTGCAACTGAAAATAGATATGGACCCCAGGTATGTGCGGCTTCCTATCGGTTCAAGGGAATCACTCGGCCACCAATGCTGTCTGATGACTTTTGTATTGGGGTATTACCCCTCACTCCATGGCTCAGGTAAAATTGATAACCGCTTGGCCACAAACAACAACTTTTGGTTTACCTCACGGGTGGGAACTAGTCAATCACGTAGGGGTCGTTGCCCTTTTCACTGGCAGGTCCTCTCAATGGGCCAACTACTTCGGGGTTCTTGTGGTACTCCTCACAATGAGTTTTATGGCTTATGCCCAAGTACTTCCCACAGTTAAGCGGATAGGGATTATTCCCAGATCCGAACCTGCAACAGAAGCGGAAAAAAATTTGGGTAGAAATTTCACCCAACGAGCCCAAGAAAGTGCTCTGATACCAGATGTGAGGACCCTGCAGCAAATAATTAATCAAAATACACGATATAGCAGCAGAACTGAAAATCAATTTTATATTAATCGCAGGCCACTTCGAGGGGGCAACCTCCTTTGAGCAAGCTCAATACAAAATAACTTCACGGTGCCTTCCTTGGCCTCAACACACACTTATATACTAAAAACAGGCGCCAATACTATGGGTCAAAACCATGGGCCAATATAAACTATGGATCAAGAAATATTACAGGAGGATTACAAAGCATATGCGCCCAACAACAATAACACAAACTATGGATCAACAATTACTATGGGACGACTTACAAAGCATATGCGCCCAACAACAATAACACAAACTATGGATCAACAATTACTATGGGACGACTTACAAAGCATATGCGTCCAACAACAATATACTAACACGGTAAAGAGAAGGATTGACATGGGTTCCTAACATGAGAGTACTGACCTATTTAAGAGTTTCCTCAATTGAACAAGGCTTATGAATTACCGCAAAGTTATACATATCTTCATCATGATTCATTTCATCAATGACTGCATCTTTAAAAGTATCCTTCATGGTCAAAAACTTGATTAACTGTTCATCATGATCAAAGACTCTCCAATTGACAATGTTATTTGGTATGGAAGGTCTGAAAATCAGTTCAACAGAAAAAGAATCAGCAAGCATTTCTTCAGAGGGAATTAACCTCGAAGCAACATTAGCTAACAGATCTACTTCCTGGTTCAAATAATGAGGAATAGAATTTATGTTAAAAGCTTCAAACGATAATATTAAATTCCATACCTCTGTCTGGTAATTTATCAGGTGCCCAACAATGCAATGTATAGTGTTACGTACCTGTCTGACAATAATCTCAGAGTCTCCTAACACTACCAAAGCTTTGGCTCCTAGGTCAATTGCCTTCTTCAGCCCTTGAATAAGAGCTTCATATTCAGCAATGTTGTTGGTGCATTCAGATTCCAACCTGCAAGCAACAAAGTACCTTTTCCCGAGGGGATCTATCAACAAGCACCTAGCCCCAGCCCCTTCCTTTGACTTAGATCCGTCAAAGTATAGAGACCAAAGAGCATCATTCAGATCTAAATGAGCAGTGTTTGGAGCTAGAATTTCATCCAAAACTTGTGTGAAATGGAAAACTTCGGACTGCTATACTGAGTTTTGGATTGGTGAAGTTTTAGCCTCAAAGTTCCCAAAGAAGGAATCAACCATGTAATTGCCCATTATGGTATCAGTAAATAGCACCGGCTCATTAGAGTCGTCCAATTCGGCGACTGTGTGCTTCATATAACGTTCTCGATCAATTCTGATCTTGTTTGGATGACCATTATGAGATATCCATAAATGTGACCAGTCTGTTGCAAAGTATCCTTTTATTTTTTCAGACCAATATCTGCTGAGAAATAAGCCATATGCCTCAGGGATATCTGCAACAATTATGTCAATGATGAAATGGACCTGAGGGTTTGAAGCTAATATTATCAATACTTCGTTCAACTTCCCTATTACCTTTACATTAGATCGGTCCAGTTGTACAATGCTAGTATCGCAAGGCACGGGGACTGCGTTAGGTTTTTTACATACCGAATATGGCATGGCATTCTTCGAGGCCCTTGAGTCTATCATACAATTGTGTACTTTATGATTGCAGATTTCAAATGTAAGCAGAAAAGGAGGAGTTGAGGAATCTGATTTCTTACCTATGGACGAGGCATGGACTGAAGATCTTGTTGGGTTGTCTTTCGTACTAGTATAACTGTGTTGGGTGGAGGAAATTTTACCATTTTTACCCAAAGAAACCCCTTGCATCATCTTATCTCGAATCACATGAATTTTAAGGAGTTCATAGATGGAAATGTTGGCTTCAATTTTCTTCAAATCCTCAACCAAGTCATACTCTAAATCAGAAGATTGTGCTGACTTAGTATTTGAAGGTTGGGTTTTCATCTTGACAGCTGAACTATTATCCGTAGTAGTTGTTGAAGGTTCCCCTGAGGGCTGACATTTCTTGCTCCTAGTGTTATATTGATGCTGATTTACATTCACAGCAACCACATCCTCATCATCAGTCAATTCCGTGGTATCCCAGAAGTGACTAATAATTTGAGGAGGCTGTTCTTCAGTGTTACTATCTTTACTTTGGGCATCCTCAGAATTCTGTCCCGAAGATTGGGCTTCACTTTCAGCTGATGTTTCTAAGCCCGAGACCAAAAATTTCAGGAAGCTATTAATTTCATCAACATTATTAGCTTCAGATGGTGGAATTTTTTTAGCATCTGTATTTTGAAAAGGTCTTCTAAAAGGCTGTCTAGGTGGTTCTTTATTTGGGGTACTTTCAGAAGTACCTTTCTTCAAATCTATGATCTCATTGGATAGTTTCTTTATGACTCTTTGAAGACTGTCCAATTCTAGTGCATCTTGACCCTTCTTCTCGAAATTTGAGACTTTGGAAGGAATCTCAGCCATTTTGCGAGAAGACGATGCAGAATCAGTGTCTACCCCAGGGTTTGTCTTAATAGCAAACATGTCTTTCTCGACCTTAATGGCTTCATCAAAAGTTTCAGTAAGAGTAGGTTTGGTAGCTCTCCTAACAAACATGGCCATAGACACGGGTAGGGCTGAAGTATAAAATTCAATAGTGACATCCTCAGCCAGCCTTGAGATGGCAGGGATTCTGTTTCTAAGTGTCAAGAACCGTTGGTTAAAATATTTAATCTTCTCCTTGGTTTCCATACGGATCCTAGACAATTCTAAGACCAACACAGCTAGAGTCTTATCGTCTCCAAACTTGTTCATGAAAGCCAACTCGAACTCATTCCAATTGTTAATTGAACCAGCGGTAAGTGAAAAATACCAAGTTGAGGATTTGCCCTCAAATGTGTAAGGGAAAAGTCGACATACTACATCTTTGTGTTCAACATCCAAAAGCGGAACTGCTAGCATAAATTTTTTAACATGATCTTCTGCGGGCTCTTTCAGCTCGGGATTGAACTTGGGAAATAATTTCTCAGGATGCTTTGGCAAAGGGTGTTGATTTCCTGGCATAGCAACCGCATCCTGAACTAACCACAGCATATTTGCATTAGGGTTCTAGTTTAAACCTTCCATGTTCCTTGGTGTTGGAGGTGGTGAAGGTGGAGTTTGGGAAACGTGAGGAGGTGAGTGAGGTGGTGATGGTGGTCGACCGGACCCTCCTGTAGCAGGTAGTCCTGAAGAAGATGAAGATTGATTGGTGCCTATCAGAGACTGTTGTAATTGATGGTCAGAGAAGACACCTAAAGGTTGATCTTGTTCTTCAGGTGCAGACTTAGTATGGTGAGTGCATGGACGTCTGATCTGTGGGAGAGGAATTTCAGTGGGTTTGATTCCAATAAGATTTGAATAGGATCTTCTCAAAATCCTGTGGGATTCATTGATGGTCTTCTCAAACTGATCAACTTCTTCATATGGATGGGCACCACTAGTATTGAATTGATGAATGAGATTTCGAACAGTATCATTCAATGGAGTATCATCTAATGACTGGAATGTTTTTGATTGAGATGATGACTGTATTTGAGGGGTAATAGGATGATTAATTTTGTGAACATGATTGTTTTCATCAGCCATTTGCTTAAGCTGGCCCTCCTTCTAGCGCCATTATTGACGGGCCGAATTGGCATGAGTGTCAACCAAGAGACAACCCGATCTAAGAGTTTTCGAGATGCTCTTAGTCATTTAGGTGGCCATCCTTGATGGGATTAAGGCCCCATTGCCTTTCTTAAATTACTCCTAGCTATAGGAGAAGGCTTCCAAAAGGAAAACTAAACTACTGTTTGTTAATTAGATCTACGCTATACCTACAAATGTACAAATAAAACTAATTGATCTGATTGCTAATTAATTAATATATTACAAAATTAATCACTGAAAATTAATCTACTCAATCAGTTAATTCATAATACCAGAATAAATAGTTAAATGATATTAACATGCTCAATGGATTACAAAAGGGAAAACATTATAGACACATGTACACTAATCACAAAATCAGAAAATAATTTTAACAGAGGTATAAATATAGAAATCTGATTCAATGGATTTTCAATAAAATAATTAAAAGAAAACTCTTAACCTACTCTAAATCCTATCCTGATCAGGAGCGTAGAAAAACATTAACCTGGAATCAAATTTCCAATAAGGCTACTGTGCTAATATTCTATAGAATATTCAGAGGAAATTCAGAATTTAAACAAGAACACACAATGAACACGTAAGTCACATATATTTATTGGTGACAACACCAAATTTAGAACATGACATGTATCAGCAAAGCAAAACTAGCCTAAGTCGATAATCATACATGATGTATTTGCATAATTCATTAAAGAAATCATGACAAACATAAATATTGTAGAAAAAGTGACAAGATCAGAAGATATCATAAACACATTCGCATAGCATAAATACCGAGAATATATATATAATATCACCAGTTAAAAGTGTTGTAGCTGCCGACAAAAAATTGTTTGAAGTCACAGGAAAAATAACAGTGATCTTGTCATGTCCCTTTTCACAACTATTGACCCCCCTATCCAGTAATACATGTATTATTTAAATACAAATTACTTCAAACGAGGACAGTTCTATAAAACGGGAAACTATAAAATCAAAATCATAACCAATTTCGTTAAAAATGACAAATGCCTCATGTCATTTTTCTATATGCGTAATAACGTCTTGAAATTGGAAAGAATCTATTTATAACACAAAATCATAAAATTGACAAACGCACTAATGATATAGTGACACCTGGGAAACATTACTGCCAATCGATTTGTTCCCGATTATCCAGGGATCATCCTTAACATAAGCGATTGCCAAAATCCAAAAAGAAACGCATCGACAGCATGACCTGCGATACTACACATAAAAGAAATATAATTAAAACACACAAAAAAGAAATAAAATAAACTAAATAATGCAAAAATCAATACACACCAATACCTGTAACAAAAAAATAACTTCATTATAACTTCATTATAACTTCAAACCTGAAACCAATAATAAGTGCGCCCAAAAGATTATAGATTAACAGGAGCAGTAAACACCTGGATATTTACACCATTTGCCGGGTTCTGTGAATGCCCTTTGAATTGCATTAGAGTGACCTGTGCACTCAATTCACGCAATTTTTCCTCTTTCTTATGATTCTCGTTTTGTAATTTCAAGATTCTACGAATCAACCTATTCTTATGCTTTCTCAAATGCAACATGCACTTATCATCTGAATCTACCTTGTCTTTTAGTTTTATGCTCTCGGCTTTTATGACATCATACTACGTTACCATCTCTGTCAGTTCTCCCTCCACCCTATGTATCTTATCCAGCAGACAGTTTACAAATAATGGGTGAACCATTTCACCAACTTGCTAAGAACCTGGTAAGTTTCCTTCTACAGACTTACCCTTAACTGAAGGATCGACCACAGGATCAACTTGAAGATTCTTATCAGACTCATGAGGACTATTATCCGCAGGGTTCGGGGTAAACTCAGGCTCAATGTCACAACCATCATCAGGAAAAACAGGATTTTGTTCATCGTCATCTAGAACAATCGTTTCAATATCAATGTTTTTATTCACAGAAGGTTTAATAGTGCTTCCCTTAGCAACCATACTTCTTGTAAACCTACCAATAACCTTAGCTTTTGGCCTTTTGCCTTCCTGATTGCAGAGATTATCAACATTACGCTTTGGTGTCACCGACGATAGATTTGAATACTTCCTCATGCGCTTAGAAGGCAGAGGAGTACCGAGAATACTCACAGGAGTGGGAACATAGTCATTACAAATTATGGGGTTCATACGGCCATTAGGGTTTGCCATAGGCTCGTGCACAGGAGAAAATGAAACTCGACTAGGCTCTTGATGCCTTACACATTCTTCAGGGCAGTCAAACTAATAATGACAGAAGGCCGAGAAACCATTCGACTCGATAAACTCATCCCACAATCGATTATGCTTAGACAATTATTTCTCAATTAATATCCTCACCAGGCCATGATGAAACAGATTGTGACTGAGGTTCTTCGGCCCCTTCTTAATGGACGAAGACATCTTAGACTTACTATGAACTAGATAATGAGGAAAATTAAGAGGAAAACCGATAAACATGGCCATCAACTGAAGGTGATAGATATAAGCAGAGGACACATGACCTTCGCAGGTCACGTACCTATGGATAACATCGAGGACAGGTCGCCATTATTTCTTGAAGTATTTCCTTGATACCTCGGTTCTGAAAGAAACATCTTGACAAGGATTCTTCAGCATTTGCCTCCACTCACTCACTTCCATTCTGCTTATACTTGAACCATCATTTGCCTATCAACGGCAAACCAGTAGCAAGAGCAACTGAACGCTCATCAACCCTAAACTGGAGATCAGCTATATTAACCTGAGAGTCGGCCAGCAACAAAGAAAACACCCTCGTCACCTCAGGGTTCGAGTACGAGAATTTGTGAATAAATGGCAACCATCCTACTTTTTCAATCTTAGCTAAGAGCTCAGGGTTTGAATCGAGGAGTTTCATGTCGCTGGGTTCGACTCTGACCACAGGAGCCATGACTGCCTGTACAAATGCATGAAACTGCACACAGAAGAGGTACCACAAATTGAAACACGACAGCGAGCTGGAGAATGAGCACTCAGGATGTAAACTGAGCAGCACACATACGCGATGGAACCCAAGGTTCTCATAAAAAAACTACGCCATGAATAAAACAAGAGGAAACCACTGTAAACTCAGCATGAGGGAGGGAGAATAACCACGCAGACTGGTAATTAAGCGATAAAGGAACTGATGGCGAAGACTCCAGACAAACTCATGTTACCATTATTTATTTAGAGTACTTGACATACAATCATACCATAAATGAATCACATGTGTTCAACGCACAGGCAGCCACGATGCTGAGCTCGTACTGGCAAGTGAATGTGATTGACAGAGTTAAGTACAGGTGCAATACTACCATATCAACCTTGCAGCAGGTGGATTGGATTCAGAGGCGATGACATAGATCGAAACGACCGTGAGGATTAAACCTTATACTTTAATGTATACACCTCACTGTATGATTATATAAACCTTCAAAGGTGGCGAGCATATGACGCAAAATAAACCATCACACCAACACCAAACCTTCATAACATGGATCATATTATAAAAATCGACATTAAACATTTATAGTATGAGCAAATATGATTCGGGGTTTGTAAAAATGAACTTAAGAAGAGGCATGTTTGCATCAATTATTAAGCCTTCGATGTACTAGGACCTTGTCAAACTTGCAATAAACCAATGACACATATCCATTAGTTAATATTCAAGTGAAGACCTATAACAAGAAAAGCTTATCCCTTAAGTTGTAAAGACAAATTCATCCAAAGTAATGATTTTAATGCAATAATTTATGCCTATTAACCATAGTTCACAAAGGTTTTAAAAAAAAACATTCATCGATTCAGTAGCTCGCAAAATGTCACCATTTCAGTAGCTGTCAATTCTTTAGATTTACTATAAGAAATCCGAACATTTCATCAAAACAAAATAAGATTTTGTTTGATGAAATATGTTTTTTAAGGCTGTTGGGTAGTGGCACAATTGGAAGGCATCTAGTGAGCTAGTGGTGCTTGAAGAGAACCAAATCCAGGTTGTTGGTGACCCATTTCTCCCCCCTTAGGTACGTGTTGTTAGAATAATAAATCCATAGTTAGCTAACCTAGACATTAATTAATCCATTTTTATCTTATTTTCCTAGTTTCAAATATTCCACTCTATGCAAGTTGTCCTTCCACATGTCCTACAAGTAAAAAATTCCAAAATTGAGTCATGGAGCACTTGGGAAAAATCTTGGAATCCATATTTAGCATATCTACTTTATTCCAAATCCTCCCTAGAACATGTCTGCTTTTTTCTGCTTTATTGCCTGCTTTACTGAGATTTATGGCAAAAGGGAAAGCATGACTAGGTGTAGTTGACTTGTTTTTTTTCCTCATCATCCTCCATTCTTTTATCCTAGTAAAAGAATGTATGAGTTTTGTTTCCATCACCTATTAGCTTGCCTACTTTAATTTGTTAAACTGTGAGCTCCTAGGAAAATTTCGAAATTGCTTCATGCACCTATGGGGGATTTGACTAGATTTAGTAAGTCTGCTCTTGACTATTCTGTATGGCATCCTTATGCATTTGAATATACCATGTAATTATTTATTGTAGAATGCTATCGCTTCACAAGTTTGTTTTTTGTACACTTATTCAATACAGATTAGTGTTATGCTCCAATTTCAGTCTCCTTTGTGTGTAAATTTGCATGTTTGATTAATAATTTTGAGAGTGCAATTGATCTATAACCTGGATTCAATTTCCACATGGTATCGGAGCTTTTGTATATCTATTTATCTCCTTCCATATTGCTATTTTACATTCAACATCTTGACTGGGAGCTATTATGCTGACTGAAGGGACAATTTCTGAGCTATGGATCAATCTCAGAAGATCATCTTGACTCCATTTAATTTCTTTGAATGGAAATTAGAGATGGATATACTGTTGAGAGTGAAAGGTCTCTACATGGTGACTATGGCAACTGAAGCAGATCCCAATGCAGCTACAGAGAAAATTAAATGGCACAAGAGGAGGGATGAGGCTTATGGCCTCTTGTGTCTGAGCATATCCAGAGACCTCCTCTTCCATCTTGATGGATTAACATCACCAAATGAAGTATGGGAGAATATTGTAGAGATTTTTGGTAAGACGGATGAGATGAGAGGAAATCAAATAGATAATGAATTGATCTCCTTGAGCGCTAGCAGCTTCGAATCCTTGCAACTCTATTTTTCCAAGTTTAAAGCCCTTGTTTTGCAGCTAAAACAATGTGGAATCAAAAAGAAGGAGGGGAAACTAGTTTTGGCCATACTCTCAAAGCTTGGACCTGAATATTCAGTGTTTTTCCACCAAGTTGACAACTTGATCCTGGAAGATTCCTAAGCTTGTAGAGTTCATGGAATACCTCACACAAGAACAAGATAAACTGGTGATGATGGCCACCATCAAACCTTCCAAAGGCCAAGCTTTGGTTGCTGGAGATTTGAGGGTGGATTCAAAAGGCAAGAAGAAAGCTAAGAAGCCACCTGAGTATAAGAGATACAAGAACAAGTCTCAGAAGGAGCCCCAAGGCTCCAAGAAGAACTTCTAGAAGAAGAAGAACAAAGGAGAAATGAGTAAGTGCACATACTGCAATAAGAGATTTCATCCTAAAAGCTTTGCATGAAGAAGCAAATTGACATGCTGACCCAACTCCTGAAGAAGAATAACATCTCCCTTTCTGATAGCTCAAAGAAGAGGGAAGGAGGATCAAATTCAGAAGACGGAGAGAGAGTTCATGCATTGGTTGCTGGCACATTAAGCTCACCTAGCATGATCATAGACCTTGGAGCTTCAAGACATATGGTTTCGACCAAGGAGGCATTCTCCTCTCTTGACATGTTGAAAGTTCCACAAATAGTGCTGGGAGATGACTCTCTCACTGACAGTTTGAGCAAAGGAAGGATTGATCTTGACCATGGTAAGTTCAGCAATGTATTGTGTGTTCCAGGTCTTGCCTCTAACCTCTTTTCAGTGTATCAGATGACCCACATAGGGTCTCCAAAGAAGGTCATATTCTCCCCTGATGATGTTGATATCATAGAGATCTTGAGTGGTAAAGTCATTGCAAAAGGAGTTGCAAATCACACTTCAAAGGTATACATGTTTTCACATTTTCTACCCTACTCAAACCCCTCTGCTCTTATGATTCATGCTAATGAGGCAAGCAAGATTTAGCATGAAATATTTGTCCATATTAAATATAAGTATCTTTCTGATCTAAGTGAAAACAAAATGGTCATAGGGTTACCAAAGATTAAGTTTTCCAAAAGAGTCTTTCAAGGTTGTGTCCTAAGAAAATACCCAGAGCATAAATTTGAGAGAGCTAGTCACGAAAGAACCTCTGCACCTCTTGAGCTGATCCACAGTGATGTTGCTGGTCCATTCCCTCATATGTCAATGAGTCAGGCCAAATATGCATTAAATTTCATAAGTGACTTTTCCAGGTATTGTTGGGTTTACTTCCTCAATCATAAGTCTGAAGTTTTTGGCCTCTTCAAAGTATTTAATGCTTTGGTTGAAAATTAGTAAGGGAGGAAACTCAAGATCCTCAAATCTAACAATGGTGGTGAGTATGTCAAGTCTGAGTTCATTCAATATTGTGAAGATGCAGCATTCAATCCCTTACACACCACAGTAAAATGGTGTTGCTGAGAGAAAGAACAGATCACTGAAAAACATGGCAACCTATATGTTGGAGGCTAATACATTGCCACCAAATTTTTGGGTCGAGGCTATAAACTGTGCATCCTATCTCCATAATAGGGTGCCTCGTAAACAGCTTGCTGGTATGACTCCTTTCGAAGCTTGGAGTGGGCACAAACCAGATGTGACCCATCTTAGGATTTTTGGCTCAACGACTTGGGCTAGAATTCAAAAAGAAAAGAGGAAGGCTTTGTAGCCCCAAATCCAAGAGTTTCTATTTGTTGGATACTTTGAAGATTCAAAAGGGTACAATCTAATCAATTTGATCACAAGCAAATCCTTCATTGAAAGGAGTGTTCAGTTCCAAGAAGATCCTTTAGCAGCAGTTGAAGTTGGAGAGTCCTTTCACCACAAGAACCATTGAATATAAGTGAAGAGACAAATGAGTTTGTTGATTCTGATATGTCTGATAATGATGATTTAATTGCAAATTCTAACAGTCCTATAAGACCAAAATGAGCAGAAAATACCATTCATGCAGTTGGGAAACTAGCTGGAAATCCTAGTGATCCTCGGAGGACTAGGTCTCAGTTTGAGAGTTCCCTGAGTATGAAAGACCCTTTGTTTGCAGATAAATGCTATCTGATGGTTGAATCAGACCCATATACATATGAAGATGCAGCACATGATCCAATATGGCAAGTAACCATGAAAGAAGAATTCAGCTCACTCCAGAAGAACAACACTTGGGAGCTGGTTGATCTTCCCCAAGGAAGAAGCTAGTTCAATGTAAATGGGTTTTCAAAACTAAGTTTGATGTTGATGGTTCACCTTTGAAACATAAGGAAATATTGGTAGCCAAGGGATAGTCATAGGTACATGGTATTGACTACAATGAGACCTTTGCACCAGTGGCAAAGATGGACTCCATCAGGCTAGCCTTAGCCATTGCAGCTTCGAAGCAGTGAGAGGTACATCACATGGATGTGAAGTGTGCTTTATTAAATGGATATATTACTAAAGATATTTACATGCAGGAGTCTCAAGGGTTTGTTACTAATACATCTTTTGTGTGAAGGCTAAATAAATCATTGTATGGGATTAGTATGCCAAGATTGATGGCTTTCTGCTGTCATTGATTTTTGTTCGATGCAAGTATGATCCTAATGTTTATTTGAAGTTGATTAGTGGTTATTTGATGATTATTGTCTTGTATGTTGATGACCTTATAATTACAGGAAGTTCAAAGAAAGAAATTGCCTCCTTGAAGGATGCAATGAACCATGCATTTTCTATGACTGATTTGGGGTTGTTGAGCCAATTTTTGGGTCTCAAAATTGCTCAATCCCAACATGGAATAAAATTACGTTAGTACAAGTATGCTTTGGATTTGATAAATAAGTTCAACATGAAATATTGCAAGCCAAGCAAGACTCCCTTCCTTTCAGGAGTTAAGCTTGAAGAAGCAGGTTCTTCTCCTATGGTAGATAGTACACTGTATAGACAACTGATTGGGTGTTAGCTGTACCTTATACACACTCGACCTAATATTTCTTATGCAGAAAGTGTGGCTTCAGGATACATGGATAAGACTCATGAGATCCATTGGAGAGAAGCCAAAAGGATCCATAACTTTGTTCAGGGAACAAGAACTCATGGGATCTTCTACAAAGCTAAATTTGATCTTGATTTGATTGGGTTTGCTGGAAGTGATTGGGAAGGTGACAACACAGATCAAAAGTCAACATCAGGATATGTGTTCATGCTTGTTGAAGGACCAATCAATTAGTCAAGCAAGAAACAGAGTACCATTGCACTCTCATCTATAGAAGCAGAGTACAGAGGAGTTGTAAATGTAGCAACTCAATGTTTATGGTTGCATGGGTTACTTGGTGAGTGTGGCTTCGAATCAGAGTTCTCAACTATTATCTATTGTGATGATCAGAGTATGATTCGAATCTGCAATTATGCAATTCAGAGACAGAGAACCAAACAAATTGAGATCCATATGCACTACATTAGACAGCTTGTGCATGATGTCACCATTCACCTACTCTTCTGTGCATCTTCAGAACAAGTAGCAGATATCATCACCAAAGTTTTTTGTGAGAAGACATTTAGCAATCTCAAATCAGTACTGGGGATTGCAGATCATGATGTAAAGCATGATTGATGACAAGATTTTCAAATTTTGTTTTACTGTCCATGTTTAAGGGAGGATTTTCCCACTGGGTTTTTGCCTCTTTCCTTGGTTAAATGGACATGCAGTATGTAAAGGGTGACTAAGCTTTGTTACCAGGCCATATAATTTTCTGATATTTTACTCATAATTCAGGCTTAAGGGGGGGTGTTATAATAATAAATCCATAGTTAGTTTCCTTAGACATTAGTTAGTCCAGTTTTGTCTTATTTGCCTAGTTTCCAATATTCCACTCTATGCAAGTTGTCCTTCCACATGTCCTAGAAGTCAAAATTTCCAAAAATGAGTCATGGAGCACTTGGGAAACCTCCTAGAATCCATATTTAGCATATCTACTTTATTCCAGATCCTCCCTAGTGCATGTCTACTTTTTTTTGCTTTATTGCCTTCTATACTGAGATTTATGGCAAAAGGGAAAGTATGGCTAACTGCAGTTGACTTGTTTTTTTCCCTCATAATATTCCATTATTTTCTCCTAATAAAAGCATGTATGATTTGTCTTTCCATCACCTATTATCTTCCCTACTTGACTTTTCCAATTCGTGAGCTCCTAGGTAGATTTGGAAACTGCTTTATGCACCTATGGGGGATTTGACTAGATTTAGTAAGACTACTTTTGACTATTTCGAATGGAATCCTTATGCATTTGAATCTCTCATGTCATTATTTATTTCAGTAGCCTATGAATTCATAAGGTTGGATATTGTACACTTATTCAATACAGATTAGTGTTATGCTCCAATTTCAGTCTCCTTTGTGTGTAAATTTGCATGTTTGATTAGTAATTTTGTGAGTGCAATTGATCTATCACCTGGGTTCAATTTCCACACATGTATATTTCTCTTTCTTTAAAAACATATTTTTTTGTCGATGTAGTATATGTCTCATTTTCTTTCTATTATCTGACATTGACATATGTTACTTTATGCAGGATTCTATGAGGCAACAGTGCTTGAAGAGCACCAAATCGATGTTGTTGGTGACCCACCTCTAACACCCCACCAAGTATTTCTATGTCTCTCTTTCTTTTAATTGTGTTGGTAATGATTCAACACGTACTTTTTTAATTATTTGAAATTGTCTAATTGTGGCTTTATGTTTTTGTACGTAGGAACCTATGTTTGATACAACTGTCCACTGAGCAGCCTTACTCACTAATGCATATGCCAATCCTTTTATCTGAGTGTGAGTTGTTCCACCCACTAGTTACACACATATTCATGACCTCTAGGTATATTTATATATTGCTTATCTTGCTTATATTGCTTTTTGTACATGCAAGTATCTTTTTCCTTGTTGCCCCCAATTATATGGTGACATTGAAATATATATTACTTTATGCAGCTTAATAGTGAATGAGTGGTGCTTGAGGAGCACCCAATCGGGGTTGTTTCTCACCCACCTCTCCTCCTAAAGGTACATGTATGTCTCACTTTATCTTAAAAATTCATTGTCTTTCCATGTAGTATAGTTGTCTTTGTACATGCAAGCATCTTTTTGGTGCACCCATTGATTTGGTGACATTGACATATATATTATTTTATGCAACCTGATAGTGAGAAAGTGGTGCCTGAAGATAACCCAATAAGGGCCAAAGCTAGTGAGGCACCATCACTTACAACATGACCCACCATAACTTACTCACGGATAGTAAGTAAAAATGTTATTTTTTTTGGAATTTGAGCAAACGTACATAGAATATTTATAGGTTGCTAAACTAACTTACAAATTTTGGTTTTTCTGCAATCTCTGGAAATGAGATATGTTCCTCTTGTTCAGCATTGGGGACCACCACTGAGCAGCCTGAAAATAAATATATACTTCTCACAAGACAGTGACAATTGCAGTGAAAGGGGGCATAAATAGAATTAATGTATAGGGGGGATACATACATGTAGCGTTTTCTACATTTTGATCTACTATTTTCTATTATGGCCACGACGTGCCATTTTTTATAACATTACATGTACATATAATATAAATTAAAGGTTCAAAATTATATATATGGTTGACTTGATTTTGGAACATTATATTTATTATATGCATTTCATATATGTTTACCTATGTCCTTCATTAAGTATATGTTTAATTAAAATGATAATGTGTGGTTCACCTATGTGATATTATGATATTATAGACCTTATCATGACATATCCTACTAACTATTTGAATATCTCCAATACTTCAAGGGAGAATGTATGACTCATCCAACTAAGATCAAGTAACCATTAAGTACAATCCTGTGAATGAATTGTTTTACCAATCGATGTGAATGCAACATCAAGAGATATCATAGTGTGATTATTTGATTCAATATTCTTCAATGTTCTTATTCCTAACTTTATTCCAACATTTTCCATATTTCTAGATTAAAAAAAAAACTAAAAACAATTGGCATTTACCAGCTTTAGATTTTTTATCAAAATATTATTTCATTACTTGAGAACAATGACGAAGGATAATGCGTTTAGCCACCTTACCTTTTATGGAAGTCAACTCCGTCTCGTCCAATTGTATGCGTTTAGGAGTTCTCTTTCATTTTGATGCAAGATTTCTTGTCGTTTGAAATGCTAGAGTGATGTTTACATCCACTACAGGATGACAGATTCGATTAGGAGATTGAACCACCTAGCATGGTTATTGCATAGTCACATTTGCATCGTGACGAACATAATCATTGGACTCTTCACAAAATTGTTTCCCGCATAACAAAAAAAAAATTCCATGGACACTGGGTAAGTGATTCTGGTTTTGATTATATCTAATAGTTTTGTTATCTAACACATTTTTTCATAGTTACAATCACCTTTAGAAAGGGCAGTGTGATTTTGAATAGTTGGCTCGGTTATGAGGATAAGCGATATGAATGATTATGCACGAGACCCAAATGCATATGACGAATATGCTATAGGGGGAAATGTCATAATTGCAAATGCTGAGAAGAGACTAATCAAATAAGGTTTCAAGATACTACCCCAGACTTTGCAGCCACCATAAGAAGCCTCAAGGTGGAGATACAGAGCTACAGAGAAGACAACGAAATACTGATTAAGGATTGGGAGGAGCAGAATCAGTTGAATGCAACCATATTGCACAGTTTGACAGACATTCAGAGAAAGATGAACTCTGGGGACCAGAGAGTAAAGCTAGAAGGAAGTAAGAACACTGCTAGAGGAAGAAAGCGATCTCTTAATGGGTCATTTGACTCTGAAAAATCCACTGATGGTTCAAGTTTTTCCTCTCATGAGAATAAAAGGAAGAAATCTCATAGTGTGTCTTCTAACTCTGAAATATCCACTAAATATTTGGGCTCTTCATCTCACAGGAGTAGGAGGAAGAGGCGTTACTAGAACCACCTCTTCATCCTATAGTATTGCATGCACCAAAAGTCAAAATTTTGAAGAAGGAGAAAATTGTGCATCCACCATCTTGATGGAGCATAGTTTTGGATATGATATTCAAACCTTTTTGAATTTGATTTATTTTTTGATCTGATAATATGTGGCGTATTTTTTTGTATTCTAGAGATTTCAATATTGCTTGTAACCGGTTTCATCTATTTTTCAATATCATATTATGGAGCTCAAGCATTTTCTCTCCACAATCCCAAGGATTCTTTACCTTTGGGCGCAGGCTCATCCCCTCACAGAACTAGTAAAGAGGAAGACGTTCCGCATCTTCCTGGATAGTTGATCCTAACACTTGTGGATGATTTTACCAGTCATGTTTTTTTGTTCAAGGCTAACATATATCATATTCTTGGGTGTTCCTCACATGGTTTGAATTCTCAAGAACTTTTGCTCTCTCTTTAGTTGATTTCAGCTGCTGTATATGGGTCCAATTTTCACCGTGCAACTGTTTATATTTTTTATTCAGTTCATTACATTATTATTCTTCCAAAGAGGAAGATTCCCTTAGACATATGCACTTTTTTTGGATTCATGGGTTCAACTTCACATAAGAACCAAGATACTGTTGCTGCATAGTGCTGCAAATAGCAACAAAAAGTTTCACAAGTTTTTATTGAAAAATGGTATTTTGGCTTATGTTGAGGGGGGGTTTTCCCATGAGGTTTTCCCATGTTTCCTTGGTTATATTAAGAAACATTTTTACTATATTTTAGATTTTATTTGGGTGACCTATGTTCTTGTTACCAGGGACAAAATTTTTGCAAGTTAGGATTTAGGGGGGGTGTTAGGATTATTAATCCTCCCCTTGTCAAATGTATATTAGATTAATTTATCCTAACTCAGGAACCTTAATTAATTATTTGGGTCCGCTATTACAATTGGTTCACCTTGTCTTAATGGGGCCACATGTACCAATCTGTAAAGAGTGGGGAACACTACTAGAGGTTAACTGCCTCCTAGATCAATCCCCACATTTTAGGAGCCACTGGGAGTCCTGACACCAATCTACAATATTTAGTTGGATTTAGTACCAGTCAATCTTAGTTAGGTTCCAGTTACTTTCAGTTAGTTCAAATTTAGTTATCTAGCACTAGAAATGCATGGCTAATGCATGTTTGCATGTGGAGTAGGTTCCTTTTCCCACCTACCACACTTAGTTGCACAGAGTTAACTAGCTATCACTGATTTATTGAGTTGGTTGGACATCTGGGATTTTATCTATTGGAATCCTATATTGATTGATACACTATGAGTCATATGGTTAGTTAGATACAATCACATCCAGTGGATACATTTGAATCCATCCCTAATTGATTTGAATTATTTTCCTATGTAAACTATTGTAACACCGAATTTTATGATTGTGAATGATACTGTAAATTCCTGAGCAATACTCATTCGTTTCCTATGTGGTTTTTTTCTTCAGTTTGTATCTCTATTCTCCATTTACTGCAAACATTATTATAAGTATCTGCTTGAATATGTAAATGGCATTCAAATTCTAATAGTTCACTTACAAGAATTTTCCTGACGCACGATGTGATGCATTGTGCTAGCTCTATAAGTTGCACTAGCGTGATGAAACTACATATATTATATCATATTTTAAGAACCAGTTTGATCATGCATTCAAACATAAGAAGATGAATACACCATGAAAAAAATTTAGAATTTGAAGAGAAAGTATTGTTGATGTTGAGCCAAAAGATTGGACAACGTTCTAACAGTTTTTAGAAGATTGTAGAAGATTGAAGAAGCTTGAAGCTTGAATATGGATCTACCATAAGAGATATGAGAAGATCTTGAAGAGGTAAGCAATATATTAACACCAAGAGGGCTATGGAAGAGATTTGATGGAGATAATTATGATTTGTGGAATTTTCAAGTAAGTAATTTTTTAATGAAAGTGCATGTGGAGTCTTCCATGTTGAAAGTGCTATTGAGAATACCCATAGGAATATTAGTCACAATCTAAACAAAGTCAATTTTTCCTATGTTATGTTTTCAAAATTCCCACAAGGGATTTCGAAAAATAAACATGACGAATACTATTCCCTCTAACTGCAGTGATTTTAAATCGTAGTGATCACAATAAATCTATTGAACATTTACGTTGAGTTCTTTTAATCATAGTTTACAATGAAATTACATAGCGAAAAGAAACAAAAAATAAGGGATTGATAAAAAAATCATAAGCAATAATAAATATATTCATTAAAAATTTATTTGAATTTGGTGAAGAAGTGTTTTTTATAAAGTTTATAAATAAAGAAATTGAAAGGATGGCACTCATGTGGGCAGGTTGATTTCCTTCTCATTATTACTTGGAAACATTTATAGGTAAAGAAATATAATTTAGTGGATCATAAAATCAAACCATCGCAAATACTAATTCTATGGAAATGGTCGAAGTTGACCAAAAACACTCAATCAATAAAGGACAAAATCAACTACTTCACTATTCAACTAGGTAGTGAACCGAAAGTGGAGGAGGGATATTGTACCAATTAAGACAATATTGTTAGCACTCTCAATGCCTAAGTGTTGTCTATGAAGCTCAAATGAAAGCAATGGTTTGTTAAACATGACACCCAATTGATCCTTAGAGGCACAAAACAATTTAAGGTAAATTTTCCATTATTGGCAATCTCATGAATGAAGTGATAAAGTGTGTGAATATGCATTCTCTTTCTATGAAATGCATGATGTTTGGAGGATGATATTACAGAGCTATTATCACAAAATATAGGAGTTGGATCTTTTCTTGTCTGTTCCATATCCATTAAAATTATTCCTAGACAAACTGCATGGCATGTTGTTGCAGTAGTTGATACATACCCTTCTTTTGCTTAGTACATGCTGACAATGGGATATTTATGGGAGGTCGATGATATAATATTTGTACCCAAAGGGAAAAAAACCAAATGTTCTTTTCTATCATCAACAGTGCATGGAAAATCGTTGTCAGTGTACCCTGTGAGAGTATCATCTGGTGAATGAGTGTACCAAAGGCCATACCCAAATGGACCTTCAACATATCTGAGAATTCTTTCTCCAAATTTGCAGTGAAATTCTTTGGGAGACTCCATAAAATTGAAAATCAAGCAGAAAACTTACATCAAATCAGGTCTAATTATATTCTAATACAATAATTTTCTTACATTATTCCTATAAAGTCTAGAGGTTACATCTAGACCATCATAATTTTTACTTAATTTGGTTCATGTAGGAATGGGAGATTCTATTGGTTTTCATTTATGCACCATGAATATTTGCAAAATGACTGTAGCATACTTATGTTTATAGATGAAGATGTCTTGTCGACTTTGGATAATTTCTAGACAGAGGAAATACCTAATAAGGCCTAGATCAGCCATTTCAAACTCATTTTTCATTAATTTCTGAAATTATTGTAACATCAAATTTTTGTTGAGAGTATAGCATCAGGAGTCATTCTCCATCCTTGCGAGTAATATAAAGACAATAGACTAGTGAGTAATATCATTTACTACCAATATTGTTATGTATTTAGGTGGGATGCTAGTACTAAATTCTTGTGAGTAATATTAAGACTGTAGGCTTGTGTGTAATATCAAGTCATACTTGTGAGTAATATCAACTAAAGTATTCTCATAGACAGTAACCTACGGGATGGACCTTCGGTTATGGAGTTGAGATTGTGAGTAATATCAAGCTAAGTCTTGTGAGTAGTATCAAGTCCTACCAATATCCTCATTTACTGAGGTGGCATACTTTACTTGGTAAAGTGGTTATACTATGTGATGTATTAGTAACCATGGTCAATCGAGATGGATACATCTATTAAGTCTCATCTAGAGACTGGGTCACCTCCAAAGTGAATCACTTTATCATATGAATATATGGTCTAGGGTAATATATACGATCATCATCATGCGTAACAATTCTTCTAAGTATAACATCTTATGATAGATGATTAAACATAAGCCATGGAGTGAGATAAAGAGATAAGAAATACAGATATTATGAGAGAAATATAATTTGAAGTGAACTCTAGTTATAAATCTTTAGTGAAATATGAATACCTCAATCGATGCTTTAGTTAAACCATTAGTTAAACTATTGATGATCACCATTAAGTTAAGTAAGGAATATCTCAGTGTTCATCAATCAACAAGATTCAGTTAAATGGTAAACTACATGAAGTTAGACTAGTTAACTAAAGTGTCTACACTTGACTTAAACTAATGTAAGACATTTAAGTTAATCAAAGAATGACATTTATGTTATCCTCTTAACTAAGTGATCAGTATTCAGTTAGAGATTGAGTTTGCTCAAATGTCAGCTAACTATCAATTAATATCCATGATTGAAGGTATGGTGTATTAGTTGTGCATGATAAATATTCAATGCACAGATTATTCCAAAAAGGAAATTTGAAATTGTAATGCATGTGTGGATAATTCTCATACAACTATCACTAGGGTTTACATGGTATTCATTATGGATTTTTATTAATATGCTTGCAATATGAAAAATTCATAACAATTTTTAGAATGGATCTCTCTTCTCTATGGCTCTGTATTTTGTCTTATTGAGCAATCTTCTTATGTTGTAAAATCCATTATCTACAATATATCTATTATCTTCTGAATAATTGTTGTGGTTTTTCATCCTCTCTCTTATGAGGATTTTACCAAGGGTATATATTGTGTTAATAATGAATTATTGTGTGTGAATGAATTGTTAATTGTTATAGGTCTTAAACATATAATTGAAGAAATTTTTAAATTTCAAGCATCTCTATTATTGCTCCAAACATCAACACGGTATCAAACTAAACCCTATGTGATATTGAGGAGTTTAGAAAAGGCTCAGGGCCATGGAATTGATCTCCCTCTAGTCAGAGGACAAATTTGAAGGTAAGTCCAACATCAACACATGGAAGTAAAGAATGTTAATCATTCTTGAGGAGAATGACCTAGATTCCTATGTGACCTGCGTGAGTGAGGAGACTTTGTCCAATGTAGGGTGAATTAAAGAGAAATTCAATATGCACAATTCTTTTCACTTTTCAGGAAACAAATTTCATGGAGCATTTATGATCGATTTGTGAGGAATGAGACAAAAATTTTGAAAACCCAATTCCCAAATGGGCTGATTTCGCTCAAATGTGAGTGGATTTAAAAAATTCATAACTTATTAAGAGATATGATCAGGTATTTGAATATTAAATTATTAGAATTTGTGTTATGGCCATGCTTCCAAAAATTGATCAATAGGTTGAACGATCAAAGGATTTATGGATTGGATGTTATCCTTCTTCAATGGATCTTATGTTTAATGCGATCCTGATAGAAGAGGATGCTGATCATTGGAAGAAGTTTATATTGAAGAGGAGCATTCAGTCTGGGCTATGTGGGATGCAGTTTATCCATGCAGAGGTTTACTACCTCTTTCATGCACTCAAATTTGAAAATATATGAAGACCGAGGGGCTCCACCAATCTTTGCGAGGAAGTAGAGATCAAGAGGGAACATGCAAAACAGTACAATATAAGTAATTGTATTTTGTTTATTATATATTATTTATATCTATATGTTTTTGAATGTTTTAATTACAGTCATATAGAGATTCTTATTCCTAACATTAAGAATTATGAGCATAGATGTTTGTTGTCTTTCGTTTATTGACAAATAATAACATTCATAAAGATATGAATATAAAGCATGCATGATTATTCATGAGATATGAATGTTGGGTTGCATGGTATGAATATAAATGATGCATGATTGATTCATGAGATATGAATGTTGGGCTGCATGATTATTTGATTAACATATGATTTTATAAAATCAAACTCAGTTCTATTACAATCTATATTCTTGGGACTAGGAATGATGTTATGGTATGAATATGATTAAAATAATATGTTACAATCTTTATATTTATTGGTAAATACAAAACTCAAGTTAAGAAGAATAAGGGGTTACATAATTCCTCATGAGATATAAACATAAGACTAATAAATAAGTACAAAAAATTACATGAAATATGAGTGGGGTTATGTTGAAACATCGATTTAATGTGTACGTAACTATATGAACCACTACAAATACATTGGAGCATTCATGTAATTAAATTTCATGAGATATATGGTTATAATGAAAAATTGGTTAAAATGTTTTGCATGTTAGTATGTTTTGTTTCTCATTTTATTGAAATGAATGGGGTATGCGAGGTTTCTAATAACTTGATTGAATCTAGATTATAGGGAAAAACTATATGCCATTACCTACAAGTAAAATTGAGTTGTATTGAATGAGGAGCAATTTTGATAACTCATATTGGAAGAGAGAGGGATGCTATAAATGAAGAAGCTTCAGGTAACAGAACGGGAGGTTCTTATGTGTTAGGAATAAGTCATGATAGAAACACTAATCCTATTATTAGAGATGTAAAGAATCTTGTTATGATTCTTACAATTAGTTGTGTGGAAGTCACCAGACAAACATTTTCCTCAATTAAGGAAAATTTTCAGTAAGAGAGACTGAAGAGTCTCAGAAGGATGGACCATAAATCCATGGACACACATATGAAGATAAATATGAAATTTATAATTCTAATTTCATATTCGGAGGATCTCAAGTTGGTTGAGATGTATTTGGTGAGTCACATATCCCATGATCGGTTATATGCTTTGCAGTAAGTACATAGACATGTAAAAATCATGTGTTGTGGTACCTACTTGGTACAAATTGTATGTGGAATTGGATTTGTCTCGATTAGTGAACAAGTTTTAAATATATATGGATAATTACTAGTGAATTGATCAAGGAATATCACATATGTTTCTCCAAATAGAGAATGTTGTGAAGGAGTAAATCTATATGAGGTTTCTATTTAGTTATACGCAAGAAATGGTACAAAAAAGAGCAAGATAAGTCCAGTACATATCTACAAATAAGAGATATAATGAAAACATCCACTAATGGATTCCGAGTCATATGGAGAGTAGTGAATGTCCCAGAAATAGTTTATTTTTGATAGACATCAAGAGTGAGCCATATATATTGATTATACAAGAGTGAGTCATATACCTTGTGAATGTCAAGAGTGATTCATATATCCTTATCATAAATGGGTGAGTTATATATCTTGGGGTGTTATATACATATGAGCAACATTGTGAACATTATTAGTAAGCCTATGTCACAGGAAATCTTCTTTGTAGAACGTAAAGAATCCTCCAGCTAAAGAGGGAGTATTGATTTTTCTTCATAGGAAGCAATAGATAAAGTCCCTACCAGTTGGCCATGGTTGATGACAAATAAATATAGGAGCTATGATATCTTATGGAGAGAATCCAGATGAGAAGAGACATGGTTAAAGTCTTAGAGACTATACATACTCAAGAATAGTTATAGTTTGAACTATGAAAGAATAATTAAACCTCTTAGAGAGGTAGCTAGGGTGTTGCAGTATAAAATAAGATGCACTATGAGAGATATAAAGCCTTGAATAACATCACAAAAAATGAGAATCTCACAGGAAACTTCTCAATATAGTAGAAGATTCAAGAAGTCAACAAATGTTCAAAAGTGGAAAAAAATATGAGACTCTCTTATTGCATGATATTACACTTTTTATTTGTGTTGTTGTATATGATGTATGTGTAATCCATAGTTTCTAGTTTATATAAATTGTATTATCTATTAGACCTAGATGATGCTACTATGTGTAAGTAGATTGTTAGATTCTTAGTAGACTTGTTGTATTTTATGCTTACTACTAAGAAAATCCATGAGAACCTTTGTGGTACATTAGGGTAGGTTCTTTGTATTTGATACTGTAAAAGTTTTAGCATTCTCCAAACCTGGTTACCACTACCATTTTCACCGTAGTTTATTTCCCAACCCAATTTACTCATCTCCAAATTAAGTCATTCTCATAAACAATTTATGACTGAAACACAAGAAGAATTTTACTTCTTTAAATGACCAACAATTAGAAAACACATTCACACATAAAAAAAATTAGACTCGTAGTTTTTTTGTCAAATGACCGAAGAAAAACCCCAACCTTTGGGGAAAACCTGTTCTAAAGAGAGAGAATTTTATTTTTCTGCAATAAAATGAAAGTACAACAAAAATAAAGATAAAATTATCTTAACCAAAGTGCTAAGAAAATTGACTGAATTCAGATATTTTATAGTAAAAAATTCTTCCAACTCACTTCCGTGCCAAATTGACTATATTGGCTGCCTCAATTTCTGTGCCCACTATTGTATCATACAGGTCGAATGGATTGCATCAATTTCCATTCCCACTGTACAGAATTTATTTGATTGTATGGACTATACATAATTCCATGCCCATAATTTTTTATTATTTCTTCTTCTCAAAAATTGTGCATGAAAAAACTGCCTAAAAAACGTGTCCATAATTTTCCTGAGGAAACGTGATGTACATAAATGCGATTTTTGTTGTTGTACAATTTTGGGAAACATGCCCTCTTCTCTTCTCTCTCTTCCCGCAATTTTTCTCCTTCCGCGCTCTCCAACTCTCATGCAAAACTGAATGAGACCCAAATTTCTTCCCTTGCCGTTTTGGTGTCTAAATGAGAAAAATGAATCATCATCTAATCCAAGGACCCAAAATGAATTAGATGGATGGATGAGATTAAATGAACTTTTATTTCTATCCAAAATTAATTTCACTCACCTCACTTAAACTTATCAAAAAGCCACTTTATTCTCTAAAGTGAAAATGAAATCTCATCTCAACTTATTAATTGCAAGGGTCACTTTAATTTTCCTCTTTTAATGTATTAGGAAAAAATCATTAGGGGAACACTTTACTAGGTACAAAAATGAACACTCCTTTTTCCTGAGGAAGGTGTTCTACACCACACCCAACTTTTTTTGAAATGAATGAACTAGCCTTTTCCAAGAGACTTTGTCAGGATATCTACAACCTACTCATCAGTGGAAATTTATTGCAAATACACAACTCCTCTCTAAACATAATCATAGATGAAATTATATATTATCTCATTATGCTTTGACTTGTCTTGAAATTCATGATTCTTAAAGAGCTAGACGAAACTATTATTGTCACAGTAAATCATTGTAAGCCTAAACTCCTGATCAAATAAATCCACCAATAAATTGCAAAGCCACACCACCTCACAACTAGCTGGACTAGATTCCATGTAATTAGGCTTAGATGAACTCAAAGAAACAGACTTTTGATTTCTACTAAAGCACGACACTGCTGCCAATCCCAAAATGAAACAATATTTGAAATTTCTCTTCCGGTCTACCAGACTACCTACCCAATCTGAGTCCATGAATTCAATCAATCTAAACCCATGCTATCTTCTATGATCCATACAATAATCCAATGTACGTGCAAGGTATCTCAACACATGTTTTACGGTAACGCAGTTCACCCTCTTAGCCTCCACCATGAATTGACTGAGAGTGTTCACCATAAAACATAGATCTAGCCTATATTAAACTAGATACATCAACAAAACTATGAGATGATGATATAAGATAGGATCCACCAACTCTCCCTCACTAGCATGACGATTCTTCCAGTTGGTAACCATAGGTGTAGACATCAGCCTGCAATCCTCCATCCAAAATATTGTTAGAATATCTACAACATACATTCCCTTCCCTATGAAAATATGACCAGGATCCTGCCAAACCTATAATCCCAAAAAATAATGGATCAACCCAATTTCAGTAGTATTATACTTTGAAGAAATATCTCTCTTGCAAACCACAATAGGTCTCTCCTAACATGTGATAAACATATAATCCACATACAATAGAAGAATGAGTGGATCATCTCCAACCATGATGAAATAGAGATTCAGATCAACCTCACTCTTCTGAAAACCTGTCGAGAAGAGGTAAGAGTCTATACTAGAATACCAAGTTGGAGGAGCTTGATTCATCCCATACAAGGATTTCTTTATCCTGAACACATGACACTCTCTCCCATGAATCTCAAAGCCTTGTGGTTTCTCCACATAAAACTCCTATATGATTCCATTGAGAAATGAAGTCTTCACATCCATCTGATAGATCTTCCAACCCATTTTCGAAGAAATGGAAATCAATGATCTGATAGAAGTATAATGATAAACTAGTGCAAAGGTATCATCATAATCAAATCCCTTTATCCATGAGAACCCCCGCATCACAAACATAGCCCACAATGTCACTGCAACATGCTTTACATTGTAAACCCAACAAGAAGTCACCACTAACATCCCCTCAGGTCTCAGAACATTATCCCAAACATCTTTCTTCATGATGGAATGGTACTCTTTCATCATGGAATCTCTCCAAACATGATGCTGAGAGGCCTCCTCAAAAGTATATGGCTCTAATTCATGAATACTAGCAACCAAATCCATACCCAACCTGTATGGAATCACTATAGTCCTCACTGGCTACTTGGATGTTCCAAAATCATTGTCTTTCTTCAGGGTCACCTGAAGCCATTTAGGATTCTTCTTCCCTGAAGGTTGGTCCCAAACTAGTCTGCCATCATCCGAGGAGCTCTGAGAAGTAAAAGGCCCTGAAATTTGTGTACCAAGAGATGGGGAAATAAGAAATAGTGAAATTTGTGATCCGATAGCTCTGTATGGTGAACATGTGACCTAAGAACCAAAACATGTACCCAAATAAATTTATGGCTGAAAAACTAAACCTGAAGATCATATGCATGTACTCTATGGTCTAGTAACCATGGAAACATATTATCTCGTCACATGTACTTAAGGTACCTATGAAGCTACCTGAGGTATGGGAACATGTTGTTCTCCCTGCGCTGACTCTCTAGACTTTCTGAAGGTCCAACCCCCCTCGAATATCACTTCCTGCTTCACAATAACCTTCCTTAGAGAATGCAGATAAATGGAGAATGCCTTTGAAGTTTCATCATACCCCACAAAGATGCCTCTCTCTGTTGTGGGCTCAATATTTTTCATATTGTCAAAAGGGACATGTGAAAAATTTACGAAACCATATAGACAAAAATGAATCACTTTAGGCTTCTTTCCTTTAAAAATCTCCTAGGGATTCTTGTTCCCCAAGGAATGATAGGAACTCATGTTTTGAAGGAAAACATATGTACTACATTCCTCTTCCAAAAGAAAGAAAGGAAGTGACTGGTAATGTAGCATGGCTCTCGCTGCTCCAACAATACATTGGTTCTTCCTTTTTACCACTCCATTCTACTCAAGGTACTGTCAACTATATTCAAATTATCTCCTATCTACATTACTCATAAAAATACTTGGAGGTATACTCACCCCCATTATCTAATCTGAGTGCCTAAATCCTCCTCCCAGTCTGGTTCTCCATAAGAGATTTGAACTCTTGGAACCTCTGCAAGACCTCCTCATATTTCTCGCTCCCGAGGAAGTAGATCTAGGTATTCCTAGAATCGTCATAAATGAATGTCACATAATACTCAAAAAATCTAAGAGAAACATATGACATATGACCACATAATTAAAAATGTATCAAATCAAGTACTCCTGTTGACCTGCTATCACTACTCGAAAAAACAATCTTGGTGTACTTTCCCAAAGCACACCCAACACATACATTAGTGTGGTCAATGTTGAACTCATGAAACCATGTAACCATGTACCTCAACATCCTCAAATATGGATGATACATATGAGACAACCTCCTATGCCATATCTCACAAATCTCACTATCATTGCTATGTGTCAAAGCATGTTGGGGCTGAAACAAGAGCTTGTACAATTTCCCACATCTAACTCCAATGGTGTAAGAGGTAGATGGTCCTGCAGTCTTGTGAGAAACATGCACATGTCCATCAAGGAAATACACCACAAGACCTATATCCTCGATCATGGAAAATTGTATCAAGTTCTTCTTCATACCATGTACAAGAAATACGTCCATCAAAGTCATGGGACTCATGGACTCTCTATGAAATATAATGGTCCCACGCCCAATAGCTCTGAAAACTCTGTAATCCCCCAACATGAGCTCCACATATATCCCTACCTGTGAAAGATCATAGAACATATCTTGAGCATATTTCATGTGACTCGAAGCTCCACTCTCAATATACCACGTGCTGGTGGTGGATGCACTGAAAGAATAGCTAGTCAACAAATAATACTTTCTCGCAATATCAATGTATGCACCAATGATGATGGATTCTCTCTCTCTATCAACATTCCCAGCAAAGAGAGAAAAATCTCTCTCAAATGTAGTTGTAAACTCTTGATCCTTTGTGAAGTTGTTGTCTCATTCTTCTTCTTCTTCTATGGGAACTGTCCAGCAGAGCACCCAATATTCTAACAAGCAAGACACTTTATAGTTCTCAATTCCTCCTTCTATCCATCCTATTGCTTATCCTCACCCTTCTTGGGGCCCTTCTTTAACTTCTTCTTTCTCTTGGAAGTCAAAGGCACATTATCCTCATCCTCTCTGCTAGTAGAATAGCTTCCATGCACAAGACCTCCCTGGGTCTCTTCCTGAAAAAAATCATCCCAAATCCTATACGAAGAAGGCATGTTCTCCTTGGATAAAATATCCTCCATAAAAACATCCCAAGTATTTACAACCCCATTCAAATCTGTCCACACTAGCTCAGAACCAAAAGAAACCTCCCCCACTACTCAAATCTCATCTCTCACATGAGATATCCTAGTAAGGTATGGAATCACTCTGTCAACTTTGGCCATATTGATACTCTTCAATTTCTCTCTAAAAACATTTTCCTATTTTCCTTTGAGACTTGAAACAAGCTGGTCAAAGCATCCCACATCTAATATGCATGAGTTTTACTAGAAATGTGTGAGATCACATGATATTTAACTACATCCAGAATGATCCTCTTAGCCTTAATGTCTTTCTTGTTGAAGGAAAAAACTGCTTATCCATCAGTGGAAGCAATAACACCAATAGGATTTGTTGTTGTATTGTTAACCACTTCATCCCATAACTCATTTTCCTTCAATATAAGCACTAGTCTAGATTTCCATGGGACAAAATTCCCAGCCCCATCAAGCCTATCCTCAAACCTAATTCCTATTTCCATTTTCACTGCAAAGTTCAAGTCTCAACAAGGTTCTTCCTACTAAAAAAAGAAATCACTGACAGTAAGAAATTTCCACTATGTAAAATTATGCTCTTTCTCTAACAAAGCTTTGATACCATGTAAAATTTTCATCATTATCCCAACCCGGTTTCAACCACCATTTTCATCATAGTTTAATGCCCAACTGAATTTAATTCCGGTTAAGTCATTTATTATAAACAATTTATGAATAAAATACAAGAAGAATTTTACTACCTTTAATGAGCAACAATTAAAAAACCCAATCACACATAAAAAAAATCAGACTTAGAATGTTTTGGTCAAATGACCCAGGAAAAACCCCAACCTTCAGGGAAAACCTATTCTAGAAAGAGAGAATTTTATTTTCAGCAATAGAATGAAAGTACAAAAAAAGAAAATATAAAATTATCTCAACCATAGTTCTTAGCAAATTGATTGAATTCAAAAATTTTACAGTCAAAGTTTTTCCCAAGTAGGTGCCTCGAAAACCATGCCAAACTAACTATACGGCCTGCCTCGATTTCTGTTCCCACTTCTGTATCGTACAGACTATATATAATGCATTGATTTATGTGCCCAATGTATAGAATATATGTAATTATACAGACTACACGTAATTTCATGCCCAGAAGAAATCTTCTTCTTGAAAAGCATGCCCAGGAAAACTGCCTCGAAAAACATGCCCAGAATATTCCTTGGGAAATGTGTTGTATAGAAATGTGATTTTTGATGTTCTACGGTCTTGGGAAATTTTCCCTCTTCTCTTCTCTCTTTGCTTGCAATTTTTTCTCCTTTTTTGCTCTCCAACTCTCATGAAAAACATAATGAGACTCAAAATCCTTCCCTTGCCTTTTTGGTGTCTGAATGATGAAGTTGATTAGTCATCTAGTGCAAGGTCCCAAAATGAATTGGATGGATGGATGAGATTAAACTCACTTTTCATTGTATCCAAAATTAATTTCACTCACCTCACTTAAATTTATCAAGAATTCACTTTATTCTCTAAAGTGAAAATTAAAACTCATCTCAAGTTATTAATTGTGAGGGTCACTTTAATTTTCCCCTATTAATCACTTAGGAATAAATCACTAAGGGAACACTTTCCTAGGTACAAAAATAAATATATACATAAAATAATTATTATATGATTGTGTTATCCAACTATTATTTTATCCTAAGATAAACAATGTAACTTGTGGCTAGTATTACAAAAGTTGTGTACTATTACGACGAGTACTATAGAAGCAAGGTGTATTTTCAACTGGTATTGAGCAAAGTGTATTGCAGATAATACTACATATTGAGGAGTAGTGTAGCTTGGGAAGCTACCTACTAGGGTGAAATACTTGAGCCTACATTCATTAGGTGGTAATAGTCAATCTTTCTGAAAAACCATGTGTTATAATAAAACACATTGAGATGAGGTTTTACTTCATTAGTATCATGGTCATCTAAAATGAAATTTGAGTACATATATATTGATAAGAAGATTGTAGTTTTGTGGACAAGACACTTTTAGTGACGAAGTTGAGATATTTCTGATATAAGATTTGTATGGAAGAAAATTCCCGGTAAAGTAAAGAATGCCTCCCTCGCTAAGAGGGAGTGTTCACAATACAACATCAGGAGTCATTATGTGGTCTTGTGAGTAATACCAAGTCCTACAAATATCCTCATGTCTTGAGGTGGGATGATAAGACTGGATTGTTGTGAATAATATCAATATTGTAGACTTGTGTGTAATATCATGTCGGACTTCTGAGTAATTTATACAGAAGCATTGAGTCAGAGTCCTATGTTTTCTAATTAAGCAGGAAATGTTATATTTTTTGCTTCCATGTAATCATTTCTATAAGGATAGTGTTAGTTGTTAATTACTTGTAATTCATTTTTTTTGTGGGATTAGTTTGATTGTAATAATGGAAATTTTCCACTGATGTCCTTGAATATTGCAAGAGGTTTCTTAAGGATAGGTTAGTTGTAGATTTACTTTCTTAGGAATTCAGATCCCGCCTATTCAGATATGACAATTTGATAGAGTTCTATATTAAAGTATAAAATGTAGTAATCATTTATGGTGTGGATGCGTAGATGCATAAGTAAGTGACTGTATGAATGAATTCATGCATGAATGGTTAATTGAATGAAGAACAAAGTTTCAATACTCTTCACATATGCGATTATATGCTGTCTTGCTTTCAATAACCAAAAATATGTTTAATTCTTTGTGTATATGAACCTTTATTATTGATAGAAATGTTTATATAATGCATAAATAAGGAGATGTATTTGTACGAGTGCAACATAAACGAATTAATAGTTTCCCTGATCAATTTGTCTGAAATTGTCTGAGTTGAAATATGTAATCTAGATAGATCTACAATCATAGATGAATTCTGGAAAATAAAAGTGTATGGGAATGGAATTCTGCACTTGGTCACAGATCAATGGACAGGAAGAATTCGACAAAATATCGATGGTTCTCAAGATTTGTGGGAGGAGACTCATGGGAGGAAAATTGTGGAAACCAATTTTTGGGAAAAGTGGGAAGGTGTATTTGCAATGCACAATCCAAAATTGCATAAAGGATCTTGTGTAAAGGAAATTGTGGAAGGAATGAATTGCATAAAATTTAGGTTTTAAAACCAAGCTTGTGGAATGTTGGTTGCGGAAGCAGATTTGTGAAATCCATCTTCTGGAAGAAGGTTTTAGTTAGCATTTTAAGCCAATTTATAGGAATTTAGATATGCTAGCTCTTACCTACCATCATTTTTTGAATCAGATCAGAAATATCTGAGCCTATACAAGGATGCCTCCAAGACAAGGAAGAGAACTTGGGGTTCTAGTAGGATGTAGTTTAGGAAGACACACAACGGAGAAAAATACACAAAGAGAATTGAGAGAACTCAAAGATAGGTTGGAGGCTATGGAGAGAAGAAATTCAAAGAAAAGAGGCACCATCGATGAAGGATAATCCTCTAAATAAATGAAGGTATTAAAGATGTTGGTAAAAGATAATAATATGCCCAAACTAGAGGTTCCCATGTATGAAGGTAATTTGAATGTTGAATAACTTATGGACTGGATCAATGCTCTAACAAAGTACTTTGATTTTCAATAAATTGAGGATAAAAAGAAGGTGAAATATGCAACGACTAGAATCAAAGGACATGCAACTATCTGGTGGGATGAACTTCATATCCACAGAGAAGGAAGAGGTAAGTCTAAAATCAAAACTTGGGATAAAATGTTAGAGAAAATTAAAAGTCATATTATGCCTAAGGATTATCAATTGAATCTCATTAGACAACTACAAAATATTAGAAAAAAGGTATGACTATTAGAGAATACACATAAGGGTTATTTAAGTTGATTATTAGAGATGGACAGACATAAGGAGAGATTGAAAGAGTGGCTAGATATCTAAATAAATTGAGATGATACAATATGTGATCAATGTGGTGAATTTGAAGAATGTAGAATATGCTTATAAAATAGCCTCTAGGGTATAATACATGATACTAAGAAAACATAACCAGAAGAATCAAGTGAGAAGTACAAAAAAAGGAAAATGATCTCCAGGTAGAGGAGGTAAGTTACAGAACCGTAAAGATGAGGAAATAGGTTCTATTAGACAGTCACCCCAAATAGGAGGATTGAGGGGAGGTAGGTTTAATCTTATAGGAAGAGGAAAAAATAGAGAAGTGAGATGATATACATGTCGTGAAATTGGACACATGTCATGGGAGTGCCCAAAGAATAAACCTACAGCTAAGGCTTGTGATAAGTCAAATGAAGAGGCATATATGAATAATCCTTCTAAAGAAGGAGAATCTCTTACTATGAAGAGAGTATTAGTAAAAAGAGAGAAGAAAGTGCATGAAACAACCCATTTAAATAGTCTATTTAGGACAAAGTGTAACTCACAAGAGAAGTGTTGCAAGATGTTTATTGACAGTGGTAGTAGAGATAATTTGGTATCCACAGAGATGGTAGAGAATTTGGTATTTAATAGGATGAAATATCCCACTCCTTATAAAGTGTCCTATTTGCAAAAAGGACATCCACTCTTGGTGAATGAGTAGTGCAATGTGGAGTTCCAAATTGGTAATTATAAAGATGTGGTATCATATGATATAATTCCTATGGATCTATGCCATATACTCTTAGGGGAGACATGGTAATATGGCATAAACGCTATTCATGATGGAAGGAAAAATGTTTATTATCTCTAAAAGGATGGAAGAAGGAATACACTGTCACCTTTGAAAGATGAAGCAATCCAAGAATATTAGGGATCCAATATTTTGTCGATGACTGGGAAGGAATTGTTGCAAGAAGTCAAGAAAGAAGAAGAACCTCATTTTTCCCTTGTTGGAAAACCAAAGGTAATTTCAGCTTCTATAAATTTGCATGATTTTCCCATTGAAGTTAAAATCTTTCTTGATTATTTTGCTCATATTTATTGTGAATGAGTTACTCAATTATTTATGTCTGGTGAGAAGTATTAGTCATCACATTGAATTAAATCCTAATGCAATTTTACCTAATAAGGATTCCTACATAATGATGCCTCAAGAGAATGAAGAGATCAAACAATAGGTACATGAGCTATTGGATAAAGGTTTGGTGAAAGAAAGTTTGAGTCCTTGTATAATAACCACTGTGGTTATCCCAAATAAGGATGGTTGATGATGTATGTGCATTGAATCCTGAGAAATAAATAATATCACCATCAGGTACATATTTCCCTTACCCCGCATTGATGATTTGATGGATTGTATGAGTATTTCAAAATATTTTTCAAACATAGATTTGTGAAGTGGTTATAATCAAATAAGAATAAGGGAAGGGGATGAGTGGAAACTACACTCAAGACTAAAAATGGATTGTATGAATGGTTCGTAATGCAATTTTGGACTTACTAATGCACCTATCACTTTTATGAGATTGATGAATCATGTATTGAAAGAGTATGCTATAAGATTTGTGATAGTGTATCTAGCTGATATTTTTATTTTTAGTCAGAATAAAGAAGAACATTTGAGACATCTTAAATTGGTGTTGGAAACTTTGCAAAATGAGAACCTTCTAAGAATATGAAAACATGTAATTTCCTGAAGAAAGAGTCGATTTATTTGGGATTCATTGTTTCTTAGGAAGGGTTGAATATGGATTGAGAGAATGCACTAGCAATTCTTAATTGGCCAACTCCAAGGAATGCATATCAGGTAAGAATTTTTTATGGTATTGCAAGTTTTTATAGAAGATTCATCAATAATTTTAGTGAAAATTGTGCACCCACGATAGAAACCTTGATGGGATATAGAAAACCTTTCATGTGGATAGAAGTCGGTGATATAAATTTCAAATTGTTGAAGAAGAAGATCACCGAGAAGCTTATTATGGCTTTACAAATTTTTGACAAAGTTTTTCAAGTAGAGACAAATGCTAATGGGACAAAAATTGGGGATGTTCAGAGTCAACAATATAGACCTATAGCATACTTCAGTGAAACGTTGTATGAGGAAACAAAGAAGTATTCCTCATATGATAAGGATTTACATGTTATTATGCAAGATATCAATAAATGGAGAAATTATTTGATCCCCAAAGAGTTTGTGTTATATTAAGAGAATCATGCTTTGTAGTTCATAAATAATCAACGTAAATTGAATCATAAACATGGTAAGTGGGTGGAAGTTTTTCAGAAATTTACCTTTGTGATCAAGCATACAATTGGGAAATCTAATAGGTTTATTAATTTCTTAAGTAGAGTAAATTTGGTCTTGCAGGAAATTACGGTTTGTACTTTGGGATTTGAAAATTTGTTTGATATGTATAAGGAAGATGTGGATATTAAGGATATATATGCAGCTTGTGAGAATCCCATTTCCCAAAATAGAAGTGAGTGGTTGGACTACATGATACAAAAAGGATTGTTGTTCAAGAGTAATAAGTTGTGCATTCCTAAATGTTCTATGAGAGAAAATATGATAGAAGATAAATACAGTGGAGGTGTGTCAGGTCATTTTGGACAAGGAAATTTTTTTTCTAAGGTGAGTAATTTTTATTTTTGTCCAAGAATGCAAAAAGATGTAAATAAATTTGTTGAAAATTGCAGGATATTCCAACATGTCAAAAGAAGGAAAAAAAACGTTGGACTGTATCAACCCCTACCTATTCCAACTAGGCATTTGGATTCCATCCATATGGATTTTGTTCTAGTATTTCCTAGAACTTAAGGGGTTATGATTCTATTTTTGTGGTAATAGACATGTTTTAAAAAATGGATCATTTTATTGCTTTTAAGAAGACTAATTATGCAACACATATTGCCAATTTGTTCTTTTAAGAAATTGTAAAGTTGCATGGTTTTAATTTCAGAATTGTGTTAGACATAGATACTAAATTTGTTGGTCATTATTGGAGAACTTTATGGAAGAAATTTGGTACAAATATCAGTTTTAGCTCTGCTTATCCTCCTTGGAATGATGGTCATACTGAAGCGGTAAATATGAGCTTTAGAAATATTTTGAGAAGTCTTGTTTATGAGAATCCTAAACATTAGGATTTATCTCTTGCTTAAGTTGAGTTTTCTTACAATGATTCACCTAGCAGGATTGTAGGTATGAGTCATTTTCAAATTGTGTCTGGAAGGAACCCAAGAGGAGTGTATGAACTTAGAATTTTTGGAGGACAAGAAAAGAGAAGTGCAGATGGTGAATATTTTGCATCCAATATACCTGAGCTACATGAAAGTGTCAACATAAAATTGCAAGAAAGTACCAGGAAGTGTAAACAAAGATCAGACATGAAAAGAAGGGATGTAAATTTTCAGGCTAGAGAATTAGTGATGGCCTATGTTTTAAAGAGATGTTTCCTAAGGGAACATATAATGAATTGAAACTCAAGAAAATTGGTCCTTGTAATATTTTGAGGAAGTTTTCTACAAATGCATATGAAATGGAACTTCCTTCTGATCTTCAAATTTCTCCAACTTTTAATGTTTCATATTTATATCCTTTTAAATATCCAGTTGTTCAGACAAAATAAATGATCTCATGTGCATATAATCCATTTATAGATTGTAAATGACAATTAACACAGAAAGAACAACCACATATTGAATCTATCCTTGACAATAAGGAGGCCAAGAACATAAATAATTTTCACTATTTGGTCAAGTGGAAATATCAGCTATATGAAAATGCAACATGGATTAAAGAAATGGATATTTTCAAGTAATACGTAGACCCTGAAGAACTAATGAAGAATTATTTCTTCCCCTAGAGTATGATGCAAGAGCACTGAGTCAAACTCATCTGTTTTCTAATTAAGCAGGAAATTCTATATTTTATGCTTCCATGTAATCATTTCTAGAAGGATAGGGTTAGTTTTCAATTAATTTTAATTCATTTTCTATATAGGATTAGTTTGATTGTAATAATGGAAATTTTCCACTGATTTCCTTGAATATTGCAAGAGGTTTCTTAAGGATAGGTTAGTTGTAGATTTATTTTTTTAGGAATTCACATCCTACCTATTCAGATATGGAATTTTGATAGAGTTCTATATTAAAGTATCGAATGTAATAACACGATATGATATGGATCATTTGTCAATGAATGTATGCATGAATGGTTAATTGAATGAAGAACATAGTTTCAATACGCTACAAATATGTGGTTACTTGATGTTTTCCTTTCAATATCTATAAGTATGATTAACTCTTTGTGTATATGAATATTTATTATTGATAGAATTTTTTATAGAATGCATAAATACAGAGATGTATTCATGCGAGTACAACAAGAATGAAATGATAGTTTCCTCGATCAATTCGTCTCAAACTGTTAGAGCTAAAATACGTAATCTAAATAGATCTACAATTGTAGTGAATTCCATAAAATAAAAAGTGTATGAGAATGAAATTCTGCAGTTGATCAGAGATCAATGGAAAGGAAGCATTTCACAAAATATCGATGGTTATTAGGAGTTATGGGAAGAGACTTGCGGGAGGGAAATTATGGAAGCCCATTTTTGGGAAAAGTAGGAAGGTGTATCCACAATCCACAATCCACAATTGTGTAAAGGATATTGTAGAAAGGAAATTGTGGAAGGACTTCATTGTGGAAAATTGAGTTCAGGGAAACAACATTACAAAAATATGGTTGCAGAGCTATAGTTGTGAAATCCATCTTACAGAAGAAGGTTTTAGTCTGCATTTTAAGTTGATTTATAGGACTTTAGGTTTTCTATCTCTTACCTTTCATCAATAATATGAACTCAGTTATTCTAATATATGATAGTACCCTAGGAGATGGACCTTCATTTATGTAGGTGAGCTTGTGAGTAATATTAGGATGAGTGTTGTGAGTAATATAAAGACTGGGTCTTCTGAGCAATATCAAGAAAATAGATTTGTGATTAATATCAAGTCCTATCAATATACTCATTTATTGAGGTGGCATACTTTAATTTTTAAAGTGGTTGTACTCTGTGATGTATTACTAACCATGGTCATTTGAGAAGGATATAGCTATTAAGTCTCCCAGAGATACTGGTCACCTATAGAGTGAACTACTCTAGCACATGACTATATGGTCCGATGTAATATATACAATAATCAATATGTTTGACGATTCTTCCGAGTATAATATGATATGACAGACAACTAAATATATACCATGTAGTAATATAAAGAGATAAGCAATAATGATATTATGAGAGAAAGAGAATTCGAAGTGAACTCAATTTATTAAGCTTTAGTTAAATATGAATATCTCAATCGTTCCTTTAGTTAAAGCATTAGTTGAACTATTGATGATCAACATTAAGTTAAGTAAAGGACATCTCAATGTTCATCAATAAACAAGATTCAGTTAAAAGGTTAACTATGTGAATTTGGACTACTTAACTAAAGTGTCTATACTTTAGTTAGACTAAGAGAAGACACATAAGTTAATCAAAGGATGACACTTCAATTAAGAAAGTATGTTTCATGTGATATCTGATAGTTGAGTTACTGAACTATGACACTATTGGAAAATTTGGGTTATAGTTTTCATTCATGTCAAAGATATTTACTAATGGCAAAGGAATAACTAGTGGATATGATGGTAGGACAAGCTCAGTTAAAGACTAAGGTAGTAATGATATGGCATGGCATAGTTAAGGATGTGGCATGCCACATATCATGACATAGAATCATGATGGTGTCCTCCTGATGATGTACTCAATGAAAGACTAAGGTAGTGATGACATGGAACGATGATGAGATGACATAGTTATTTGCATGAGATCTGATGAATGAGGACTATTTTTGTATAATCCATAAAGATAAAATGGAGATCCACATTAGTTCTAGAATGGAGAGTTGGGGAGTGAACCATAATAGATATGACGGTAAATATCAAGTTTACATAAGTTAGGCAGAAAATCAAAATTTCTGCAAAAGATCAAGATAGATGGTCAGGGGTAAATCCGCAAGGAAATCAATGGTCCAGGAAAATGCAGAAACAAAGTTGCAGAATTCCAAAATAGGAAAGTGTGATTCCACATCCTGCATCCCGTCATACACAATGCAAAAAAAACGTTGAGGAAGAAAATTGTGGAATTCCAAAATAGGAAAGTCTGAGTCCACATTCCGCATCCTGCATTGTGCAATCTGCAGAGATCAGATGGCTCAAGTTAGTTCCACTAAAAGAAATCAACAGTGCGAAAGAAGAATTACAGAAAGGAGCTTGAAGAAAGAGGCTTTCCCAAAGAAGCTTGGGGAAATGAGTTTGCAAAAAGGAAAAAGTGGATAGTTGACATCCTGCATCCCGCAATCTGGATATCAACGGTTAGGAAAACGCCCTACAGAGATCAACGGTGGGGAATCATTGATCAATAAATCTTGGTATGGAAAGGTGATTTTGAGGAAGAAATTGATGGTAGATTCATGGTGCATATTGACATAGATATAGGATCAACGAATCTGTTTGGATCAGGAAGTTGATCCTGTAGAAATAATTTTTGCAGTGTGGAAGCACCTGCAAACATTGGACAGAGGTGCGGAAATGGTTTCCAAGTTGCGTAAAAGATCTCTGAGGTGCAAGATTAATGGAAGAAAATGAAAGTACATTTTGAAAGGTGTGATCTTTAAATCTAAAAGGGTGCAACATTGAAAGGTATGTTTGTTTAGTTTGAAGAGACACAACTGTTGAAAGAATATTAAACAGTGGAGAATTTAAGCAGGGGCCTGAGTAAGAAGGAAGATGTCTATACAATTCGAATTGCATGATCAAAATTAGAGACCAATGGGTGTGAAATAATTCAGTGGGAGTGAAATCGTGAGAAACATATAAGGCTGGCAGGGCATTGCTAGGGAAGGAAATAGGCCTGTAGGGGGATTTTTCATGCTTTCACTTTTATCTGATAAACTAGGGGGTTGTAGCCTCCTTCCAATTGGCATTGGTAAATAGGGTGTTGTAGCCTCTTTTCAGTTGTAGCTGATAAAATAGGGGGTTATAGCATCCTTTCAATTGCCATTGGTAAATAGGGTGTTGTAGCATCCTTTCTGTTTTAGCTGATAAACCAAGGGGTCGTATCCTTCTTCCAATTGGTATTGGTAAACAGGGTGTAACACTATCCTTGTTTGTAGCAATAGGAAAAACTATTTGTAAATAACATTTTTGTAGTAATAGGACGTATTGGTGGTTTACCCTATTGGGATTCCACATTAAAATTTTGTTTTTTGTATTCTTGTTATTATGTGTTTCTAATGATAGATTTAAAAGTGGTTAAAATAGTAAAAATATAACAATATTCATTCACCCCACACCCTCTTAGTATTGACCAATAAACCAATAAGTGGTATCAGAGCAGGTTCCTTCAACACAATTTAACCACTGGAGGGTAGATGCTTTATGAAAACCACTATGGATCAGCAAGAATGCATGGCCACTAACAGAACTCCACTATTTAAAGGAGAAGACTATGCATATTGGAGTGTTAGAATGAAATGCCATCTCAAGTCCCTTGGATTGAAGGTTTGGGCTGCAACTAATAAGGAGGTTCTTGTGGGAAACCCGTACCCTATAGACACAATATAACTAGGACAATATGAAGGAAACTCTAAATCCCTTAACACAATCTTGAGTGGCTTAACAAACAATGTGTTTACTAAGGTTATGCAATGCGCTTCTGCCAAAAAAACATGGGATAATTTGAATATTATCTATGAAGGAGCATCTAAGGTCAAAGAAGACAAACTGCAGACATATAAATTTCAATTTGAAATCCTAAAAATGAGATAATAAGAGAATATTGAGGAATACCTTCTTCATGTAGATGGGGTGGTTAATTATATTAGAGGTCTTTAAGGAAAATTGAAAGAAAAATAAGTGGTAAGCAAGATACTAAGACCATTACCAATGAGATATGATTTAAAGGTTTCCACCCTATAGGACTAAGATGACCTTAAAATAGTGATACTAGATGAGTTGCATGGAATTCTCCCTGCATATGAGCTGCGAACTTGACTAATTAATACCTCAAAGAAAGAAGTAGCTTTTAAAGTATCTTCCAAAAACTAATCATATAATCTAGATGATGAGGAAGCCCTCTTTATAAGCATACTTAAGAAAGGCACTGTGAAATACAAAGGTAAGCTACCTTTGAAAGGTTTTAACTGTTGAAGGATTGGACATTTTCCCATAAGTGTTCCTACCAAAAACAAAAGGTGACTGACCATGAACAATCATGCTTTCATAAGGGTAGAAAGAAGTATAAACAGAAAAAGAATAACTTCTATTCCAAGGAATAAAGTGGAGTTGAAGAAACTAAATTTTTATTCATGGGCATAGATACACAAGCCTCAAATAGTGACTCATATATAGAAGGAGAAGTAGAACTAAGAGTTGAACTTGTTATCACCCTTGAAGAACTTGAGAAATGTAGGAAAAAGAACAGACAATTAGATATTATCATCAGTTAGTCGGAATCTCAAATTCTAGATGCCAAAAAGGTTGAGGAGGAACTAAATCTATAACTCAAAAGAAGAATACAAGAGTTTGAAAATCTTGCAAAATAAATCATACAATTCAAGGGAAAGCTTGATGAAGAATCTATCAAGTCAAAGTTTGAGAATAGCTCAAGGATTCTAGATGACATTCTAAGTAGCCAAAGACCATCAAGTGATAGATACGGATTGGGGTTAGTTAAATAGAATATGCAAGTGAGTTTTCCTATCACCAATCAAAAAGGAATTAAGAAAAGCTATGGTGAAGTCCTAAAGACTCCAGCTAAAAATGAAGGAAACAAGAAAGAAGGCTTAATCTCTTAGGATAAAAATAGAAATAATACAGCACCAAAGAGACCAAATAGATATTTAGATATCTTCTTATGTCACTGCTATTCTTGTAATAATTTTGGTCATAAAGCATTAAATTGTAGAACTGAAACAAAGGTTTCTAAATACAAGAAGAAGTCATCAAGTAATAAGTTGAAGGGAAATAATAATGTTTTTACACTACTCCAAAATATGGCATAGAATGTTATATGTGTAATAACAGTGGATATATGGTAAGAAATTGTAAGCTGAAGACTCCCACAAGGAATATTGTTGCAATCAAATCTCAGAAAACCAAACAAAAGATATATTGGAGAGAAAAGGAAGAAAAGGGAACTACCATGATTGCTTTATGTGCAACCAAAAACAAAAAATTATGGCACCTGGATAGTGGTTGTTCGAAACATATGACTGATTACCCAAGTAAATTCATAACACTAAAAGATAATAAGGGAAATGTCACTTTTGGAGATATCCTATCCTCCAAAATAATCGGCAAAGGAACAATTGTTGTCAATAGCAAGATGAAAGGAGAAACCATTTTTCTAGTTTAAAACCTCAAGCCTAATCTTCTCAGTGTAAGTCAAACATGCAACCAAGGACACATTTGTATATTTGACTCAGAAAAATGTGAAATCAAGAATAAGAAACTAGGAAAGATCATTGGCATTGCTATGAGAAATACAAACAATGTATACATCTTGGAAAATGAGAACCAAAGATACTTAAGTATGGTAGATGAAAGTTGGTTATGGCACATAAGGTTGGGACAATTAAGTTTTGACAATATTTCCAAAATAAGAAAAAAGGAATCTATAAGAGGTCTACCAAAAATTGTAGTTCCTTTAAACTATGTATGTAAACATTGTCAACATGGGAAGCAAGCCAGAGCAAGTTTTAAAATAAAAAAACATATGACTTCACACCCTTTGGAAATAATACACACATACATTTATGGACCAAATATAACTAAAATCTTGCAAGGAGATCACTATTTCATGTTGCTCATTGATGATTACACAAGAATGACATGAGTGTCATTCCTCAAATAAAAATTAGAATCTTTTGAAAAAATTAAAATCTTCAAGGCAATGGTTGAAAATGAGTCAGGTATGAAAATAAAAGGTATTAGATCAAATAATGGCAAATAATTTACCTCAAATGAGTTCAATGAGTTCTGTGAAGGTCATGGAATTTAAAGATAATTTTCAGCTGCAAAAACTCCTCAACATAATGGGGTTGTTTAAAGGAAAAACAGAATAGTCCAAGAAGCTGCCAGAACCATGCTCAATGAAGCAAAAATGTCAGATTCACTTTGGAGAGAAGCTGTATACATCCTTGACATAGGAAAACTCAAAGTGAATAAGGATAAGACCCCCTTATGAATTGTGATATGGAAGACCAACGTCAGTCAAATATTTTAAAGTGTTTGGAAGTAACTGTTACATCAAAAGAAATGAGGATGACATTGGAAAGTTTGACTCCAAAAATGATGAAGGAATCTTTTCAGGATACCCATCCACCAAAAAGGAATATAGGTGTTATAATAAAAGGTTATATAAAATCGTAGAAAGTGCTAATGTGAAAGTAGATGATATAAAACCAAGGAAAGAGAAAAATCTTGACAACATATAAAATACATATGATGATGAAATAAAATACTTACAAAAGGATGAGAGCATTCATAACAAATAAGAAGACAAAGAGAGGGAAGATACATAGGAAGATAATGAAGAATTCCCTAGACCTGACACTAAAACTCCCTCTAGAAGGGTACAAAAGGATCTTCTGGAGTCACAGATCATTGGTGATAAAAATGCTGTAGTCAAAATAAGAAGACAACTTATAGATGTGGAATAAGTCATAATCTCAATAGTAGAACCCAAGAACTTTACAGAAGCCAAAAAAAGTGATGAATGGGTAAAATCCATGAATGAAGAACTAGATCAGACTGAGAAAAATGAGACCTAGGAATTTGTCCGAAGACCCGAAGATAAGAAAATTTTAGTAACCAAATGGATTTTTAAAAACAAGTTCAATCAAGATGGAAAAGTAACAAGGAACCAAGAAATATTGGTTTGTAAGGGGTGTGTCGAAGTGGAAGGTATTGATTTTGAAAAAAGTTATGCTCCTATAGCTCAAATTGAAGCAATCATAATTTTTTTAGCACTGTCATGCCATAAAAACTTCAAAGTATATGAAATGGATGTCAAGTTTGCATTCCTAATTGGAAAACTAGATGAACAAGTATATATTGAACAACCTAAAGGGTTTCTCCTGTCAGTGAACAAAGACTATGTCTATAATGTGAAGAAGGCTCTCTATGGCCTCAAACAAGCTCCAAGAACTTGGTTTTCAAGACTAGAGAGTTACTTAAAACAAAAAGGTTAAAAAAAAGGTTTTAAATGAGGAGCCACTGAAATTAATCTTTACCTAAAGGTTGAAGATAAAAATATCATCATTGTTTTTGTCTATGTGCATGATATAATATTTGGAAGAAATATTCAAATTCTAAGTGTATATTTTGCCTATGAAATGAAGAAAGAATTTGAAATGTCAATGTTGGTTGAATTACCATTCTTCTTGGGGTTGCAAGTCTACCAAAAAGACATAGGAATTTTCATATCTCAAACTAAGTACATCAAAGATATGTTGAAAAAATTTAAAATGGAGGATTCCAAACTTGTTAGTACTCCCATGGTCACTGTTTGTAAGTTAAGAATGATAAACCACTGGAAGTAGATGAGACCATGTTTAGATCCATGATTGGAAGTCTGCTATATGTGACAGCCATATGACCAGATGTGATGCAAGCTATTGGATTGGTATCTAGATTCCAGTAAACTCCCAAAGAAACACATAGAACAGTAGTGAAAAGGATTTGTTTAAAAGGTAGTATGGAGTATGGTTTATGGTATCTGAAAGGAAAAGACTTTACCTTGAAGGTGTTGACTGATGCAGATTGAGCAGGAAGTGTTAATGAGTGAAAGAGTACTAGTGGAGCAACATTTTTTCTAGGAAATTGTTTAGTATCTTGGTCAAGTAAAAAACAATCCTCCATTTCACTCTCTACAACAGAAGCATAATATATTGTTGCTGCCTCATGTTACAGTCAGGTTATTTGGATAAGACAAACCCTAGAAGATGTATGAGTAAAATATGAACATCCAATAGTTATCAACTGGGATAACAGTAGTGCTATAAAAATGTCTAAAAACCCTATCATGCATTCTAAGAAAAAGCATATACCAATCAAGTATCACTATCTAAGAGAAAATGTATCTCAAAAAGCTATCAAATTAAAATACATTGACACAAAAAAACATATTGCTAACATTTTCACCAAACCAATACCTACGAAATCTTTTGAGTGTCTTAGACAAAAAATGGGAGTAACACTATTACAAAAGTACTAAGAGGAGAAAGCTCAATCTCAAGGGGAGATGTCAGACTGAAAGGTTCCTTTGCCATTGTTGTCAAAGGGGGAGAATTCTTAGATGTTTCCATCCATGCAAATGGGGAGATTGTTGGCAAATTTGGATTATAGTTGTCATTGATGTCAAATATGTTTAGGAATGACAAAGGAATAACTAGTGGATATGATGCTAGGATCAACTCAGTGAAAAGATAAGGTAGTAATGAGATGGCATGGCATAGTTAAGGATGTGGCGTGACACATATCATGACATGGAATATGATGGTTTCCTCATGATGATGTACTCATCGAAAGAATAAGGTAGGGATGGCATGGCATGATGGTGAGGTGACATAGTTATTTGCATGAGATCCGATGAATGAGGATCAATTTTTGTTTAATTCGCAAAGACAGAATGTAGATCCGCATTAGTTCTAGAATGGACTATTAGGGAGCGACCCACGCTAGATTTGATAATGAACATCAAGTTTATATAAGTTAGGAGGAAAAGAAAAAGTTCCACAAAATATCAAGATAGACGGTAAGGGGTAAATCCACAAGGAAATCAACAGTCCAGGAAAATGTGGAAACAAAGTTGCGGAAGTGAAAAATAGGAAAGTATGATTCCACATCCCACATCATGCAATACACAATGTGGAAACAGAGTTGCAGAATAAAGTTGTGTAATTCCAAAATAGGAAAGTCTTATTCTACATCCTACATCCCACATCCTGCAATATGAAGAGATCCAACGGCTGAAGTTAGTTCTGCTAAAACAGATCAACGGTGTGGAAGAAGAATTGTGGAAAGGATGTTGTGCAAAGAAGCTTGCGGAAAGGATTTTGCACAAAGGAAAAAGCAGGAAGTCAACATCTCGCATCCCACAATATAGAGATTGATAGTAAGGAAAATGCCCTAGTAAGATTAATGGTGGGGAATCATTGATGAGGAAATATTGGTGTGGAAAGGTGATTTTGAGTAAAAAATCGATGGTTAGATCGATGTTCCAGATTGACTTAGAGATAGTATCAACGAATCTGACTGGATCAAGAAGTTGATCCCACAGAAAGAAGTTTGGCAATGCAGAAGCACTGAAAAACGTTGGACAAAGGTGCGGAAATGGTTTCCAAGGTGTGGGATCAATGGAAGAACGTGAAAGGATGTTCTGAAAGGTGTGATATTCATATATGAAAGAACGCAACAATGAAAGGTATGTTTATTCAGTTTGAAGAGACACAATTTTTGAATGAAGCTTAAATGATAAAGTATTTAAGTAGTGTCCTGAGTAACAAGGAAGATGTCTCTACAGTTCAAATTAGATGATCAGAATTAGAGACTAGTGGGTGTGACAAAATTCAGTTGGGGATAAATCATGAGAAACATATCTAGGTGGCAGGGTGGCTCTAGGTTAGGAAATAGGCCTATAGGGGGTTGTTTCCTTCCTTTAGTTGTAGTTGATAAACCAAGGGGTCATATCCTCCTTCCAATTGGAATTGGTAAATAGGGTGTTGTAGCATCCTTTCAGTAGTTGCTGATAAACTAGAGGGTTGTAGCCTCCTTCCAATTGGAATTGGTAAATAGGGTTTTGTATCATCCTTTCAGTTGTAGTTGATAAACCAAGGGGTCATAACCTCCTTCCAATTTGTATTGGTCAACAGGGTGTAATACCATCCTTGTTTGTAGTAGCATGTAAAACTATTTGTAAATAACAATTTTGCATTAATAGGATGTAATGGTGGTTTACACTATTGGGCTTCCACGTTAAAATTGTGTTTTGTGTATTCTTGTTGTTATGCGTTTCTAATGATATATTTAAAAGTGGTTAAAATAGTAAAAAGGTAACAATACTAATTCAACCCCCCTTTCAAAATTGACCAATAAACCAACAAACGCTTATGTTAGCATGTTAACTAAGTGATTAATGTTTAGTTAGAGATTGAGTTCACTACAATATAAGCTAACTATCTGTTAATATCCATGATTGAAGGTAGGTGCATTAGTTGTGTGTGATGAATATTAATGAATGGATGTTATTGGAAAAATACAATTCAAAATTGTAATGCATGTGTGGATAATTCTCATGCAACTATCACTAAGGTTCTCATGTCATTCATTATGCCTTGTTATTGATATGCTAGGCATATGGAAAGTTCATAACAATTGTTACAACGGATCTCTCTTCTCTATTGCTCCATCTTCTTTGTTATTGGGAAATATGTTTATGTTATAAAAGTCATTCTCTACAATCTATCTATTATACTGTGAATAATTGTTAGGGTTTTTCATCCTCTTTGTTATGAGAATTTTCCCTGGGGTACACATTCTGTTGTGGATGGATTATTGTGTGTGATTGAATTGTTAATTGTTACAAGTCCTCAATATATCCTTGATAAAAATTTTAAAGTTCAAACATCTCCATTATTTATAAAACATCAACAGTTTCTAGTATATATCATATCATCAACAAAAATAAATTTGACCAAGATTTTTCTTGATTGATCTATTTTGACATACAGAGTAGGCTCATTACTTCACTTATTGAGCTGATGTTTGATGATGTAGGAATTGTTACAGAGAAAACTTCCTATGGCTTGGGGTGTACCACAATAGACAAAGAAACCACAGAAATCAATCCCTTCCAAATATGCAAGAGAAATAAAACATCTAACACTAAAGGATCTCGAATCATAACTTATTCCGGATGGTTGAAGTAGATCCTCGTTGATATTTTTCCAATCCCACTTGCTTTACCAATTTACTCTCAAAAAAAGTAAACAAGGAGAGCATGTTATATATTATAGTGTTAGGCCTACTCCAGCATATATAATCAATAATGAATAAGAAATTAAACACATCTGTTGGGCAATAGGGCAGACCCGGGTTTAATCCTTTTATGTAGCACCAACAAAAGACCCACAGTGTTGGCCCTTTCGGCAACAACCTGTGCGCAGGTTGCAGTCTCACCCGAAACAGCTATGGGGTGCTACAGAATCAGTTTTCTGCAAGCAGAGAGGGATATTACTGTACCTTAGCCTTTAATAACTTATTAGTCAACAATTACACAGCTCTATCATTCACTTATATACAACTTCACAGCATAGATAAACAACCGTAACTTGCTTAACACACTACAGGGAATTCACAGCGAAGATTGTTATTAGCAGCGATCTAAGTTATCAAATGTATACAATTATTAATGCATAAAAGACAACAGAAATAGAAACAACACAAGAAACCACAACACCAGATTTAACATGGTTCACCCCCAGTGTAGGGGTTACATCCACAAACTGCGTTTTATTCAACTTGCTACAAAACCACAGTTTGATCTGCGCACTCAGCCGTAGATCCCTTCAGTCCTTAATAGCCGCGCACAAAGCAGCAGGCCTCTGTGCACATAGCCGCAGAGGTCGTCCATGCACACAGCTGGGACTTAACCTTTCCTTACAAAATCAGCCTTAACTTTGCCTTAATCTTTCTTACATCATAAAACCTAACCTTTCTTGTTTACATAAGTGCCTATTTATAACGCACTATTTACAAAAACATGGATTCAATACCATGGGCACCCAAAACCCTCAACCCTGGCCTTAAGCCGCGGGTTTATTACAATAGAAGACTTTGACTCAACCCCCGACACCCCTAAGACTATTTTGAGTCAAACCCGTGGAGTTACCCATCTTAAGGACCGTTGAGGTGCGTGCCCTAACAGGCCCCTAAGACTCACCAGTGTTCTGTCCCGGGGCACCTCACTACTCGAATGGTGGTAAAATTTGCTTGGCGAAGTCATTGTGCATTGGTTCCTGGGGTCCTTCCTACTAGTGGCCAACTTCCTGCTTCATTCTGCTGCTTGAGATTGATGCTGAATAAGGCCTTGTGGGTCCATCTGCAACCCCATCCTCTAGTCGGGTTGGTGGCACTTAACCAGCCACAGCTTGGGGTCCCCTGGAATTGTGTGTCACGCTTCCTAAGACACACAGCTGCCATGGTTCTGCTATGTCGGAAGGTTTCAGGGTGGGGCTCACCAGAGTCGTCTGGCGAGGTCTTATGGCCTTCGTGGCTCCATGTTAGAGCAAATTTGTGCTTGCCTTCGCCTGGTTTAGAGCAAACTTTTTCCTGCCTGCGTACCTAAGTCGAATACGACTGTACTGGCGGATTACTCAAAAGGTTCTGCAGACCTCTCTCTCTAAACTCTCGTACTAGATCCTGGACTTCACAATTGTTTGTCATGGCTCCAGTCGAGCAAACTCCAAGAAGTGCTTCGAGGAAGATTCCACAAGCCAATGTAGCTTACTTATAGATTTTCGTTACAGAATCTGTCATCATAGTGTAGTAATGACATCAAATCTGCTTGAATACCAAAAATCTTATCACACCCAGCCTGAGATTTTCCCGAAATCTCATAATTACGGTTATGAAGAGGAGCTCACATGCCGCCGCTGTCAAATGTATTTTGTCCCATCCATCTCATACTAGGCTGCAACACAGTTCTAACCTATGACATAACACCCACTTTCCACCTCGACACAGGATGAAACTGCGTCCCCTGACCAACCTTCAGCGTCCCATACTTTATCCTTCGGATTACGTCATTCCACAGTGTGGCGAGCAACTGTGCTGGGTACGTAGACTTTTCTTTCTTGGTGCTACCTTCAATTCTGAGGACTTGGCCTGTCCCTGTACTTCTTTAGACGACTCCCATTTAACATTGAAGGGAAGAGTTCTCCATTTAACTTAGCTAGTTGGACTGCGCCCCCATCAGTAACTTTCTGTACTATATACGGTCCCTTCCAATGTGTCTTAAACTTTTCAGGGAACTTCATAAATTTGCTATCATAGAGGAGCACAAGATCACCCTGCTGAAATTGTTTCTTCTTAAAGTGTCTGTCATGCCACGCTTTTTCTTGAGCTTTCTGCACCTATTGCTGGAAACCTGCAATAAATCTATCCTCCTCAAGTTCTAATATCTGTTTCAGTCTCTCTGTTATTATGGCTGGGTCATCCATCCCGGTGAAAGCAGAGATTCTGAGGCTGGGAACAATGTATTCCATGGGCATGACAACTTCCTACCCATAAACAAATCGGAAAGGTGTTTGGCCTGTCAACTTTTTGCAAGTAGTTCTGTAATCCCATAGCACTGCTGGAATGCAAAGGTCCCAATCATTTTTGTTAGAATTACAAATCTTTTTCAAAGCATGCTCTAGGATCTTATTAAAATATTCGACAGTCCCATTTGCTTGTGGATGATAGGATGTACTTTTCTGATGGTATACTTGAAATTCTTCAATCAACACTGCAATAGTTTTATTTAAGAAATGTGAGCCTTGATCGCTCATAAGGACGCGAGGACACCCGAACCTAGACAGGATGTGTTCAAAGATGAATTGCGCAGTTGTAGTGATGCTACAGTTCTTGAACGGTTGGGCTTCAGCCCAACGGGTAAGGTAGTCAGTTGCTGTAATAATATATCACGCGCCAGACTTATTCGCAGGGGGGTTGATGGGGCCGACAAAGTCAATAGCCTATTTGTCAAAATCTTGTAAGGTTACCTGTGGAACTAGGAGCATTTCATCTCGCCAGGATGGTTTGCCTGTCCTCTGACAGACATCGCAGCTGTGGCAATATTCTCGTGTATCCTTGTGAACGGTGGGCCACCATAAGCTGGCTGTCAAAATCTTCTGTGTGGTAGCTTTCCCTGCATAATGACCTCCTGCTACGCCAGAATGGGCCTCGGCCAGAATCAGGGGTCGTTCATGCTCCAAAACACACCTGCGCAGTATTTCATCTGGTCCCATCTTGTACAGCTGGCCAACTATTAGGGTGAATTCTGCTGCTCACACTACCAGCTGCTTTTTCTGTTGTGTCGTCATTTCAGCAGGTGGAAACCCTATAGACAAGTACTGAGCAATATCCTGGAAGTAGTCATCGACTATCTGGATGGCAAACAGCTACGCGTCAGGGAGGCCCTCGTCCAAACTGGTGGGTTCTTCACCTGTCTCGAGCCTCGACAAGTGGTCAGGTCCTACGTTCAGTCTCCCAGGCTTAACTATGATTTCTAAGTCATATTCTTGGAACAGAATCAGCCATCTGCATATTCTGCCTCCTAGCACAGGCTTATTAACCAAATATTTCAAAGCAGAATGGTCAGTAAACATCTTAAAATGAGAGCCTAATAGATAATGGCGAAACTTCTGTAGTGCATACACCATAGCAAGGCCTTCCCGCTCAGTTGTAGTATAATTTTTCTCTGCAGTGGATAATTTTCTACTGGCAAAAGAAATAGGGTGGTCGATCTGACCTGCGCCTGGTTGAGCCAATACCACACCTAGAGCAATGGAGGATGCATCGACATGCACATGAAATTCTTTGTTCCAGTCAGGAAATACTAGAATAGGGGCAGTGACCATTTTTTTCTTCAAAATATCTAAGCTTTCCTGGCACTCCGGTGTCCATTCGAACTTATTATCTTTCTTCAACTGCCATTCCATCGGAGCGGTAATTTGAGCATATCCTTAGATGAATTTTCTGTAGTAACCAGTGTGGCCGAGTGTCGTGCGCAGTTGTTTGACGGACTTCAGGGGTGGTAGATTGACAATAATAGCTATCTTCGTAGGATCCATCATCAATCCTTGCTTACAGACAACATGACCAAGGAGAATTCCAAAAGGGGCACAAAAGATACACTTTTTGAGATTCAAAGCAATCTGGTGTTGTCTACACTTGTTTAACATAAGTCTCAAACTAGTGAGGTGGTCTTTTACTATCCCAAAAATAGTCCAATCATCAAAATAAACTTCTAAGAATTTATGTATATATTCCTTAAACGCAGAGATGACGACTCTAGAAAATATAGCAGGTGCATTCTTCAGCCCAAAGGGCATGACAGTATACTGAAAGGATCCCATTTCAGTAGCAAATGTTGTCTTATGTTGGTCTTCGGGAGCAATTCGTATCTGATGGTAGCCAAAAAACCCATCAGTGAAAGTGTATATTTCTTGACATCCAACATTGTCGAGCACTTCGTCTGTAAAGGGGGTAGGAAAGGGATCATGCAGACAGGCATCATTTAATTTCCTGAGGTCGACACAGATGCGGATTTCAAACTTAGTCTTCTTCTCCTGTACCACCATAGGACTGACCCACTCAGATTCTTCAACAGGCTCAATTATTCCTGCAGCGAGCATCTTATCCAGCTTCACCTTAACCTTTTCTTTATACTTCGGATTCAATCTATAAGGCCGTTGTTTCATAGGTTTTGCATCAGGTTTCAAAGGGATCTTCATTACGCCAATATCACCCAAGATACCCTTCATTTCGGAGAACTTTGTTGGAAAGAGATCTTGGTACTCGTGGAGAAGCTGGGTTACCTTGCTGACCATTTCATCATCCCAATAGTCACCAATTGTGGTGAGCTTAGGCTGTTCTTCGGATCCAATCTTAACTGTGCGTGTCTTCAGGGGCTGATTTACTTCCGTGGCTTTGATGGCTGGTCCTTGCACATCGCAGCGTCCTTCTGACTCAGGGATAGCGATATTGCGGGTCCTCATCTTCCTCAATGACGAAGTTATAACATTCTAGTGCGTGGGCTTCCTGCACTGTCCAATCTGGGCGTTGTTCTACTAGTTCTCGGTCATCAAAGACATTGGTATGGATGATTCTGATAGCTGCGTCTAGAGCTGGGCAGACATCATTAGTAGAAAAAGTATGTATAAAACTATGGGCAAGACAATCCCAACTTACAGTATCGAGGCGAAGCTCAGCTTCCTCATAGCAGGTATGAGCTATCGGTGCCAGTGTATGGACGAATCTATGTGCCCATTCATTCTGAGGTACATACCTCCACACCTCATAGCAGTTTTCCAAATGTGCTTGTGGACTAGATTTTCCATCAAACTTGCTTCGCACCTCCTCAGGCTGGTCCTTAAATCTCAGCCAAAGGAGCCTCTGACAGACTTCCCAGCTAGGAATCTGTGGCTTATGGCTCTTCCACCATCTGGCTGCTGTGACTCTGAGCGCAGACTCCAGAGAAGTCATTTTCTGTGACTCCTGTATCTGACCTGAAAATTGTACGATAAATGGGTCAGGGTCTGTCGAACCATCAAAAGTAGGGAGAGTGCTTGGTTGTGAGCTGAGCCATCTGAGAGATTTAGTAGGTCTGGTACTGCTATGTCCATGGAGCTCATATAATTGGTTCTACCAACTCTCTAAGTCATCCTCCGAGTTGGTCATACAGGAGCTACCAGACTCCCAACCTATGGTAGGAGGATCCTCATAACCTCTGTCCTGCGCGGTGATAGTGTAGATGGGCTCCACATCATCCTGATCCTTTTGTCGGAGTGGTTCCATGTACCGTTCCCCTTGTGAGGGATCCAGGGGTAGGATGACTCTCATGTCTTTCCCTTCGAAGATCATCTGTCTCTTCTTCAGGTTAATAACTGTAGCATTTTCCATTGCCCATTCAATTCCTAATAGGGCTGGGTAGGGGTTGCTGTCGTCAATGATCTCAATTACTTCGAAGTCCATGACAGTACTAACCCCGGAATTATCTGCTTGGACACTCTAGAAACTTCCTAGAGGCACAATCCTTTGCTGGTTGGCTAGCCGCAACTGGATAGGGGACCAGTCGAGGGGGGGTTTTCCCATGTGTTCCCAGGTTTGTTTAGTTAACACATTGACATCGCACCCTAAGTCCAATATAACATCAGCTAGATTATATGCCCCTATCTGAGCATTCAATCTCATTTCCCTACCAGTTCTGTTCGCTCTATGAATAGTTTTGTCTTGAGCGGGACTATGGTGAGGTCCGCAGGAAGCAAGGACTTTCTATAGCTCAGTCAGAGCATCCTGATCTCGTAACAGTTTGAGGCAACTCTGCAAAAAGGAGGATAGGGTACTTACATTAGCCCGCGGGGCTTCCCAGGGCCGCGGAGATAGTTGCTGAGGTTGGACAGGTGTAATGGATGTGCTAGGACCAGCAAAATATTTCTTAACTTCCATAAATGTCTCTCTTTCTCTTGTGATATCAAATGCTAGGATTTTCACAAGAGCCTTACGAACCCGAGCGTCGGCGGGCTGTATTTCTGTATCCTGTGGATGTGTTGTATCTCCTCTCTATGTGACAACATTGATATTTACGGCAGGTCTGGGCTCAACTGAAATCATCTAGATGTTCCACGTAGGGGCACTCTGTCATGTCTGAATCTTAGCTATGAGCTATGGGCACTGCTCAATCACATGATCTACCGTGCGGCAGTACTGACATGTCGTAGTGGGATTCCGACAGTCGCAAGCCAAATGCCCAGCTTGGTTACAATTGTAACATACCAACTGGCCTCGGCCTCTGCCGGCCATACCACCACAGCCTCCAGAAGACCCTCTACCAGAGGCACCCCCCTGGTAACCGTATCTATCACTACTGGGGCCTTCATTGCGCACCCGGTAGGCATCATAGGTGTGGCACTCATCCTCATTATGACCTACGAACTTGCAAAAATTACAGTAGGGGTTCTTTGGTCCCTACTCGTACCGTTGCAGCAGGTGACAGTTCTCGGGTTGGTGCTGACCTGATGTTCTGCAGAGCTCACAATATAGGACTTGTGTTGGAAATGGGTCCGGCGCACCTGTATGCAGGTACTTGCTTACCAGAGGGCACCGTTCCTTGTCATGACCTTCGGTCTGACATTGCGTACACCAAACTACTTCGCGATCGGGTTTTCCCTTCTTCATCTCGCGAAGTTCTAGGGCCATCGCTGCTAGCTGCGCTTGTATTTGAGCAATACCAGAATCATCTCCGATGGGGGCAGTCTCCAGCTTCATTGCGATTTCCAGAGCCTCTTGCTGGTCAGCAACCTTCTATTGCATAAGCGGAGTTCGGATATGTGGTAATAAAGCCACAATAAACCATTCCTTGTGCTGCCCAGGACTAATGGTAAAGCTGACTTGGTCGAGGAGGACTTTGAATATCTGGTCAAAGTCCCACATAGATTCACCACGCTGCTGTTGAATCTCTTTGAGTTCGGTGATGCTCTGCGATTCCGACTTAGGCTTTTTGAATTCTTTGGTTATGGCTGCCTTAATCTCATCTAACGTAGGGCTCTGAGGACTGGAGAACTTCATGAACCAGGTAAAAGCCCTATCCCAGAAAGAATTAATGAGCTGTGCGGCTCTCACATCTGGGTCTGTAATTTTCTTTGCATTCCATACTGGTTCACATAAAAACCAGAACTGTTCGGGGTCCTCTGAGCCCATGCCTTTGAAGATGGGGAGCTTAATGTCATCAACCAGGTGGGCCATGGCAGTTCTGGCAAGGGGACAGGACGTTGATGGGGAGGGATTTACAGGGACAGGCTAGCCGGTGGCCGGAATACTTGGACTTGGCTGACTGTCAGACTGCGACAGACTTTCAGGGGTAATAGGGCTTCCCTGTGGGGTGACAGGAGGGTTTCCAAGCGAAGGGATTTCTTCAGAGCCTAACTCTTCAGAATTGACGGGGGAAGACGCGGTAGCCTAACCTAAGGAATAGGATTCAAAATCTCTTTTGTACCTTTTTCCACTTCGCAGCAAACCACTTTGCTCGTCGAAGGTATTATTACTTGCAAACATATGTTAGTACGACTAAGCTAGCAGTCTGATTCAAACCACAATATACCCTTTTCAGCCAAGAATATTTTAATCCGCAAGCTTAATGAATTCAAAAATTTACCACGGGGACCTTTGAAGAACTCCCGTTCAGCTTCGCTGAAGGAGGTACTTGTATCAATGGAAAACTCTGTCACGAAAGCTTCCAATGTGCGCGTTGTCCAGAAATCAACAGCACGGGATACCTCGTTGTTCACGTGTTGCACAAGATTGACCCTTGTGGGGGTCCACATGGGAACCTGTCGAGCGTTGCAGTTCGTCCATCTTTCTGTTAACCTAGACAACCACTGGTGCAACTCTATGTGGATATTACCAAAGAAAATTTCATAAGCATCACAAAAAACATACCTTTGTAAAAATTCACGTGCGCTACAACGCGGATTTGTTTTCTCTTGGTGCACGAATTGTAGATAAGTCACAGCAAACCAATCACCGATCTCCGTCACAGAGGGCCAGAACATAGCCCTCGAGGTACGACGTAAACCCCTCTTGAGCAGATACTGAGTTCAACCGGCAATGGAACCAATTTGTTGGGAAATAGGGCAGACCCGGGTTTAATCCTTTTATGTAGCACCAACAAAAGACCCACATTGTTGGCCCTTTCGGCAACAACCTGCGTGCAGGTTGCAGTCTCACCCGAAACAGCTATGGGGTGCCACAGAATCAGGTTTCTGCAAGAAGAGAGGGATATTACTGTACCTTAGCCTTTAATAACTTATTAGTCAACAATTACACAGCTCTGTCATTCACTTATATACAACTTCGCAGCATAGATAAACAACTGTAACTTGCTTAACCTACTATAGGGAATTCACAACGAAGCTTGTTATTAGCAGTGATCTAAGTTATCAAATGTATACAGTTATTAATGCATAAAAGACAACAGAAATAGAAACAACACAAGAAACCACAACACCAGATTTAACGTGGTTCACCCCCAGTGTAGGGGCTACGTCCACAAACTGCGTTTTATTCAACTTGCTACAGAACCACAGTTTGATTTGCGCACTCAGCCGCAGATCCCTTTATTCCTTAAGAGCCGCGCACACAGTAGCAGGCCTCTGCGCACATAGCTGCAGATTTTTTCTCAATCTTCTTACAAAACCCTCTATGCACACAGCTGCAGAGGTCGTCCACGCACACAGCTAGGACTTAACCTTTCCTTACAAAATCAGCCTTAACTTTGGCTTAATCTTTCTTACATCATAAAACCTAACCTTTCTTGTTTACACAAGTGCCTATTTATAAAGCACTGTTTACAAAAACATGGATTCAATACCATGGGCACCCAAAACCCTCAACCCTGGCCTTAAGCCGCGGGTTTATTACAATAGAATACTTTGACTCAACCCCCGACACCCCTAAGACTATTTTGAGTCAAACCTGCAGAGTTACCCATCTTAAGGACCATTTAGGTGCGTGCCCTAACAACATCCACGAGTTCAATATTTATTTAAATGCACATCATTGGACAGGAAAAGATATTTCTATTAATAAAATTAGAGATTACATAAGTGACAACCTCTGTCGGCACGTCTGCGAACCAGAGAAACTGAGTCCTCCACTTGGGCCTCAACCAGCTCAATCCTCCATCTCTCGATAACGATCTCACAAGCAAAGGCAAGCTTAGGAAGAACACAAAATGCTCCAAGGGACAAAGGGATGTATACTCAAGTATAAGAAAGCTACGGTAACAATGGACTATAGTTTTATTTCACTTTAATTCCTCCTCTTAAATGTATCCAAGGGGTTCCTTATGTAGTGCTTCAATGGGGTAATGGAAGGTCAAATACGAGCGATCTTGAGGCATATCGAAGGCAAATAGACAAGTGAATTGGATCCACATCAAGGAAAAATCCCAAAATATTTGGACTTATGCACACATCCCGATGTACGCGGGTTTAAGGGTGATTTCGACATATATATGCAAGAAAGGGATTAAAAGCTGCATACATCAAATAATAGATGTTTTTAGGAGTGATATTGGAAACATCAAAGGTACAATAATGGTCCATGGGGTCCAAAGAGTCTGCATAGGGATAGGGAAGGCCATAAAAGTGTGATCAACCATGTGTGGTAAAATTAGTTGTAACAGATGCCCCCTAATGTGTGAGGTTAGAAAGGTAACATGATGGCCGAAATACATTATAAATCCTTCCTAGAAGTGGAGTGATGAAGAACCAGGTGGAAGAACCAGGCATCCATCAGTATTGTACAACAATCAATCTCTGCATATGACTACAAATACATATAGCAGTCCTGAATACATAAGAGTACAATGGCCATGAATAGGCATGATATACAAAATGTGACATGTGTGGTCATTGCCACGTACAATATATAATAGATCAGAATATCCATGATGAAGATATACAAAGGATCAAGATCTCCATGAAAGCTGAAGATATACAACGGATCAAGATCTCCATAATGACTGAAGATATCTGACATGCACTAGAACCAAGTCATGAGAGATGAAATCTCATGAACATTGGGACGATCAAGGAGGTAGCATATGTGAAATGCCCACAATTTCGAAAGTCTTCTACACACACCACTATGATTACATGTCCTACTATATCAATAGAGGTGTCAAGGTCGAACATAGTAGTCCATCGTATGATTACCAGTCATTGATGTAGAATGTTAATAGGCGCGAGATCACCCACCGATAATGAAAATGGGAATCAAGATACTAGAGTGAAATATAATAAGTGTGAATAAATGAGTTCAGATCAAACACTTGGAAGAATCTATTGATCAGGGGACATTGATGTATTCCCAAAATAGTTGATGGCTAGAGAACCTACCACTGATGACTGTAAGTCTTAAGGCACTCAAATGACTCTAGACTCCTATCCCAGAATAAATGATCTGAAGTTGATGGGATGGAATCCATTGGAAGGTTGGCATTAAGGAATCCCCCATAAACCACCATGAGGTACTCAACAATGTTGTATAATGTGGATGGACATGAACAATATGTGCATGAACCAGTAATAGTATCGGGAATGGTCGACATGCAAAATCAAGACAACTGAGGAATGGCCGACTCAGTCTTCAAATTCCTTTGAACAAGAGCATAAAGGTGAATGGTGACTGAATATAGGTGGAATAGACTCGATATACAAAATTGGGACATCTCTATGACATAGGAGGCATCAACAGAGGATCCATAGGGACTGGAAGCTTAACCAGTCAGTGGAGATAAACTCAGAAAAATGAGTACAGGTTCTAAATTCAAGATAATAACCCAACTGATGGATGTGATATACTGTGTTCTATTTGAAGTTGACATGACTCGACTGCTGCCAAATATAACATCTTTTCTTGTCCGTATTTTTGTTTTTTTTGTTTTTTTTGGACTTTTTCAGATATTTTGAAAATCTTGAAAAAGAATGAAAGTTCTTTATAGTTTCAAATATAGGAGGAGATAAGTGTTATGGGTCAAACAATATAGTTCCAAGTGGCGGAACATACCTATGCTCAATGCAAGGAAAAATGTGTAGGATAACAACACTCAGGGGAATGTCCCCTCCTGGTAAAAAATGGGGTATCAAGCTGCAAAAGATATGTAAAAAGGCTCTTCTTAGATAGACATCAGACAAGTTTAGGCTATATGGCTGATAATCAAAGTTAGGGAATCCGACATAAGGCTCAATAAGGTAAGAAAAACTCATGATAATGCAATTACAACTTGACATATACAAGGGAGCCTCGAGGGAATGGCCAGCATAAAGTTCAAGAGGAGTATGAAGCTCTTGCTTAAGGACATGGTGGGACTAAAAGGGACTCCCATACCTAAGAGAGGACTCACAACATGGGTATCAAATGAAAAAGGGAGCTAACTAGGACACCCATGTATAGGAAAGCTCTACCATTCACATAGTACCACTTCTAACAATAGAATGAAGGTTCCGTGATACCATGGAATGGGTTCATACCTAAGGTTAAAATGAAATCATCATAAGGTCATACAAAATGCAGGTGGATATGAAATCCTAACCTATATGCCAGTTCAGACATAATACATGTGATAGGAATGAACGGGTCGAAGCCTGAGAGAGAGTGTACAAAAAATGGACTCTACATGACAACCATATTAGTCCAAAACAACCCAAAAATAGTCAATAAAGAATACAAACTATAGGATATAGGGAGGAATGATCATGACAACTGTACCCAAAGGAAACAATGCAGTGAACGATGGGATATAAAAAGGAAAGTAAGGCGAAGACCCAACGTTCATGGATCCACTACCACCCATGTGAGGGTGCCCACTGGTGTAAAGACCGAGCGAAGGAACAAAAATCCTCCCAAATGGAGTAGAGGATTGAATATGAACATTCCCAAATATATGAGCACGGTAAGGGGCTGTTCCAACACCAGGGTCCATACTAGGACCAAGGATAGGTGATAGGATACATGGCATGCCAAAAATAAACAGACCCAAAATCAAGAGAGCATAAATATACTCAAGTAACTGCAATCCCAAACATGACTAGTGCACAAAGAGTGTGACCCCTAAGAAAATCTGCACCCAAAATACAATCAAACCAAGGGTAGGATATGTGAGCTCCCGAATGCAGCAGGTATGTCTCTCCTAGGAGAGGCTCGAAACTCCAATACACTACAAGCGGAGGTACATAACCAATTATAGTTTCCCTCAGCTTCAATGCATAAAGTAACTGTGATGTCTGACCTCTACTTGGCCAGGACACATGCAGAATAACCTCTGTAAGTACTGCCTATGACACCTAGGTAAGGAAACTAAGGTCACTCAAATATAACCAATGCTCAGGTGGAGAGTCGTAGATGGGATCGACCGTATGGGTAGGGTAGCAAAGCCCATGCTTAACTACCGGTGCTCACATAAGGTGACCACGGGTCATCCCAATCACAATCACTGACATAGCCTCATGCTTAACTACCATGTAAGAGGGGTGTCCTGAGAAACACTAATTATACCAGGGATTTCACTATCTCACTTGGGTAGACACCTAATTGTTTTGTTTAGTAGTCTTGGAGAATTGACTTACAATGAACTATTCCAAGACACTAAAACCTATTCTTGTTGATGCACCCTAAAAAATAAAAAAAGTGTAATTCATTTTATTTAATCGTCGATTTTAATTGGTTGTGATTACTCAAAGGGAAATGGTAGTTCAACTAATGATAGTTATGACTCAACAGTGAAATAAATATGCACACCTAACAAAAAATGTCAAGTGTAATGTGTAGAATGAAGAATAGTGTATGCCACTACAGGAGGTGCATAAATTTTCCTTCAATGTCATTGCAATCCTTCCTATATGAAAGCCTAAACACAACTCTCATACAACCAATCCAATGCAAGTCCCTCCTTAAATCCATAAGTGAAATGCAACTAAGAATGCAAATATTTTGTATTTTCAATATAAAAGAATGAAAATGCAATAAAATTCATTAAAATTCTCAGCCTCTGTAGCAAGTATAAAACACAATCTCAGCAAGAGACCAAGACAAAAATTGCAATGCACTAATGGAAAAACAAAAAGGATAAATGACTAAAACTACTTTCCAAGAAAAATCAATGAAAAATCGGTCTCTAGTCACAAAAGAAGCATCCAACATACAACATCAGAACCCAGAAAGACCCAACCACACTCAGAAACCACCCAACAAGTTCCCACAACATCAAACTCAATCAAAACGGAGGGTGTACACGATTGTTTAAAGAACAACTATGTATGTACATGACTTTTGGCCAAAAAGATGCATGTATATGCTAATTTTGTCCAAAAATATGCATGTATATGTGACTTTTCACCAAACATCCATGTATGTATGCAACTTTTTGCCAAAAACATGTGTATATAGAGAAGACAGTGGTAAAAATTAGGACAAGGGTCAAACCAATAAATGGGAGTATCAATGGATGAACATACTATCAAATGTGACACAAAAATGGGGAGAAATAGAGAGAAAATCAATAAGATCAATCACATTGTTCCCCCAAACCACAAAGAAAAATAAGGAACGTTCCCAACGAAGTCACCAATTCTATTATGGAGAAAACTTCCTCTGGCTTGAGGTGTACCACAATAGACAGAGAAACCGTAGAATTCAATCCCTTCCCAATATGTAAGAGAAATAAAGCATCTAACACTAAAGTATATCGAATCATACCTTATTCCAGATGGTTAAAATAGATCCGCATTGAGCTTTTTCCAATCCCGCTTGCTTTAGCAATTTACTCTCGACAGTAGTGATAAAGGAAAGCATGCTATATATTATAGTGTTAGGCCTACTCTAGCATATATAATCAATAATGCATAAGAAATTAAAGACATCCATGGATTCAATATTCATTTAAATGCACATCATTGGATAGGAAAACATATTTCGATTAACAAAATTAGAGATTACATAAGTGACAACCTCTGTCGGCATGTCTGCGAACCAGAGAAACTGAGTCCTCCACCTAAGCCTCCACCACCTCAATCCTCCATCTCTCAATAGCAAGCTCAAAAGTAAACGCAAGCTTGGGAAGAACACAAAGTGCTCCAAGGGGAAAAGGGATGTAGTCTCAATTATAAGCAAGCTACGACAACAATGGACTATATTTTTCTTGCTCTTGAATTCCTCCTCTTCAATGTATCAAAGGATTTCCTTATATAGTGCTTCAATGGGGTAATGGAAGGTCAAATCCGAGTGATATTGAGGCATATGGAAGGCCAAGAGACAAGTGACTTAGATCCACAAGAAGGAAAAATCCAAAAATATTTGCACTTATGCACACATCCCACTGTACATGGGTTTAAGGGTAATATCCGTGTATATACGTGATAAAGGGATTAAAAGTGGTGAACATCAAATGATAGATTTTTTTAGGGATGAACTTGGAAACATCAAAGGTACAATAATGGTCCACGGGGTCTAGACTGTCTGCAAAGGGTTAGGGAAGGCCATAAAAGTGTGATCAACCATGTGAGGTAAAATCAGTTGTTGTGGAAATTGAACCCAGGTGATAGATCAATTGCACTCATAAAATTAATAATAAAACATGCAAATTTACACACAAAGGAGACTGAAATTGAATCATAATACTAATCTATATTGAATAAGTGTACAATAAAAAACCTTATGAAGTCACAGGATGTTGTAATAAATAATTACATGAGAGATTCAAATGCATAAGGATGCCATTCGAAATAGTCAAAAGCAGGCTTACTAAATCTAGTCAAATCCCCCATAGGTGCATAAAGCAATTTCCAAATATACATAGGAGCTCACGAATTGGAAAAGTCAAGTAGGAAAGCTAATAGGTAATGGAAAGACAACTCATACATTCTTTCATTAGGAGAAAAGAATGTAGGATGATGAGGGAAAAAAAGAAGTCAACTGCACCTAGTCTTATTTTCCCTTTTGCCATAAAACTCAGTAAAGAAGGAAACAAAGAAGAAAAAGAAAACATGTGCTAGGGAGGATATGGAATAAATAAGATATGCTAATTATGGATTCCAGGAGGTTTTCCAAGTGCTCCATGACTCAGTTTTAGAAAGTTTGACTTCTAGGACATGTGGAAGACAACTTGCATAGAGTGGAATATTGGAAACTAGGCAAATAAGACAAAAATGGATTAATTAATGTCTAATGTAGATAAATATGTATTGATTATTATAAAACCCCCCTAATCCCAACTTATGAGTAAAATATCAAAAAAATATAGGTCCTAGCAACAAGACTTAGTCACCCTTTACATACTGCATATCCATTTAACTAAGGAAAGAGGCAAAAACCCAATGGGAAAATCCTCCCTTAAACATGGATAGTAAATAAAAATTTGAAAATATTGTTATCAATCATGCTTCACAACATGATCAGAAATTCCCAGTAGTGATTTGAGATTACTGAATATCTTCTCAGAAAACTTTGGTGAAGATGTCAGCTAGTTCTGAAGATGCACACAAGAGTAGATGAAAGGTGCCATTATGCACAAGCTGTCTGTTGTAGTGCATATGGATCTCAATGTGTTTGGTTCTCTGTATTTGAATTGGATCATTGTAGATTCAAATGGTGATATAATTATCACAATAGATAATGGTTGAAAAATCCTATTGGAAGTCACACTCACCAAGTAACCCCTGCAACCATAAACATTGAGTTGCTGCATTTACAACTCCTCTGTACTCTGCTTCTGTAGATGATAGTGAATGGAACTCTATTTCTTGCTTAACCAGTTGATTGGTCCTTCAGTAGGTATGCACACATATCCTGATGTTGACTTTTAATATGTGTTGTCACCTACCCAATCACTGTCAGTAAAACCAATCAAATCAAGATCAGATTTAGCTTTGTAGAAGATCCCATGACTTCTTGTTCCCTGAACAAAGTTAAGGATCCTTTTGGATGCTCTCCAATGGATCTCATGAGGTCGATCCATGTATCTTGAAGCCACACTTACTATAGAACAAATATCAGTTTGAGTGTGTGTAAGGTACAAAAAACACCCAATCAATTGCCTATAGAGTGTATTATTCACCATAGGAGAAGAACCTGCTTCTTCAAGCTTAACTCCTGAAAGGAAGGGAGTCTTGCTTGGCATGCAATATTTCATGCTGAACTTGTTCAGAAAATCCAAAGATTAATTGGACNATGTTGGGATTGAGCAATTTCGAGACCCAAAAATTGGCTCAACAACCCCAAATCAGTCATAGAAAATGCATGGTTCATTGCATCCTTCAAGGAGGTAATCTCATTCTTTGAACTTCCTATAATCAGAAGGTCATCCACATACAAGACAATATTCATCAAAGAACCATGAATTAGCTTCAAATAAACATTAGGATCAGACTTGCATTGAACAAAACTCAATGACAGCAGAAAGCCATCAATCTTGGCATACCAAGCCCTAGGGGCTTGCTTAAGCCCATACAATGTTTTATTTAACCTGCACACTAAATATTGATTAGTAACAAACCATTGAGGCTGCTTCATGTAAATATATTTAGTAATATCTCATTTCAGGAAAGCACACTTCACATCCATGTGATGTACCTCCCACTGCTTCAAAGCTGCAATGGCTAAGGCTAGCCTGATGGAGTCCATCTTTGCCACTGGTGAAAAGGTATCATTGTAGTAAATCCCATGTAACTATGAGTAGCCCTTGGATACAAATATTGCCTTATATTTAAAAGGTGAACCATCAGCAGCAAACTTAGTTTTGAAAACCTAGTTACATTGAACTAGCTTCCTCCTTGCGGAAAGATCAACCAGCTCCCAAGTGTAGTTCTTCTGGAGTGAGATGAATTCTTCTTTCATGGATGTTTGCCATATTGGATCATGTGATGCATATTCATATGTCTGTGGGTCTGATTCAACAATCATATATCATTTCTTTGCAAACAAAGGGTCTTTCATACACAGGGCACTCTCAAACTGAGATCTAGTCCTCCTAGGATCACTAGGATTTCCAGCTAATTCCCCAACTGCATGAATGGTATTTGTTTCCCATTTTGGTCTTGTATGATTGTCATGATATACAATTAAATCATCATTATCAGACATATCAGAATCATCAAACTCATTTGTCTCTTCACTTACATTCAATGGTTTTGGTGGTGAAGAAGACTCTCCAACTTCAACTGCTGCTAAAGGCTCTTGTTGGAACTGAACACTCCTTCCAATGAAGGATTTGTTTGTGCTAAAATTGATCAGATTGTACCCTTTTTAATATTCATAGTACCCAACAAATAGACACTCTTGGCTTTGGGGCTGCAAATTCTTCCTCTTTTCTGTTGGAATTCTAGCCCAATCCCTTGAGCCAAAAATACTGAAATGGGTCACATCTGGCTTGTGCCCACTCCATGCTTCAAAAGGAGTCATAACATCAAGCTGTTTATGAAGCAACCTATTCTAGATATAGGATGAACAGTTTATAGCCTCAACCCAAAACTTTGGTGGTAAAGTCTTAGCCTCCATCATACAGGTTGCCATCTCTTTCAGTGATCTGTTCTTTCTCTCAGAAACACCATTTTGCTGTGGTGTGTGAGGGATTGAATGCTACATATGGATACCTACATCATCACAATATTGAATGAACTCATACTTGACATACTCACCACAATTGTCATATTTGAGGATCTTGAGTTTCCTCCCAGACTCGTTTTCAACCAAAGCTTTAAAGACTTTGAAGAGGCCAAAAATTTCAGACCTATGCTTTAGAAAGTAAACCCAACAGTACCTGGAAAATTAATATATGAAAGTTAATGAATATTTGGTCAAACTCATTGACATATGAGGAAACGGGCCAGCAACATCACTGTGGATCAACTCAAGAGGTGCGTAGGTTCTCTCATGATTAGCTCTCTCAAATTTATGCTCTGGGTGTTTTCGTAAGATACAACCTGGATAGAATCCCTTGGAAAACTTAATCTTTGGTAACCCTATGACCATTTATTTTTCACTTAGATCAGAAAGATACTTATAGTTAAGATGGCCAAACCTTTCATGCCAAATCTTGCTTGCCTCATTGGCATGAATCAGAAGAGCAGAGGAGTTTGAGTAGTGTAGAAAATGTGAAAACAATGTATACCTTTGAAGTGTATATTGAAACTCCTTTTGCAATGACTTTACCATTCGAGATCTCTATGATCTCAACATCATCAGGGAAGAATAAGACCTTTTTTGGAGACCCTGTGTGGGTCATCTGGTACACCGAAAAGAGGTTAGAGGCAAGACCTGAAACATACAATACATTTATGAACTTACCATGGTCAAGATCAATCCTTCCTTTGCCCAAACTGTCAGTGAGAGAGTCATCTCCTAGCACTATTGGTGGACCTTTCGATATGTCAAGAGAGGAGAATGCCTCCTTGGTCGAAACCATGTATCTTGATGCTCCAGAGTCTATGATGAAGCTAGGTGAGCTTGATGTACCAGCAAATAGTGCATGAACTCTCTCTCTGTCTTCTGAATTTGATCCGCCTTCCTTCTTTTTTGAGCTATTAGGAAGGGAGATGTTATTCTTTTACAGGAGTTGGGTCAGCATGTCAATTTGCTTCTTCATGCAGGAGCTTTTAGCATGAAAGCCCTTAGTGCAGTATGCACACTTGCTTATTTCACCATTGTTCTTCTTCTTCTGGAAGTTCTTCTTGGAGCCTTGGTGCTCCTCTTGAGACTTGTTCTTGCCTCTCTTCTACTCAGGTGGCTTCTTATCTTTCTTCTTTCCTTTTGAATCCACCCTCAAATCTCCGACAACTAGAGATTGGTCTTTCGAAGGTTTGATGGCGCCCATCATCACAAGTTTACCATGTTCTTATGTGGGGGATTCCATGAACTCTGCAAGCTTAGGCATATTCCAGGCTCGAGTTGTCAACTTGGTGGCATGGAAGGTCGAAAAAAACATTGAATACTTAGGGCCAAGCTTTGAGAGTATGGCCAAAACTAGTTGCTCCTCCTTTTTTTCAATTCTGCACTGTTTTAGCTGCAAGACAAGGGATTTAAACTTGGAAAAGTAGAGTTGTAGGGATTCGAAGCTGCTGGGACTCAAGGAGATCATTTCATTCTTGATTTGATGGCTGCTCATCTCATATTTCTTACCAAAAATATCTACAAGATTCTCCCATACTTCATTAGGTGATGTCAATCCATCAAGATGGAAGAGGAGGTGTTTGTATATGCTCAGACACAAGAGACCATAGGCCTCATCCCTCCTGTTGTGCCATTTAATTTTCTCTACAGCTGCATTGGGCTCTGCTTCAGTTGCCATAGTCACCTTGTAGAGACCTCTCACTCTCAACATTATCTCCATCTCTACTTTCCATTCAAAGAAACTAAATGGAGTCAAGATGATCTTCTGAGATTGATTGATAGCTCAGAAATTGTCCCTTGAGTAAGCAGAATAGCTCCCAGTAAAGATTTTGAACCTACAATAGCAATATGGAAGGAGAGAAATTGATATACAAAATCTTTGATACCATATGGAAATTGAACCCAGGTGATAGATCAATTGCACTCACAATATTACTAATCAAACATGCAAATTTACACACAAAGGAGACTGAAATTGGAGCATAACACTGATATGTACTGAATAAGTGTACAATAGACAACCTTATGAAGTCATAGGATGGTACAATAAATAATTACATGAGATATTTGAATGCATAAGGATGTCATTGAAAATAGTCAAAAGCAAGCTTACTAAATCTAGTCAAATCCTCCATAGGTGCATAACGCAGTTTCCAAATCTACCTAGGAGCTCATGAGTTGGCAAAGTCAATCAGGAAATCCACAATAGGTAATTGTAAGACAAATCATACATGATTTCATTAGGAGAAAAGAATGGAGGATGATGAGGGAAAAAAACAAGTGAACTGCACCTAGTCTTACTTTCCCTTTTGCCATAAAACTCAGTAAAGCAGGAAACAAAGAAGAAAAAGTAGACATGCGCTAGGGAGGATGTGGAAAAATGTATATATGCTAAATATGGATTCCAATAGGTTTCCCAAGAACTCCATGAATCACTATTAGCAAGTTTGACTTCTAGGACATGTAGAAGACAACTTGCATAGAGTGGAAGATTGGAAACTAGGCAAATAAGACAAAAATGGATTAATTAATGTCTAAGGTAGCTAATTATGGGTTGATTATTATAATAGTTGTAACATGAATTAATCTTCCTATACCAATATTTTGGAAATTTTTTAAAACCATACAAGGATTTTTTTAATATTACACTCTTTGTGATCTTTATCCTTAACAACATATCCAGGTGGTTGTTCTACCTACACTTCTTCTTCAAGTATTCCATTAAAAAAGGCCAATTTCACATCGATTTCATAAACATGCCATTGATTTTGAGTTGTTATGGATTGCATGAAAGTGTCCAACCTTGATAATAGACTAAAAGTCTAATCATATTGCACACCATGTTATTGAGAAAATCCCTTGGCACCAACATGGCTTTGTGCTTCTCTATCTTTGTTTCTTCATTCATTTTTGTCTTACAGACCCATTTGACTCCAAAACTAGTTTTGTATGCCAGGAGATCAAAAAGATCCAAAGTTTGATTTCTTGATATAGAATAAATTTCCTGATCCATTTCTTGTACCCATTGTGCATCTATCACTGCTTCGTCAAAAGATGTGAGCTGGAAGGGAAAAATAAACATAATGAAGTTTCACATTAACAGTAAGAGTTTGTTCATATATGTTTCTCAATCTTCTGGTTTTCTACATATGTGATGGACTATCTATTGGGAGTTCTTCTTAGTGATGTACCTCTAATGTTGGAAATTTGAGTGGTAGATCTAGAAGTTCTAAAATTTCCTTATGTTGAATGGATGTTGAAGCATTTTGAGGTTATACAACTTATAATCCTTATGTTGTTTAGTGTAACCAGTGAAAATTCATCTCTCACTCCTTTTATCTAGTATTTTCCTTAATACTTTAGGTATATCTGTAAATGATACACAACCAAAAAATATTGTCTTTGCCAATTACGAATCTTAGCTTTGACACTCATGATAAGAGATATGTTCAGTAAGTAATCTTACCGTTCAATAGCTTCAACCCAATAATAATCTTGTAACTTCTTATATCAAAACATGATTCAGGTCATGTTCATGATGGTATGGTTCTTGTCTTCAACAACTCCATTATGCTATGGTGTGTATCTGGTAGTGAATTTTCATTGTATTCCATGTTTTCTAAATAATTTAGTGAATTCACAAAAATCATATTCACCTCCACCATCTAACCTGATCATTTTGATGGAATTTCATGACTAGTTTTTAGTCAATACCTTGAATTCTCTAAACTTTGAGAAGGAATCTGATTTGTTCTTGAGTAAGTAGATGTGGAATTAACTACTATAGTCATCAATTAATGTCAAAAAATTAAAAGATACCATGTATGGATTGGGATTTGATGACTCCCAATATGTCTCTATGAAATTGTTTGAGGTGTTCTTTTGCTATCGATGAGAAATTGGGGAAGTTATGTCTTTGATGTTACCCTAGAATATATTCTTCATTAGAACTGGAGTGTTCATTCATTACTAGTAACCACTTGACCATGTATTTATTTTGCAAAATACTTAGAATCATGAAGTGTAGATGGATGGCCATATCTACAATTCCACAACTAGGTTTCATCTATGTTGGAGACAGTATGTGCATATGATAGTGATAGTGTAGCACTTCCAAGACTTAGAGGGATATCCTATTCTTAGTCATTTCTACTTTGGCTAAGAGTATTCTATTGTGGGATTTTTCATCAATAAAAAATAAGTGTCAATAAATCTAACATCATACTTGTTTTAAATAATTTGTCCCATAGTGATCATATTTTCTTTTAGATTAAGAAAACAAAATACATCATTTATAAAATGCTCTTGATTATGTTTAGTAAGAATTAGAACATTTCCTTTTACATGGTTTAGAACTAGAGAATGATCTTCTAATTTGATATTTTTGTTGATAGAGGAATCTAAGATAGAAAATAACAACTTGTTACTTGTCATATGATTGTTGCAACCACTTTCCAACAACCATATATATAAGTGATAATATTCTTTAGTCACAAGACATCAGAGGAACATGACTTCTGATGATCCTTCTTAAAGATTGGAGACATGGTATCTTCCATTGTTCTGGTTTGATTTATTCTTTTTGCATTCACATTCATAATGGACATAATTTTTGCAATAGTTGCATTGAATATTGGACTTATACTCCATCTCTTTCCTCTCCCCCTCTGACTTTTAGAGCTGTGAGAGTGGTATGTTTGTTCTTTAGTGGTTTTATCCTCTACATGATGAAAATATATGCCTCTTATACCTTATTATTTGACACCTTATCCTTGGCCTCTACTTAGGTAATCCTTAGTGTTGTAGAAATTTGTTTCTGACTCTTCTTCCTAGTTGAGTCGAGCATTCATGGGATACAAGAGAAAATATTAAATCCTATAAGGTGTACTTCGACATATATGTAGATTCTTTTATAATAGTAAAAACCGAGAAAAACTTCTTTCTCTGACATTTGAGAACCTTTTGGACAATGGTATTTTATTCCATATCTTGGCGGTAAGTTTGGAATTGATTCACAATCACCAAAACCCAGGTCATAAAGTTATCTACTATTTTAGTTTCTTTCATTTTTAGATTTTTAAAATGGATTCGAAGAGTTAGGAGTATTTCCATTTTGAATCAATGATTTCCTTTGTACATGGATGTAAGGAGATACCATTTTTGATGTGTGGTGGTGGCTATTGAGATCCTTGGAAAAATATACTCCTTGATGCAGCTCTGGATCAACCATTTTGTAGTATGATTTCTCTCTCTGCGAGCTTCAAGGGAGTTCTTCTGGTTATTAGACATAATGACCACAATGGTTGAATCCAGTTCTTTGAACTCATTTTCAAGCATGTCCCAACATTTATTGAGCTGGAGAAATTTTTTCATCTTGATTGACCAGAATTCAGAGTTGGTGTCGGCTACCATAGGAGCAGGTATATGCTTAAAGTTTGAGCTGCTTGAGCTAGTATTAGTCATCTTGTTATGACTAACTACACTTGATTAGACTATATTTGGAGCTCTTACACTAGATTTTGTATTTTTATACAATGTTGTAGTTTCAAAATGAAATACAGTGCGACAGTCAACAAAGTTGTGTAGTATAGAAAGTGTCACAGTTCTTTAGAGAGGGAAGGTGTGGCATAGTGGACATTGCTGTAGTTCTTGAATGGAAAGGGTGCACCACTACTCCATGATAGGTAAAATACTCTTTTCATTAGTTCTTCACTCTATGAAGAAGCTTCAACCTGATGTGTTTGCTAATGTCACGTCCAACAACCACCAACGGATATAAGATCAAATCTACGTGATTTCCACTCTGTCAAAACGATTACCAAAACAAACTATCAGAACTTCGATCATATTGGCTCTGATAGGATGATAAAGTTTACAAATAGAGAAATGGAAATGATCGAACACATGTGGGCCAATTCATTTCCTTCTCACCATGGATTGGAAACATTTATAGGTAAAGAAATATAATGTAGTGGTTTATGCAATCAAACATCATAAATGCTAACTAATTGGAAAAAGGTCAAAGTGGACCAAAAAGACTAAATCAACAAAGGACCAAATCAACTACTTTGAAACTAATTATTGAGATGTTAGTGACCAAAAGTGGAATAGGGAGATTTCATCTTCTAACAACTTTCATACACTTTTATTAATAAAAAAACTATAATTTATTAATAAAAAACAAAATTGCATGGTAAATTGATGGTTCAAATATTATATAATCTCAAGAAAGGGTTAATTTACATAGACGAATTGTAAATTAGATTCTAGGAAACCAAGGACATAATCAAAATATGATAAGAAATTCTTACATAATACTCTAGTTGTCCTTTCAATGATATTATAATTGTTAATACTAGGAAAATAATAGGATTATGGGCCCTGCATTCCTCCTTTTAAATAGGAATGGTCATTCATACAAATACAAATTTCATTTGGCTGGAGAGGATACATAAATATTTTCTATAAAAATAAAACTCTGAAGTAGAGAAACCCGATTTGATGCCTATCTAAGAAACCAAGGGAAAAAGCAAGCAATTATTCTGTAAGCTTCATAAAATATTTGGGCGTTGGGATTTACTTCCATTGGACTAAAATGCTCACTTTGGGGTTATAATTATTTGTTACAATACTCATAATTGTATTCAATTCTTTTTCAATGGTTTAAGGATTGGTCATAGAATTCTATAAGAAGTGTTTGACTAGTAGATGTGAACAATTTTCCCATGACAAATAATCGCTTTAGAAAGAATTGTGTGTTTGTATAGCGGCGAATATGAGCCCAGCATTCCATGGAAAAATTGTTGTCATTGTATCCACACTTCAAATTTTTGTTTCTATGGTGAGAGGAAATATATGACATGCGAAGTGAGTGGGAACTACTTAAAAAACCTATATGCATCTCTATAACGTGGTCCATTAGTCGCTATAACAATGTGGATAGAGAAAAGTTTCCTATACAAGCAACACATGATTATAGCTATAGCCATGAAATATTGTTTCCCAAGGAAAAAGAAGCCAAGTATTTTTCCATTACTATAGCGATGATTTCTATGCATTAAATATTTTTTATAGTAGTAATGTTGGAGCATAGAAGTTCCCTTTGATTTCCACACTAATGGATATTGTTTTTAGTGGTGGGGACCCTCATGAATAAATACAATCGTGCAAACCATCAGTAAGTAAAATGAACCCTTGGAGCATTCTTTTTTCTATTTTTTGATTTGGTAAGAGTTTCATCAACAATAAGTGTTGGTGGATCTCATTTTGAAGCTTCATGGAATGAATCGGAAACCATGGTAGTGGATTCCTCATGGGATGATGTTGTTGTAGATTCTTTGTGGTTATATTTTTGTAAATAATAACGGTAGAGAACCCTTTCGCTCTAATTTTTATGGAAACCATTAATAATTGAACCCAAGTGATGTGTCATTTTTACAACCAATACTTTACTGCCATTTTTATGGGTCCTTTATTAAATATACTTGTGTTATCTCTTTCCCTGTTCAAACATACATTGGCCATGTTAATGATATCCATGAGAAAGTAATAAGGCATATTCATGAGTTTACCATTTTTGAAATATAACATAATCTTGATTTAATAATGTTAAATGATATATAAGTTCCCTTCACATCTAATAAAATTTTGAATTGTGAATCTTAACTCATCCCACGAAGATCTTAACAATTCTCTTCATAACCCCCTTCTAACATTAGGGTTGGATGTAGGATTCTTAAGGAATTGAGAACAACTATTTACTACCAGCTTTATGTGCTTGAACAACTATTCTCGTATGAAGGGAAGACTTGTTGCTTGAACAATAGTTAGAACACACTAGTAAAATCCTTCAAAAATTTTGGATACAAATTATCATCTGAGACTAAGAATTGATTAAACCAAGTTCATAAAGGAAAAATAGGTTCTTCATAACATCAATGTTATTGAGATTGAAAGAAACACATGTAAGCCACCACAATGAAGGATAGAAAATATATAACCTTGTGATACAACCTCCAATTTTTTTTATGCCTCTAACATACAATTAACATTGGTGTATCCCTCAAAAGAGTCATTGCATCTGGCCATAGAGTGCATTGATTATGTACAACTATTAGGCATTTCACATAGCGCCAAAAGATATATTTTGTATAGCAATGTCTGTCTTTATACATATGAATATTTTAAATAGAGACCTCATCAATTGGGTATGCAACATAAAGGACCTATAAAGAAAAACAATATGACACAATTGTCATATTGTATGTATTACTACAATACAATAAAATTATGTCATTTTTGTGGAAACCAAAAAATACATACCTTAATATCCTTGATGTTCAACATGTCCAAGAAACAATGAGCTACAATAACCAAATGACAGTTTATACTATATATCATATCATCAACATAAAGAAATATGATCAAAAATTTTCCTTGATGATTTGTTTTTCCATACCGAGTAGGCTCATTACTGCTCTTGTTGAACTGATGGTTGATGATGTAGGAATTAATATTAATATATGAAGCTTTGGGATATTTTTTAAAACCATACAAGGAATTTGTAAGCTTACACATTTTTTGTTCTTGACCATTAATATCATATCCATGTGGTTGTTCTGCCTACACTTATTCTTCAAGTACGCCATTGAGAAAGGCCAATTTCATGTCCATTTGATAAACATGCCATTGATTTTGAGTTATTATGGATTTTAAGACAATATCCAACCTTGATAATGGAGTAAAATTTTCATCATAATGCACATGATGTTGTTGATAAATTCTATGCGTTTTCATTTAGTTGGGTCTTATAGACCCATTTGACTCCAAAACTAGTTTTGTCTACTAGGAGATCAACAAGTTCCCAAATTTGATTTCTTTATATTGCATAAATTTCTTCATTCATTGCTTATATTGATTGTGCATCCATCAATACTTCCTTAAAATATGTGAGCTCATAAGAAAAAATCATACTGAAGTTGCTCATGAATAGTAGGAGTTTGTTTATATTGTTGGAGTCATTATCCAACTTACACACTTTATTTGGTAAATTTTGGCCTAATTACCCACTATCCTATGTTTAATTGACTTAATTGGAATTAGATGAGCACAAAATGAGCACACCAATGACTTCCTTCAATCAAGAAGGCTAGCTAAGCCTTATCCTTCAATTGAGGAGGGTAAATGGGCTTCCTCCTTCAAACAAGGAGCAATTCTAGGGTGATCTGAGTGTTATAAATTCACCTAATTGCTAAATGAATGTGGGCTCACCTAAAAATTAGTTAAACTAGGTTGTAAGGGTGCTTACATCATGAAATTGTTTATTTTACGCTAATTGGGATGAACTGGAGTGAGTTAATGCACCTGGAACCACTTTTGATGAGCACTATCACTTCAATTAACTTCATTGGAGCTAATCGGAGTTAATGATGTGCTACCACCTACTGATTGACACGCGATGACATGTGCTTGAGTTACATTCATTTAGAATTGGTCATCTATTGCACTCAGATTCAGTTAATACTTAGTGAGAGTTAGTTATGGGTAGTTCATTGTTTAACTAAGTGTGTCTAGTGTTGGCTAACAGTCTGTTAAGATACACCCATCCATGCAATTCGAATGACCTCCTAGTGAATTCAAATTGTCTTGGAATTCATGCATTTTGCATGACATTGCATTGTATCATTCATTCTATTATTGATTATACAGATTTGCAACCTCCTATTGTAGTACCGTTACATCATTTCATGTCTAATTTGTCTTGAATCACTTGTGAGTCTTTGCTTTGCCCGAAGATTGTTGTGACAGAATTAATACATATATGTCTCTGGGAGTCTGAAAATTACGGTTGTATACATAAGTGATGAATTGTCTGTTGGTATTTTTTTCTCATTGATGTACCTTTAATGTTTGAAATTTGATTGGCATATTGGGAAGTTCTAAAATTTCCATATGTTGAATTTATGTTAAAGAATTTTGAGGATCACTGTAGCATTTATCTTTTAGAAATTAAACATCCATGCTCACCACAACCTTTTTGGTGACAAGTTTATACAACTAAGAATCTTGTTGTTGTTCACTGTAACTAGTGAAAATGAATCTCTCATTCCTTTTATCTAGTTTTTTCCTTAATTTTTTACATATATGTGTAAATGACACACAACCAAAAAATATTATATTTGACACTTATGAATCTTATCTTTGAAACTCATGGTACGAGATATATTCACTAAGTAAATTTGACATGCAATAGATTCAACCCAATAATAATCCGGTAACTTCTTATATATGACATCATGCTTTAGATCATGTTCATGATGGTTTGGTTGTTGTCTTCAAAAAATCCATTCTGGTGTCGAGTGTATTTTGTAGTGAATTGTCATTGGATTCTATGTTGTTTACATAACTCAGTGAATTCATGTGAATAATATTCACCTACACCATCTAACCTGAGCATTTTGATGGACTTTCCTGAATGGTTTTCAGTCAATACCTTGAATTCTGTAAACTTGGATCAGGTATCTGATTTATGCTTGAAAAAGTAGACCAAGACTTTCCTTCTATAGTCATCAAGAAATTTAAGTAAATAAATTATACCTCCTATTGATTGGGCTTGCGTGTGTCCCAATATGTCTCTATGAAATACTTTGAGGTGTTCTTTTGCTATGGATGAGAAAGTGGGAAAGTTATGTCTTTAATGTTTCCCTAGGATACATTCTTCACAATAATTGTACTCTTCATTCATGACTAGTAACCACTTGACCATGGATTTATTTTGCATAATGTTATAGCTCAAGGTGACACATCTCTACTTGTGACCACTTTCCGATGATTCTGTCGCATGTTGACACTTCCATGACAACACTTCATGAAAGTCATTGAAAAAACACCTAACTTGGATGACCCATATCTTGAGTTCTATAAATCCATTTGACCTCATCTCTACACCGTTGGAAAGGTATTTATGTTAGATAAAACTTTCTATAAGACAACAAAGTCTGAAAATGCCCAAAAATACCAAAAAAATGAGTTTCTTATGTGTATGGGACTTTCCCTTAAGGAAACCCACATACGTACACCAATTTGCTATATATAATATTCACATACACCTTAAATACATGACGTTTCTGCATTGCAACCCACGTGTCCTCCTCATGTACGTGACTATTGTCTCTACAACCCACGTATGCCTCCTGAAAATGTGAAAAAATATGAATTTTGAATTTTGGGTAGTTTGGGTAGTTATGCAACTGAATCTTTTAGTTGTAACTACTTTGTCTTCGACCCTAAATATTCATTAAGCATATAAATAGAGGTAGGGAGGTCCATGAGAGGGGACCTTGATATTTTCATTGTTATGCTAGAGGAATTGGAGCTCTCTTTTCCCACACTTTTTCCCTAGAAGCATTCTCCTTGTGTTGCAGAGCTTGGAGGCTGATTTCCTTGGAGAAGAGAAGGAGGAGAAATAGATCAAGGTTTCGTGAGGTGCTGAAATTGAAGAGAAGGTATACTTGTATTTGTTTTCAAGATTAATAAAGATGTGATGTCCATCTCCTTCCCAAATAATTTTTCAATGTGTGATTGAATCTCTGTTTATGATCATATTATGATGCTAATCAGATTATTATTTCATATTTATTTGATTATCATTTCTTTATATGTGGTCATAATAGTTTGAGGAAGGTATAATTCGTTTTGCATGTCTCTTGGAGTGAGAGGAGCAAGAAGAGGATTGAAGGGCTACCTGGATCAACCTTCATTTGGCTAAGGTATGAACCATTCCAATCTCTGAATCTTGCTTATATATTCTTTCTGAACATCATACATCCAACTTTCAACCCCAGTATGTTGATGGCCTCTTAAACCCTAGCCATAGGATACTTTCCTTTACAACACATAATAATTAGAATCTTGAATGGTATATGACCATATCTATATTTCCAAACTAGTTTTCATCTAGGTTGGAGACAGTATGTGCATATGAAAATGATGGGGTACTACTTCTGAGACTAAGAGGGATATCCTTTTCTTGGTCATTCATACTTTGGCTAAGAGTATTCTACTAGGGTATTTATCATCAATAAAACAATAAGTGTCAATATATATAACATCATACTTGTTCTAAATAAGTTGTCTCGTATTGATCAGATTTACTTTTAGATTAGGAACACATAACACATCATTTATAAACTTCTCCTCATTATGTTTAGTAAGAACTAGAACAATGCCTTTTCCTTGATTTAGAACTAGATATGGATCGTCTAGCTTAATTGTTTTGTTGACAAAGAAATATAAGCTAGAAAATAACAACATGTTACATGTCATATGAGTGTTTCAACCACTATCCAACAACCATACATCCAAGTGATAATATTCTTCAGTCACTAAACATTAGAAGAAGATGACTTTTTATTAGCCGTCTTCAACATTGGAGACATGGGATCTTCCATTGTTCTGGTTTTCTTTCTTATTTTTACATTCACATTCATAATGACCATAATTTTTGCAATAGTTGCACTGAAGGTTGGACATATACTCCATCTCTTTCCTCTCCTCCTTTGAATTTGATATTTGAGAGAGTGATCTGAGTGATATTTTTTTATTTAGTGGTTCTATCCTCTATAGTATGAAAACATCTACCTCTTCTGCCTCATTCTTTGACACCTTTTCCTCGACCTCTCCTGATGGAATCATGAGTGTTTAATAAATTTATCTCTGACTCTTCTTCCTAGTTAATTCAAGATTTCATGGGATACATTAGAACTCATTAGATCCTCTAGGGTGCACTTCAACATATATGTATATTCTTTTATAATAGTAACCACCATGGAAAACTTATTTTTGAGACATCTGAGAAACTTTTGGACAATGGTATTTTCTTCCATGACTTGGTGGTAAGTTTGGAATTGAGTCACAATCGCTGAAACATGGGTCATAAAGTGATCTACTATTTTAGTTTTTTTTTTTGTTTTTGGATTTTCAAAATGGATTCGAAGAGTTTGGATTCTTACCATTTTGAATCTATCAGTTCCCTTATATGTGGATGTAAGGAGTTTTGATGTTTGATGTGTGGTGGTGCCTCTTTAGATCCTTAGAAAAATAGACTTCTCAATGCAACTTTGGATGAACCATTTTGCAGTATGATTTATCTCTCTACAATATTCGGATTTCTTATGGTTATTATACATAAAAAAATGGTTGAATCTGGTTATGTGAACTAATTTGTCAAGCATGTCCCATTATTTATTGAGTTAGAGAAACATATGCATCTTGATTGACTAGAATTCATAGTTGGTGTCGGTCAACATAGGAGAAGACATATGCTTAAATTTTGAGATTCTTGAGTTGGTATTAGTCATATTGTTATGACTAACTACAATGGATTAAACTAGATCTAGAACTCTTACACTATATTTTCTACTTTTAAACATAGTTGCAATTTCAAAAGGAAATACAACACGACACTCAACAAATCTGTGTAATATAGAAAGTGTAACAATTCTCTAGAGAGGGAAGGTGCGACATAGTGGACATTGTCACAGTTCTTAAATGGACAAGGTGTGACACTGCTCGAAGATAGGTAAAACAAAATCATCGTCTCTTCACTCTATCAAGAAGCTTCACCCCTGATGTGTTCTCTAATGTCTCATATAACAGCCACCAATGGATATAATATCGAATCTATGTGCTTTCGACTATGTGAAAATATTTACCAAAAAAATTATCAGAACTTCAATCATATTGGATCTGGTAGCAAGGTAAAGTTTACAAATAGAGAAATAGAAAGGATGGAACACATTTGGTTTGATTGATTTCCTTCTCACTATTAATTGGAAACATTTATAGGTAAAGAAATAGAATGTAATGGTTAATGAAATAAAACCATCATAAATGCTAACTAATTGGAAAAAGGTTAAAGTGGACCAAAAATACTAAATCAACAAAGGACCAATTCAACTACGTAACTAATTACTAAGATGGTAGTGACCAATAGTGGACTAGGGAGATTGCATTTTCTAACAGCTTTCACACACTTTTATTAATTAAAAAAACCACAAAATTTTAATAAAATACAAAATTACATGATAAATTGATGGTTCAAATCTTCTATAATGTCAATAAAGGGATACTTTACATAGAGCAACTCTAGATTAAATTCTAGGAAACCAAGGACATAATCACAATATGATAAGAAATTCTTACATAATACTCTAGGTGTCCTTATCATTATATTCTAATTGTTAATACTAGGAAAATAATAGGATTATGAGGCCTCCATTCCTCCTTTTAAGTAGGAATGATCATTTATACAAATATAAAGTTCATTTGGTTGGAGAGGATACATAAGTCCTTTCCTAAAAAGAAAACTATGAAGTAGAGAAACCCGATCTGATGCCTATCTAAGAAACCAAGGGAAAAAGCAAACAAATGTTCTCTAAGCTTCATCAAATATCTAGGGCCTTGGGATTTCCTTCCATTGCACTAAAATGGCCACTTTGGGGATATAATTATTCGTTATAACACTCATAGATTTATTGAATTGTCTTGAAATCGTTTAAGAATTGGTCATAGAATTCTATAATAAGTGTTTCACTAGTATATGTGAGCAATTTCCCCACCTCAAATCATTGCTATATTAACACTTTTGTGTCTCTATAGTGATGAACATGAGCCCGTACTTTCATGGAAAAATTCTCGTTGTTGTATCCACACTTTGAATATTTCGTCACTATGGTGACAATAAAGAGATGACATGTGGCCTGAGTGGACACTTATTAAGAATCCTCTATTCATTGCTATAACGACATTAATTTGTCTCTATAACAAAGTTTGTTTGTCGTTATAACGTCGTACACTATGACAATTTTTCTATACAAGAGATGGATGATTTTCTCTATATCCAAAAAATATTGTGCCCCAAGAAAGAAGCAACGAATTCTTTTTCCATCAATGTAGTGATGATATCTATGTATTTCAAAAAATAATTATAGTAGTAATGTTGGAGCATCAAATTTCCCTTTGGTTTTGACACTAAGAGAGCTTTGTATTAGTGATGGGGACTGTCACAAATAGTGGAAATTTTAAGGACCCCCTAAATATATATATATATATATATATATATATATATATATATAATAAATGGGTGAATCCCCATGATACATGAGAAAGTGCGAAGGCTATTTTATAAAAAATATAATATCTATATATAATTTTTTGGTGAATCTTTCATGGAATGATAAAACCTTGCAAAATATGGGAGAATCTTTCATGGAATTATTAAATCTTGCAAAATATTGGCGAATCCTTTACAAAATATTGGTGAATATTCTAAAAAAATACTTTTGGGGGAAGTTCAACCCAACCCCCCTAAAAAAAAAGATTTTTGGGGGTTTTTCTAACCCCCCCCCCCTCAAAAAATGACTTTTAAGCTCGGTTATAAACCCCCATCATAGAGACGTATGAGGGGTGGTTCCAAAATCCCCGCCAAAAAAATTCTTTATTACAAACCTTTTAGGGTGGTTAGAAACCCTCCTCGTAGATACCTAAAAGGGTGGTTTGAAACCCCCCTCGTAGGTACCTACAGGGGTGGTTCAAAACCCCCCTAGAAGTATTTATTATGAAAATTTTGGTGTGGTTATAATCCCCCATTATAGTTACCTACGGAGGTGGTTCTAACCCCCCCTAAATATCTTTAAAAACCTTTGGGGGTAGTCATAAACCGCCCTCATAGGTACCTACGGAGGAGGTTCAAAACCTCCCTTAAAATTCTTTATTACAAAATTTTGGGGGAGGTAATAAACCCCCCTCATAGGTACTTGTGATGGCAGTTCAAACCCCTCGTAAAAATCTTTACAAACCTTCAGGAGCGGTTATAAATGCCCCTTGGAGGTAACTACGAAGGAATTTTGAACCTCCCCCCCCCACCCCCCTAAAACTCTTTACAAGCCTTTTGGGGCGGTTATGAACCCCCCTCATATAAAATTACAAGGGGGGTTTTGAACCCCCTTATTTGTAACATACAAGGGAATTTTTGAATCCCCCTAGTAGTGACATATGAAGTTAGTTTAGAACCCCCCTTTGTAGCCATAAGAAATCATAATAAAATATATTTTATTTAAATTATTAGTATTGCAATATAATTAGGGCATGGAGTAATCAAACCTTCAACCTTCTGCTTGTAAAGAAGGCGCTCTTCCATTGATATAGAACCCTTTAAGAATTGGTGAAAGGTGAAATATTAACACCAAGATTGCATCATTTGTAATTCTATGAAAATAATAATAATCCCAACATTGTTTCTAAATCAAGAGACCTAAGAAAGTAGTATGAATGGCCCTGACCTCATTTATATATTTGAATATTAACAGAGTTTTAAAATATTAAAAATATAAAATTATTAGGCTAGAATAAATAACAAAAACAGAAATAACCATTTGATTATGGTTTTTCTTAATTTTTCCAACTACATATTCATAATGCTACTATACCCTTGTGTATAATGCAAATGTTCCTATTAACACTTTAGGAAATGGAACTCCATGTTTGGATAGCATAAGGTTTCTAATTTCCTATTAATTATTGTGTATATTTTAATTTCTTCTATTGCATATTGATACTATCCCTACTACTTAATGTAAGGGAGTACCATGTTTTCATATGACAAGGCTGATTTTTTCTTCTAATTCTTTGTATTTTTGTGCTGCAACTCTAAAGATGTCATTATAAAAATGTGTTCCCACAGGTAAACTAAAATTCATGGAAAAATAGGTGACATTAGATTTCTGATATTAATACATATTTAGAATTCACTTTCTAGATGTGGAGAGATGGAAAAAGTCAGTGTAAAGATCAATTTTTAACATCTACAAGATCACTAAAGGAACTGTAATAAATAAAAGTTAATTACAAAAATTTCTCATGGGTAATTTTTCATTAAGATTTATGAGTGTGTAGATGTTGGAATGTTTCATATATGGTATGATTCATGTGATGCATATTATGCGTAAAATACATGTAGAAATAAGCCATGGATGTGAAGTTGCAAAGACTATATTGTTTCTCTTCTATCATGATTCCAAGTATGAGTGACAGGTCTAGTCAAAATGATCTTCTTGATCTAATCAACAACTAAATAGAGCTGATCTGTCATCCACATTTTCCACCAGATCTAAAACACTTAGGAAATTCCTTTTAATAACGAAATTCTGCATCCATTCAAAATGTTAACGGACTCACTTGTTAAATAAGCGGAATCGTTATTGACCATTGCATATCTCCTCCTTTGAATTGACAGTGGAATTCAAACATATTAAAGAATATTTAATGAAAATTTCGTGCACATCAAATGTTTTCCAAACAACGCAACTCCACCCAACGAAATTGCTGTGCATTGTCGATATGTTTTGATGATCCTCTTCAATTCACCAAGAGTTGATGTCCTTTTTGCAACCAGGATACTTTGTAGAGAGTGGGATGTTTCATCCTCTTCAATCGTATCTTCTCTACCATCTCAATGGAAACCAAATTATCTATAAAACCACTCTCAATAACAATTTTACAACACTTACCTTGTGACTTACACCTTGTTCTGAGCAAACTTTTCCTTTGATCTCGTTCATGTGCTTGCTTATATGTTTTAATAAAACTCTCTACAACATAAGAGATTCTCATTATTCTGGAAGGTTATTCATCTATGTTTCTTCTTTTTACTCTTCTTGATCCTCTGCAACATTTACATTTCTCTGATTTGAAGACTGATTTCTTGGACAATTCCAAGACATATGTCAAATCTCTCCACAAGCATAACACTTTACCTCTATGTGTCTACCTATTCCTCTACATCCTCTTAATCCTCCTCTCTAGTATGATTGACTGCTATATCTTTCAAATCCATCGTTGGAAGTCCTACCTCTTACTATATTCTTTCCTCTATTTTTCTTGTTCTATTTTCTTAACAATTTTTCTTCTACCTTTGAAGCTACCTGATATACATATTCTTCAGTTTTTAGATTTAATAAAATGAGTTCACCCTATATATCATATCTTAATCCATTGATATACCTAGATACACTTTCTATACATCCATTTGTGTGTCTAGATCTAATACTAAGTCTAAAAAATTCTTTTGTGTATTCGTTTACATTCATGGTCTTCTGTCTAAATTTCTGTAATTGTCTAATAAGGTTCAATTTATAGTCCTTAGGCATAAACTGACTCCTAATCTTACACAGCATCTAATCCCAATAGTTTATTTTCAACTTGCCTCTTCTTTCTTGATGGATCTAGAGATCTTCCCACCAGATGGTTACATGTCCGTCATTTTGGCAGCTGCATATCTTACTTTCTTCTTGTCTTCAATTTTTTCAAAATCAAAATATTTATTCAGATCATTAATCCAATCCATGAGTTTTGTTGGAAAAATTGGCTTATAGTGCTATTGATGTCAAAGGTGTTCACAAAAGATAAAGGAATAACCAGTGGATATGATGGAAGGACAGACTCAGTGAAAGACTAAGGTAGTAATGAGATGGCATGGCATAGTTAAGGATGCGGCATAACACATATCATGACATGGAATATGATGGTGTCCTCATGATGATGTACTTAGTGAAAGACTAAGGTAGTGATGACATGGCATGGCATAGTTGAGGATGTGGCTTGACACATGATGAAATGGAGTATGATGGTGTCCTAATGATGATGAAAGACTAAGGTAGTGATGGATTATGAAGTAAATAGGATAAGAAGAAAGATGCCATGGAAGAATTAACACATAGTTAACACAACATGAGGTGGCATAGACGAAGGTAGTGATGACATGACATGATGATGAGGTGGCATAGTTATCTGCATGAGATCCGATGAATAAGGATAAGTTTTTGTATAATCCGCAAAGACAGAATGCAAATCTGTATTAGTTATAGAATGGACAGTTAGGAAGCATCCCACAAAATATAAGTGAAAAAGCCAAAGTTTCACAAAAGATCAAGATCGAATGGTTAGGGGTAAATCTGCAAGGAAATCAAACATCCACGAAAATGTAGAAACAAAGTTCCGAAAGAAAATTGCAGAAGTCCAAAATAGAAAATTGTGATTCTTCATCCCGCATCCCGCAATCCGTAATGTGGAAACAAAGTTGCGGAATAAAATTGCAGAAGTCCAAAATAGGAAAGTGTGATTCCGCATCTCGCATCCCATAATCCACAAGATCAACGGTCATGAAAGACTCCACAAAAGATCGACAACGTGGAAGAAAAATTGCAGAAAGGAGCTTGTGGAAACATGAAATGTTATGTTTCTACATCTCGCATCCCGCATCCCGCAATTTGGAAAGATCGGACAGTTGAAGTTAGTTAGGCTAAAATAGATCGATGGTGTGGAAGGAAAATTGCAGAAAGAATCTTGTGGAAAGGATTTTCTAGAAATCCAAAAGTGGACATTTGATTTTCCACAGCCTGCATCCGTCAATATGGAGATCGATGTTCAAGAAAACGCTCGACGAAGATCAACGATGGGAAATCATTGAAACATAATCTTTGTGCAAAAAAGGGGACTTTGAGGAAAAAATTGATGGTTAGATCGACAATCCAGATTGAATTAGAGATAAGATGAATGAATCTGATTGGATCTGGAAGTTGATCCTATGGAAAGAATTTTGGGATGTTATAAAAGGTGTGATATTTAGATATGAAAGTGCACAACAGTGAAAGGTTTGTTTGTTCAGTTTGAATAGGCGCAACTGTTGAAATAAGCTTAAGCGTTGAGAAGTATTTAAGCAGGGGCCTGAGTAAGAAGGAAGATGTATCTATAGTACGAATTGTATGATCATATTCAGAGACCAGTGAATGTGCCAAAATTTAGTGGGAGAGAAATCGTGAGAAACATATCAGGGTGGCAAGGCAACGCTAGTGTAGGAAACATGCCTGCAGGGGGTTGTTTCCTCCATTCAGTTGTAGTTGATAAACTAGGGGTTTGTAGCCTCCTTCTAATTGGCATTAGTAAATAGGTTTTTGTAGCACCCTTTCAGTTGTAGTTGATAAACCAGGGGGTTGTATCCTCCTTCTAGTTGGCATTGGTAAATAGGGTATTGTACCATCCTTCCAGTTGTATCTAATAAACTAGGGGGTTGTAGCCTCCTTCCAATTGGCATTAGTAAATAGGATGTTGTAGCATCCTTTCCATTGTAGTTAATAAACGAGGGGGTTATAGCCTCCTTCCAATTGGTATTGGCAAATAGGGTGTAATTTTGTCCTTGTCTGTAGAAGCAGGAAAAACTATTTGTAAATAACAATTTTGCAGTAATAGGACGTCTTGGTGGTTTACCCTATTGGGCTTCCACACGAAAATTGTGTTCTTCATATTCTTTTTGTTATGTGTTTCTATTGGTAGATTTAAAAGTGGTTAAAGTAATAAAAAGTTAATAATACTGATTCACCCCCCTGGTCAATATTGACCGATAAACCAACAATTAGTATTTGAGCAGGTTCCTTCAGCACAATTTAACCATTGGAAGGTAGATCCTCTATGAAAGCCATTATGGATCAGCAAGAAGGCATAGAAACTAACAGAACTCCACTATTCACAGGAGAAGACTATGCATATTGGAGTGTCAAAATGATATGACATCTGATGTCCCTTGGATGGAAGGTTTGGGCTGCAACTGAAGAGGAGGTTCCCATGGGAAACCAATACCCTACAGACACAATAGAACTAGGTGAATATGAAGGAAATTCCAAATACCTAAATGAAATCTTGAGTGGATTAACAAACACTCTGTTTGCTAAGGTTATGCAATGCACTTCTTCCAAAAAAGCTTGGGATAAGTTGAATATTATCTATGAAGGATCATTTAAGGTCAAAGAATCCAAACTGCAAAAATATAAAGGCCAATTTATAATCTTGAAAATGAGATAAGAACATAATATTGGGGAATACATTCTTCATGTAGATGAGGTGGTTAATGCTATTATAGGTCTTGGAGGAAAATTGAAATAAAAAGAAGTGGTAAGTAAGATACTAATAACATTACCAACGAGATATGACTCAAAGGTTTTGACTCTAGAGGAACGGGGTGACCTTAAAAAGGTGATAGTAGATGAGTTTCATGGAATTCTCACTGCTTATGACATGAAAATTGGAAAGGATAAAACTTGAAGAAAGAAGAAGCATTTAAAGTCACTTCCAAATATCAATAAGAAAATTTGGATGATGAGGGAGCCCTCTTTGTAAGTAGACTTAATAAAGGCACACGGGAATACAAAGGTAAACTACCTTTGAAATGTTTTAACTGTGGAAGGATTGGACATTTTTCCCATAATTGTTCCTACCCAAAACAAAAGGAGAGTGACCATCAAGAATAATGATGTCATAAGGGTATAAAGAAGTATAAAGAAAAAAAGAAGAACTTCTATTCCAAGGAAGAAAGTGAAGATGAAGAAATGAGTGAATATAATGAAATCTTGTTTTTGGGAACAACAAATTTGGATGAGGAATCAAAAGTGGACATAGAAGGAGAATACATAGGTGTTGTAGATGAAATTGAAAGATCTAGGGAAAAAAACAAAGCTTGAATGATAAACTATCTAAATATCAAGAAGAGACAAATCATATTATTAATGATTTGTAAAAACCAACTTCAAGAGGCAAAGAAGAGTGAGAAATATTTAGCAGTTCTTGTTGGGAAGAGAATTCAATATTTTGAAAAAACTTGAGAAAGAAATTGCTCAACTTAGAGAAGGGGTTCATGAAAAATTCATAAAATCTAAGTTTATAAAAAGATCAAAGATTCTGGTATGACATTCTCAACAGTTAAAGATCATATAGTGAGATTTTTGGTTTAGGGTTCATTAAAGAAAATAAGACAAAGCGTTTGCCACTCACTAATCAGAGAGGAAGTACAAAGAGCTATGCCAAAGTACTGAAGAGTCCTTTTAAAAAGGAAAAGTGCAAAGAATATGTTTTAACTCTTCATGACAAAGAGACAACTCATGAAGAGCTCGAGAGACAAGTAATAAATAGATATAAGAAAATATTTTGGGGTCATTGTTATTTCTATAATAAGTTTGGTCATAAATGAAGTCTCGGTAGTTGATGTTAAGAATAATGAGATAAAAGATAAAAAAGACATTTGTCATGAGGGAAAGCTACTGAGTGATGTACAAGAATACACTGATAAAGATGAAGGTGATGAAGAAGGATGTAGTGATGACTGTGGGATCTTTTTATAAAAAGGTCTCTCATGATTTAAAGAAAACCATGAAAATGACATTAAAAGGGATCTTATACTCATGGGGTTAAAGTCAGGAATTTCCAATTGGTATCTAAGAAAAAGCTCAATTGGTGTCTACTGTTGAATTATATTGAAATTTATCTTCTTCAAAGATGATGGGTGATCAAGGTTGGTGTATGGATGACATAAGAGAAGTATGAAGTAGCGTGAGAAAAAGAAAATCTCAGAGCCATGAAGACCATGATGTTTGCAATCTAATAGAAGATAAAGATGATTATGTTCACTTAGTATTTGAAGTCATGACACATAAAAATTGTTGACAATAGAATAAAACTCAAGTCTAAAAATAATAAAATTAGTCTATTGATAAGGTAGTACGATGAGTTCATCATTGACAAAGGAAAATGTTGAGATTATGAGCCTTTGTGTCTGAGATAGTGAGACAAGATAAACTATGTAATAAACTGAAGTAATCTCTCTGTTGAGGATCTGAAGTTATGGGTCTCTAGACAATTGATAATATAGATCTAAAATCCAAAAGAATCCAATGGTATATGATAGGTTTTTATATGAAGATCTAAATGCCCAAACTTAAGGAATTCTGGTAAAAGTGGAAACTAGTTAACTTACAGGCATAAAAGACCATTAGATATGGTAGAAGGAACAAAGTTTAAAATAATGTATCCTATATAGAAAATGGAAGAGTGAAAAAATAAATGTTGAATGTAAACTCTGTCACAAAAATGTTCACAAAAATAAAGGAAGTTCAATGATAGGGGGAGTCCATGGATCTATCAGTTAAGCTATCATCCAAGAACCTATTGCAAGAAAGGAAGTGTTAAGATAAATGATAATACATTGATTAAATAACACATTTCAGTTAACAAAGGGAATATATGATGATAGGGGGAGTTGTCAAAAAGTAGAAAAATAGGAAATCCTATATCAAAATAAGTACATCATTGGCATAACAAGTTATCCTTTGTCATTGTTGTGAAAGGGGGAGAATGTTTAGAGATTTCCATCAATGCCAAAGGGGAATATTGATGGAAAATTTGGGTTATAGTTGTCATTGATGTCAAAGGTGTTCATGAATATGATGGCAGGACAAACTCAGTGAAAGACTAAGGTAGTAATGAGATGGCATGTCATAGTTAAAGATGTGGCATGACACATATCATGACATGGAATATGATGGTGTCCTCATGATGATGTACTCAGTGAAAGAATAAGGTAGTGATGACATGGCATGTCATAGTTGAGGATGTGGCATGACACATATGATGAAATGGAATATGATGGTTTCCTAATGGAGATGAAATACTAAGGTAGTGATGTCTTATGAAGTACAAAGGATAAGAAAAAAGATACCATGGCAGAGTTAACACATATTTAATGCAACATAAGTCAAAGTAAATACAAACTGACATGATGATGTGGTGGAATATATGAAGTTAGTGATGACATGACATGATGATGAGGTGGCATAGTTATTTGCATGAGATCTGATGATTGAGGATCAATTTTTGTATAATCTACAAAGACAAAATGCAGATCTGCATTAGTTCTAGAATGGACAGTTACGAAGAATCCCACAAAAGATAGGTGGAAACTCAAAAGTTCCTCCAAAAATCAAGATCAAAGAGTCAAGGGTAAATCCATAAGAAAAAAATGGTCCAGGAAAATGCAGAAAAAAAGTTGCAGAGGTCCAAAATAGGAAAGTGTGATTCTGCATCCCGCATCCTACAATTCACAATGTAGAAACAAAGTTGTGGAAGAAAATTGCATAAGTTTAAAATAATAAAGTGTGATTCCGCATCCCACATCCTGCAATCCGCAAGATCAACCAGTGCTATTGCCTGTATTTTAGAACTCTATGAATATGCTCACTTTCAATGGCATTTTTTTCTATGACAAACACAATATTTTTTATTAAAATAAAGAATATTGTAGAATACGATCTTACATTTCTGAATATGTAATTTTTTCCTACAGATGTATGTTTTATTTATTTATTATTATTTTTCTAAACGAAACAGGTTAGTTTTTGAAAATAAATATATCCATTGTTTTTAATATAACTTTTGATTGTCTTCGCATTTCACAAGAAAATTATATGGTGCACTAGAGGAGAGCTAGATCTACAATGTTATATATAGAAATAAATAATTTCATTAATTTATTCCCTAAAGTGTTGCACCCACACATAACTATTTTCATTTCAAGGTTATGAGACTTGAATAATAAATAATAATAAAATAATTATGAACTTTTTTGAAAAATTAGTGTTGCACTAGTGCCATATGTCTTTTATATGTCTGCAAGAGTTTATCCACAAATGACATCACTTACATCATATAGTGTTGCACCTGCACAAACATATATATATTATGATGTGTTGAAAATTTGGAAACCCAATTTAAGGGAAACTAATTTTATAATCATTTACAAAAAAATTATAAAAATAAAATTTATATATTATGAAAGATTATTCAATTGCCTAACTTTTGTATTTTTACTTCATCTTCAAATCAGTTAGGGATGTACCTCTAAATGTCACCTAAATTCAAAGGTTCCATGTTTTCTCAGTGTTATGTGGCATCTAAAGTGCCTCTAAAGGAGTCAATGATTGTGCATCCGCACTTATGCAACTCTATTTATTTATGGTGCATTGTGTTTTATCTTTGTTTTATAATAGCAGCCATTAAATATAGACTTACGACCATAATGTTTATATTGATATGACACATTGGATTTTTACGATTTCAGTGTAGTAGTTATTTATGAAATTAAAGTTTGATAATGAGTATGCAAGCTTGCAATTTGGTTTGGACTTTACTGTGTTCTTTAAAAGATCGGTGGCCATCGAAATGAGGTTACTACAGGTCTTTCGAATTGATTTACTTACATCTAGGATTAGTTCTACTTGTTGATCTACAATCTGGTTATTACTATTACTTTGTGGATCTTCTATTTGGTTATAACTATTTGAGGAGATCCCAAACGAATTGTTTAAATAATATATATATATATATATATATATAATGATTATCTATATAATATATGTAACTTTATATGATTGTTTGTATAAGATCTGTACTATATACATATAACTTCTTTGACTGTAGATAAATGTGATTGCTAATTAGCTAGGTTTTAAACTGTAGAATAGTATAACTGCGCGAAATTCCATAATTGCTAAATATTGGTTTATTCACTTATCTTTTCTTAACTTCGTTCTGTTTGCAATTCGTTTAGTAATTAAACACTTCACTATTACTAGTGTATTTTAGTAAATATATTAATTCTGCTAATGTAATTGAATTTTAAGCTGGATATACAACATAGGAAAAGAAGATATATAAATTTGACGATAGTACATATTTAACTAAGAATTTGATTCTTCAATCACAAAATCAATGAGTAATTCCTAACTCGGGTATAGATGACCAATCAAAACATCTTTCCTAAATACCATTTAACATTTGTAGCTATAACAAAAACATTTGTAGCTATAACAAAAAATGTAAAGTAATTTGGGATTCATATATAACTAATAGATTAGATACATGTTAGTTCACTATGCAATAATATTTAGTAAAACATTTCTTCTTAATGAACATTTCTACTTAATGAATATAGATGCGCTTTCATATCTTAAAATAAAACACCCTACTGTATGTAAAAACATAAAACATGGAGAAAGAACCTGTGTTTTATCTTTGTTTTATAATAGCAGCCATTAAATATAGACTTACGACCATAATGTTTATATTGATATGACCCATTGGATTTTTACGATTTCAGTGTAGTAGTTATTTATGAAATTAAAGTTTGATAATGAGTATGCAAGCTTGCAATTTGGTTTGGACTTTACTGTGTTCTTTAAAAGATCGGTGGCCATCGAAATGAGGTTACTACAGGTCTTTCGAATTGATTTACTTACATCTAGGATTAGTTCTACTTGTTGATCTACAATCTGGTTATTACTATTACTTTGTGGATCTTCTATTTGGTTATAACTATTTGAGGAGATCCCAAACGAATTGTTTAAATAATATATATATAATGATTATCTATATAATATATGTAACTTTATATGATTGTTTGTATAAGATCTGTACTATATACATATAACTTCTTTGACTGTAGATAAATGTGATTGGTAATTAGCTAGGTTTTAAACTGTAGAATAGTATAACTGCGCGAAATTCCATAATTGCTAAATATTGGTTTATTCACTTATCTTTTCTTAACTTCGTTCTGTTTGCAATTCGTTTAGTAATTAAACACTTCACTATTACTAGTGTATTTTAGTAAATATATTAATTCTGCTAATGTAATTGAATTTTAAGCTGGATATACAACATAGGAAAAGAAGATATATAAATTTGACGATAGTACATATTTAACTAAGAATTTGATTCTTCAATCACAAAATCAATGAGTAATTCCTAACTTGGGTATAGATGACCAATCAAAACATCTTTCCTAAATACCATTTAACATTTGTAGCTATAACAAAAACATTTGTAGCTATAACAAAAAACGTAAAGTAATTTGGGATTCATATATAACTAATAGATTAGATACATGTTAGTTCACTATGCAATAATATTTAGTAAAACATTTCTTCTTAATGAACATTTCTACTTAATGAATATAGATGCGCTTTCATATCTTAAAATAAAACACCCTACTGTATGTAAAAACATAAAACATGGAGAAAGAACCTGACACCACTGGTAAGAAAACTGAAATGGAAAGGCGTTCCTCCCAATATACTCCTAGAGCATCCAAACTACTTGTTCAAGAACCCCATAGCCTGATCACTAAACCACAAGAAAAAAATACACTTAATGCACCATCTCTTGCATTATTAGATTCAATCCTCGTCAATGGGCTTGGGAATGCACATAATAATGTATAGTATTTTGACTAGAACATGGTCATTTATGAGCCTCATGCTCTTTAGCACTCAACTAGGAGTTGTGACCTCATTTTTGGGGGTGATTCCTCATGCATCTTGAGTTCTCAGTGAGTAGCTTCAACCACTTGTCTTTTCCTCTTGTGGATGAGCAAACACTCTTCTTCAATAACTATTCCACTTCTGTCGCCTTCATTATCTTTTATTAATAAAGAATAATTCGTTACAAATATTTTATTTTTGAGAGTGTGTCAAAAATATTTAAAATAATAAATTAAGTATTTCTAACAAAAAATAAAAAAAACTTATTAATTTGAGGTGATTCTATAGCTTTGTGGAAAACGATTTCTCACCACTTTGTGCAAATGAATCTCTGTCTTTGTCTTCATGAGAAATAAGAGATCAAAATAGGTGATCAAACTGAAGGTTAGTCAAATATTTGATTTCTTCAATGACTATAGAAACATGGTTCCATATTGGTGTTATATACCTAAAAACCTTTTTAATCACAATTTTTTTATCAATAGTTTCTCCTAGAGTGACTGATTTATTGACAACATCATTTACTCTTACACAATTATCACTCATCCCCTGAGCTTCTTCCATCTTAAAATTCTCAAATCGCTCAATGTCCCAATGAAGAACTATAACTTGATCCATGCCTTGTTAAACTTCATGTAGATTCATCCCCACATTGTTAGTGGACTTTGCTCCTTAAATTCTTTGAAATAGGCTCTTATCTAGAGCTATTTGAATATGAAATAAATATTGGGCATTGTTCTTCTTGGATTCTATCATTGGTTGTAATCCTATTCCAATCAGTTGGCTCTTCATAACCTCATTCTACAATCTCTAACAAATCATTTTTTCTCAAAAAAAGATTTCATCTTGATGCACCAATAATCATAATCGTTTCCATAGAGTTACCGAATACCGAATACCAAAAGAGTTAGAATTTGACATCATAAACTTAAAATAAACAAAACTACCTACTGTGCTACCAAATAAACATTATGAAAAAAACCAAACTTAAAGCAATAACATAAACAAAACATTAAAAAAAGTAATATAGCAATTTTATTGAACACAGAAAAACACTTTTTAATTTTTTCCTTCACACTTCATACTTAATCAATACTATGCATAACTAGTTTCTTATAGTGATGATTACATTGCATAGAAATCCATTTCCATAAATTTAACTATAAATTTATGCTAATTTATTTTATTCTTGGCAGAGAAGCTTTAGCTACTAAAGTTTTCTTTAGTTAACACATGCAAACTAAAAATAAAATAGGCAGTAATTCTGCACAACATCAATTATCAACTAAATTAACTAATGCTTTCAAAAATCAAAACATTTTAGAGATAGATTCAATGGGGAAGTCATTTTCTTTATGCACTGGAAGTGGCAAAGAGATATGTGTGCTTAGATTATCTATGTAATTATCTTGATATTCCTTTGAAACTATGAAGACATATGTTAAATAAGTTTCGAATTTATAATAGCTGCACAACATTTATCAAAAGCGTGGTTCTTGAGGGTGAACACCAGGTTGGTTCTTGAGAAGCAATAAGAGACTACAGCGAGAATTCATCGGGGCTCCATTACTACTCCCACATCACCATTAACAAATTCAGACTAGCAAAGAATTAACAAATTAATAAGCTTATGCATAGCTTCAAAATCTTTGCAGTAGAGAACAACTACAGAGAATACATTTACAGATGCAAAGAGAGACCAAAGATCATTAATTTGTGTGATAGAGATGCAGACCCATCCATTTCTCTTCCTCGATGCAGATACATCTCTCTCCCTTAGGCAATTTTGTTCTCCCAAAATCACTAGATTGATCTTTGTACCTCTTGGCCATGATTGCATGCCAATGGTTCTGCACAATGTTACCAAGGAATAAAGCGAGCAATCATGGTCCATTTATTCCAATTTAAATGATGAGCTACCATCTAGGGTCCAGCTGATTACACCAACGAAGCTTGCAACTCTTTACTGCAAGACCAACAAAAGGGAAGAAGAAAGAAAATCATTCATGTTGAAATAAAAAACAGAATGTCTATGTAAACCCAAACCACAAGGCTGCAACGAGAATGTGGCGAGAGACATAATTGTGGCCCCATTTCCATTAACAAATTTACAATTGCGAGGGAAATCAATGGCCATGGTTATATATAGAAAGTAATGTAGTGACACTGAATTTTAAACGGCGACATGTTACATGCATGATAGGGTTAGGTTAGATCGGTATCCGTTAGAAGCATGCATGCTAACACATGTAGAGCATGTGCCAGAACATAGCTTTCAACCGCTAAGTAATTGAGATGGATCTGCATTCAGCTTAACCTAAGTTTCGGAGCCACCTTGAAAAGAGGCCAAGTAACGCCTTCAAACAACTCATGGGCAAGAAACCAATTTTCCTCAAAAAGTTGGTTAAATTGTATTCAAAACCCTGTCAGCAACATTTTCTCGCTAAGCATTTTCTGTAGTCCAAGCTCCTGTCACGGTTCCTTGAGAGGGACCAGTAAGTATAATTTTAATAATATCTAAATAGACTTGGAACACATTATTACCTTCCTTACTAATTGAATACCGTGATATCATTACTAGTGACTCATGAATACAGGTGTAACTGGTTTGAAATTTGTATCCTTAGTGAGTCTTCCAATAAAAGTTTTTTTCTTATAAAATTTTTTAATGATAAAACATAAATGTATATAAAATTTAAGTGTGAATAATTAGGTAAAATTATAATTATTAATTATATATTTAGTATAAAAATCCAACCAAGAACTGTACCATATCATATAAAAGTAAGTGAGGGTCTTGCTTTTAAGTTCCTTTAACTTATGATTTAATTGTGTTAAACTTAACATATTTCTTATAGTACTAAATAGTTTGAATATATATATATATATATATATATATATATATATATATATATATATATATATGTGGGGATCATGTTCCTAGATCTTGCTAGGTTCATGGATAGGATCCAAGATGTTTATTGAAGAGCCTTATATTCATTTTAGTCATTTTAATATGGAAGATTTAACTAACTCAGATTCAGATATCCTTTAGATTTCATTTTTGAAATATTATATATATTTAACTATGATTTATAACAATATATATATTTAATTATGATTAAAAGATTTGTTTTATATTTTTTTTTTACAAAATTTTCAAAATTTTATATATTAATAAACCTAACATATAAAACTTTTTACAATGTTATATGTTAATAAACCTAATTCTTAAATAAGTTAGTTAGACTAATTTGAAGAAACTCCAATGTTTACACTATCCTTAAAGAAAAAACATATCTTACTTAAAGAACAATCATTTCTCCAATAACAATTGCATAATTTTTTTTTCTGAAATCAACCCGCAGAATGAATACACCCTCTAAGACAGCTATGTGTTCATAATATCTCGATCCCAAAATTGAATCACAAGATATTGTCATTCACTTTTAAGTTTACTATAAAATATTATTGTTCATTTATTATACTACGTAACATTCCTTTATATTAAGCTTTATGTTACCTTTACGTTGTGTCCACTAACACAGACGAAATCCCAATCCAGATTTGTGTGCTTCCTGCAAACTGGCTGAACATTTGAAAATTGGCTGTCACTATTTCTCAACTGAATTTATCTCCATTCTTTAGTAAATACTCCAATGAAGTTTGAGTGAACCAAAGTGTTAACTTGGTGGAAATTGAAGCCTGTATCAGTTTAAAGAATAAAATCATAGAATCAATAATATTAGTTTAAATGTGATAACAATTGGATTTTTTTAAATCATTTTATTATTATGATTGTGTAAGTAATCCAAAAATGAATGTAAAGTAATTTTTATTTTAAAATATTTGTAATAAAAATTTTATTTTAAATTTATTAAGTCTGTTGATATTATGGAAATCTAAGAAATTTCAAGAGTTTTTTTTTTCTGTATTTTCAGAAAGATCGATTAATTTTCTTATCAACTGTGATATATATATTAAATACTCCTGTTTTCTTTTATTGGAGAGCACCTAACATATTTCACCAAAATCGTTTTGAGACATGTTCGAGAAGCATTTTTAGTTGCCTGGGTTACATTTGTTAGGTGGCCTAGTGTTTGCAATTCCACTCTGGTCGGAGGATATATCAAAAAATTTCATCCATGCTAAGGCTTGGTGTAGGGTAGGATTGGTACTATCTTCAGGTAAGTTTGATGACTTAAATGCACATAAGTCACACTTTTCTTATATTGCCCATGGATCTGAACAGCATACTAAGCTTCCCCACTTGAAGTATTATCACGAATAATAGCACACAACTCACGTTTTAACAGACGACTTATAACAGAGATCAACAAGATACAATAGTAATGATAACAGTAAGATGAACATACATGATGATAGATACATATTACAGAGATTACAGATACATTGGTACTGCGGAAATACACAATTCTTACATCAAGCTTCTGATGAGATCTTATACCAGAATGGCAAGTCTCAGAGCATACTTGCTTGATTTACAGACGCAAGTTAATTACATAAATTTCAAGAAGGGCATTATCTGATGTTATCTCCGCGCCTTCTTGGACTCGATCTTAAGACACAAATGTCTTCAAGCAATTCTGATGCGATCATTTAGCACGAGGCCATGACGCAGAGCATATTAAGCCTTTCAGACTTACAGACTCAGACTCAGACTATGAAGTCGAGCGGACTACTTGCTCAAGACTCCAGACTCCCAAACTTGCAGAGCTCACTACTAGCTCAATGCGACTCGATACAAATGACCCGATGATCTCAAATGAGCTCGAGGGGTCTTATTTATAAAAACTCAGTCGGTCACCCGGTGACAACGAACTGGCACTTACCGGTCAAAAAGTAGATCCGGTTACCACAACCTACACTACTAGGTCAAAACCGAATCATCCGGGGCGACAAGTGGGGACAACCACTGTCGTTATCTCGTCCCTTAACTGGCCAGAGGCATTACGGGGACCCGAAATCTTCTGTCATGGCCGACAGACTCTTGACATAGTACAAAGTGGAGCATTAACTGGCCCACGTCAGTTTATTCCCTATACTATTACACAAACGAGCATTAATCCGAACTTCATCGGAAACAATGTCAGGCATCCGTGGCTGATTCAGGCTTCAGAGGGTCCACCACAGCTTTCAATCCCAGCCGTCTCTTCCTTGCAGCATGAGATCTATTTTAGAGTCATCAGAATCATACTCATGACGCCCGAATAGTACATCTTCGTCTAATTATCTGTAAGGCACAGGAGATGGAGGTCTGTACAGGAACTGGCCGAAACATCTTTCTATATCAGATCCTTTAAACAAAGAATTCGGCTCGCATATGAATTCACCCCTGAAATGTGAATTAACTTTATAGTCCATCGGAATTTCTCTGGTTGTAACTCTGGACTCTATATGCTCTCCAGCAATGGATCTTTTGATAAACTTTTGCTGCACGTAGATCCTATTTCCAAGTGGTTCATATGTTCCACCCTCATGGATCAGTCTAAACTTAAACCACTGAAAACACTGGTGAGCAATCTCAAGATCGGCTTTCATGTGCAGAATGAAGTTTGCACGCCGATTTTCGCAATCATTTCTTGGACAGAAAGTATCCAAGAAGACATCAGTCCACCCAGACAAGGTTTGGTTGTATGCTAAATCAGCGGGGTCTGCGCAGATGATGATGCTGCCTCTTTCTCTGCAGTATTGGAGAATAAGGTTGTATGATGTCCAGGTGAGACGGCCATCACACAGATCAACATATTTTTCTCCATTTTTATCCTCACCTATCCATAATTATCTACATTCAGAAATCTTCGGATATGCATCACTAAAGCTCTGGAATGCTTCTTTCTCCCATCACTCTAGGATCTGCATTTTGCATGGCGATGTCTGGATATTCTTCACTAAGGTGAGCTGCAAGAATCTCTTTGCTTCATCGACTGAAGCATACTCCAAAGAATCAATTCGAACTTCTTTGGGGAAGGTATTGTCCCAAGGCATGATGAACAATCCTTCTTTCTGGATCAACTCTTCAGGTGTCTTCGGCGCATGAGCGATCTTTTCTTCTACTACAACTATTTCAGCAGTAGTTGGCTGACTGCTACGGATGTAGAGGTGATCATATACTTCTTTTCTCATCTGAGCCTCTGTCATGGGAAATTTTCCTTTCGTAGGATCCCTTGGGGGATCATTCTTCTCATCACCAGCTCCCGAACTGCTATCTCCGGCAGAAAACATTTTCGAGTCTTTCGGCTCTGTCTTCTGTGCTGATTCCCTGGTTAACATGTCAGCCAAGCAATTTAAATGACCAGGATTATAAAAAATTTCATAATCAAAAGAACTTAACCAAGAAAACCATTTTAGGATTCTACTAGATTTTTCAGCCATTAAATTCTCATTTTTGAATATGCCGAGCATGATCTTCAAGTCTATTCTGACGATGAACTTTACAAGTTTCAGAAATAGCTTGAAATGCATAATAGTCTTCTTTACATCCAGAATTTCTTTATGGCTTGACGGGTAATTGAGTTCTGCTCGTTTAAACGCACCAGACCCGTAACCACAGATATTTTCTTCACCATGAATGGCTTCTAACAGGACACCACCCCATGTAGATGAAGAGACGTCTGTCTCGATAATAAGCTGGCCATTACCACTAGGCAAAGAAAGGGGAGGCAGTTTCATGACTTTCAGTTTTATCTGTCGATCTGCATCCATCATTTCTGCAGACCATCTTGGTGGGGCTTTCTTTAGCCTCTGCTGCAGAACTTTAATATCTTCGGCCTGTCCTTTGTAGAAGGGCCGAATGTAATTCAGAGATCCTAAGAATATCTGCAGCTGCGTCTTGTCCAAGATTTCATCAGGAAACTTATCAAAACATGACAAGACATGATCTTGAAGGATTACCTGTCCTTTCTTAATTTTTAACCCCAAGAATTCAATCTCTGTTTTGCCGATTTCCATCTTCGGCTCGGACATAACTAATCCATGCTTATATACTAATTCGTAGAATTTCTGCAGATGCTTCAGGTGTTCCTGCAGACTGTGAGAGCAAATTAGTATATAATCAATATAAACCAATGCCCAATTATATTCTTTGAAAATATCTTCCATGCGCTTTTGGAATTCAGAAGGGGCATTGTTTATCCCGAATGGCAGCACTCTCCATTGATACTGGCCTCTAGGTACCACGAATGTTGTCTTGTATCTATCTTCAGCTTTTATTCCGATCTTGTAGAAACTAGATTTCATGTCGAACTTGGTGAAGATAATGCAGCCTGATATTCTCTATAAGAGGCTGGCTTTATTGGGAACAGGGTAGCGAACCTTTAGCAATGCAACATTCAATGGCTTGTAATTTACCACTAACCGCGGCTTACCTCTCTTCTGCTCAGAATGTTTGTTAACAACAAACACTCTACATGCCCATGGACTCTTGGCTGGTTCTATCAAACCTTTCTGCAATAGCTCTTGAACTTCAGAGTCATAGAACTGAACTTCTGATGGTGACATTAAAGCTGCAAAAGCTTTCATAGGCTTGATCTTCTGGTTTGGATCATAGGGAAGTGAGACGAAATATTGTTCTCTGGTCCAAAATGCATTTGGACTGTTTGAGCAACAATCTTTGCGAAGCTTCTCAGAAATCTCCTTAAGAGCTTTCTCACCATGCAATTCTGAGAAGATTAAACTATGCTCCATTTTCATGAGTTGTGCAGTGTTAGGAAACATCACAGGCGACGACTCAGGAATAGAGCAAATGGAAGGAGCTTGAAAAGATAAAGGAAACCTAACAAACTTATTATCGAATGTACAGATGAAGGTTTTCTTATGATGGTTAACAAAATACGGGCTAACCTGATGAAGAAAGTTAGATCCTAAGACCACATCTTCACTCATGTCATCCATTCTATAAATAGTCAACATTCTACAGACATTCTGGAAATTTATAGTTACTTCGGCTTTGGCCTGTAGACGAATGGGTGCTCCATTAATGGCTGTTCCGCCCTCAATAGTCTTTTCCCAGTAGTAACTAGGAAGGGCTAAACCACGAGCGAGATTGACCTGGAAACCTGAGTCTATCATACAAGCAAGAGCATATGGGTTATATTCACATGGATGGAAAGAAACAGGAATAAACAGCTTCGGACCTGAAAGCATAGACAGACTGATAAGAGGTTGTTGAGGAGGCGGAGAAGGGGGAGGAGACTGTTCTGGTGTTTCTTCCTTCTCCTCTATGCATTTAGTATTTAATGCACTCTCATAGTGCTTACTGAGATCATCGTCCGATGATTGATCTCTTTCTATTTGAATCACCTTGACTTCGCTCTTCAAATATTCTATCTTTTTGCAAAGTGCTCTCAGTTCTTCTTGTCTTTCTCTGATCTCTAATCTCATCTTGGCTTCTCGGCTTCTTCTGAAACTCTGTCTTTCTTTATGCCCTTCTGGATAGTTCTTGTAAAGATCTGCAGGGCTATATGACATAGAGCTCTCATATTCTATTTTCTGTTTCCCTTTGCAGGCTTCTGACTGTCTCTGTAACTGCTTCTTCTTTTCACTGAGATAAATTCTCTCAGAAAACTGATAAGGCTCAAGCTCAGAAAGCCTGAGGTCATAAGCAGCAATTTCTTTTTCTAATTCCTGTTGTCTAGAAGAGGAAAACATGAAAACGTTAAACATATTGAGGCTGAAATCGAAATCAGGGACCTGGAACCCCCCTAAATTTGCTTCCGATTCGGAATCAGAGGATGGAGGATAGGGAGCAAATTTATTAAGCTCAGGTTGAACTGAAACATCTGAATCACTAGGAGAGTCAGACTCAGTGTCGTCTGAAAGATAGATGTATTCACCAGAAGGCTGTTCATTGTCTTCTGGGTGATCCCACCAGCGAGAATCAAGATTATCGCAGAAAGCTGCAAGCTTGGGCTTGCTCTTCTTCTTTGGGCACTTGCTTTCCCAATGACCAGGCTTTCCACAGAGGAAGCAGTTCTTGTCAGTGGCCTGATAAGAACGACGCTTTATAAATTTTCTAGGCTTGTAATTCGGAGGCATAGAGTGCCTGGATGGATGCTTCGGCTTTGTGGAAAACTTCAAGGGTTTATCCGGATAATGGTATCTCGGTTCACTCGTATAGAAACCCTTTTTCTTTTTCCTCAAATGACATTTACAAGCAGGCTGCAAATGTCCACGGTTGTGTGCACCACAACCCCAATCTGGCATTTTGGCGACATTCTTGCAGAAGGACGGTGTAAACATGTCCTGATGCCGCTTGGAATCTTTCTCCACTCTTTTTGACAAGCAATGCTCCTGCCATGTTTCCATGATATATTGGTGAAGCTGGGAAATGGAAAGATTCTGGTAAGTCAGACTCTTATCCTTCATGAACTTTTCCACTGCATCTGGGATGTGTCCAGGGAAACTTCGCAGATAATGCTTTAAGTATGCTGGATCATTAGCTTTCCCTACAGAAATTAACAACTTCTGCATATAACAAAAATATTGCTGTGCGTGTGACAGATTGCACAGTCTAGCAGTCATAAACATTGAAGCATAATGATCAATCATATCACCGTTATCTTCCCCATAAAATTGTTTTATGAGGGCTTTCAGAATCTGCTGATCTGCATCTCGGGATGTGAGCATACTATTCTTTGCCGCTTGGGGCAAATGTCTCCACCATTCGGCTGCAAGACCGGAAAATCCTGCAACGATGTGATTCGCAAGATACAAACTAGTCAGAGAAGCATCTCTGGTTCTCTGGGCAATGGTCCAATTTTGAAGAAGATTAAGGGCGACCTTAATTTCCTCATGACTCTGACAACCTATGTTCAAGACTGGATGGTTTGGCATCTGAGATATTAGGTTGTTCATGGAAGTAACACCAAAGTTGGTGTGGAACTTTGGACCAGTGGATGCTGAGGGCATTGCTGTATCCATCTCAGGGAATGGGTCTTCTGCTTCTGTTTTGATGAGAGGGATGTCCTGAGTACATTTGCAAATCATAATACTTTGGCTCTAGGGCAGGTGGTAGGTCTTTAATGGCTTTAACCCAGCCACACAGATTTTCAAACTCAGCTTCGCTCTGACCAAAATCAAAGTCAGGTTTATTTGGATCTCTTTAGGTGACATGGAACATCCCGAATGAGAAACTCCGCTCGAGTGGAGGAGTGGCGGATTTCTTCTTGGTGTCATAACCTTGCAATACTAAGGCTATGGCTTCTTTGCTGACTTCTGGAGCTTTCTTCTTTTTCAATCTTTCACTAGCAGCTAAAAGCTCTTCTATTTTCTGAATTCGGTGTTCAATCCTATCTGCTGCCTTACTAACAGCATCTTTTATTTCTGTGGTGTCTGATAGGAGGTGATCTATCAGACCAAACTTGGCTTCAACTGCAGATATTTGGTCTTTCTCTTCAGACATAGCACTACGCAGTTTAAGAAGATCTAGAGCAACTTCATCTAGATTCTTTGCAGTCAACTTGTTCTGCAGATTTCCCCAGTTTGCTAGTTTGGCTTCATCAGGGACAGAGTCATCTGCTCCGGAGGATTTGACAGGTAAGAATTCTTTCTTAACTGAGCCATCATTTGAAAACTGTCTGAAAGGAAGATCTGGAAGATTCCTACCAGGATAGTAGGACTTCTGGTTATGACTGTTTGTAGTTTCTACTGCGTTGTTTTCTCTAGGCAGGTTTATAGTGAACATCCCAAGCCTTGGCTTATTCTTATAGTGCTGAAGTCTATCTAAATTCTTTCTGCAGGCGGGACAGTCTGAATGCTGACCGCGGTGTTCATTGATGCCAAGTCCAGAATGTGAAGATTCAGAATGTACAGAAGCTGGTATGCTACGGGAACTAGATACAGAAGATGATCTAGAGAAGTTATTTACAAGAGCAAGATCTGGTTCATGAGATCTGAAAGAGTTAGAACTTCTATCAAACTTCAAAGGTCTGGAGATAAGAGATTGTCGTGTTGCCTCAAAATTCCTAAGCTCATTATACTTAATTTCCCATTGCTGGGGATACTTGATAGACGTCCAGTCAAAAGTGACAGGCTGAGCTTGCTTGGAATGGTCTTGTTCCACCATGCTGTGTAGGCGTGAACTCTGATTAACTTTCTTTTGTAAAGGAGGCATAGTATCATTACCAAACCGTATGTAGACTAAACTCTTTAGTTGGAGGATGCGGGAACCAGTCATCATGCTAAAGCCTTGAGGGAGAATATAGGCTTTCAAGAGGTCATAGATGTGCGGGTCGTCAAGACTGACAGCATACTTGGGAAATATGGTACCAAAAGCAGGGCCATTATGCAGAGGTGTAGTGAAACCACCAACGATAGCATGGGCAAATTCGGTATGTCTGGTGTCAATCGCAACACATAAGGAAGAAATGGGGAGAAAAGGACGGACAAGAGGATTCAAACCTAAACGGATAGCTCCTAGATGAGCATATTTATAACCTTTATTTCTAGACCAATCTATTTGAGATTTATCTAACAGATTTATATGTACAGGGTCTTGAGAATCAGTAAACGGAATGTCTACTGAAGACACTTTGATTTGAGAACAGGCAAAATAATTCCAACCAGTTAACTTATATACTTCTCGTGGAAGAATCTCAGGTAACTGCCAATCAGCTGAGGGATTGGAGTTATCTATATGGATAATAGAGGATTCTGGTGTGGAGGTAGAGCATTCTGCGAACGATGAGCATCTCTTTGCTAACGACACTTCATTGTTTTCATCCTGCTGACAGTCTAATGTACTGTGTGTAGTAACATCCATTGCGGGATCCATTTCAAAGGGTTCAGTCACACTATAGGTCAACAAACGGGACTTACGGCGCCTCAAATTCACGGCAATTACCCTGACACGACCTCTTAGACACCCTTAGGATTTCCTACAATTGCTCAATTGGTCATTTCCACCAATCTACGGGGAGTGCTACTAATTAGACGTTTATAAACAAGAAAGTAAACAGTGTAGTACAGTACAGTGAGCTTATTGTATAAATGTAGAATTTACTATTCCTCGGCTTTTACTGTTCCTCGGCTCTTACTGTTCTCTCACAATGGCATGCTTCTCGATCAACTCTCAAAAATCACTCACAAGTTCCTACAATGGATAAGATTCCCCTTACACATATGTCAAGAAGAAACAATAGATATGCAATGACATTAGCTAACCAATTAACTACGATATCATCATAACATTTCAGTAATGAAATTAAGAAGTGAAATCAAACATTTAGACTTCATCTTTATTATCCTTTGTATAATTAAAGATATAAAAAAAACATGGATACCATACCTTGTAGATGCTTGAGGGAACTACTTAAAAAGAATCTGAAGCCTTAGATCCACAACACACCATGGGAAGGGAGGGGATGGGTTTCCTTACTCCCCTTGCATCATCAAAAAAGAAAACTCCTTTGTGCATTGTGGTTGTAAACTCGTTTTTATTGGATTTCTTAAACCACTTTGTAAATAATTACAAAAAACTTGGATACTAAACTTGGATACCCATAGTAGTATTCCTTACTGTATAATTTATACTGCTGTTTACATAATTACAATTAAAACGCTCCAATGCCCATCCACCCACCCCTTATCGAAACACAATGTCCATCCACTCGGTATTGAAATAAAAACTCCTATCGACGTGATAAATGATGGTTTCTTGTCTATATACGTCTGGGATGGATGTTTAGAAAACATAAACATACAACATACAATTCAATCGTAACCTCAACGAGCCCGACAAGTAAACTTGTCCAAAAGGAAAACGTATTTGGTCAAACGTATGAGCCGACATTTAAATTCAAAAATAAATGACTTTTGACATGTATAAAATCACAATCGCAATAGTCAATCTAAATGAGACCGCATAAAGAAAAGATTCAACCCTATTTTCGCTACATTTACAACAATTGATCACGACAATATTTCTGTGTATTCGCCATGGCTGGAGGTAATATTCAATATTGCGAGGGTTGCGACAAAGACACGCAATTCAAGGTGGATTGCGTTACAGGATACTCAGTATGCATGGAATGCCGCCAAGTTATGGATCCCGATGACGTAAGCGATGATGACGATGTCCTAGTCTTGGAAGACAATCAAAGGATCGAGCACCCCGCCATCCTGGTGGACGATGGCATACTGGCCGCCACAAGCATCGCGGGCAGGGAATATCGCGAACCCATGTTCGAGTTGGCGAACAAGATGCATGTAAGTCGAGCCGTGCTAGAGCTCTCTCTTTACATCTTCAACGGGTTTTGTAACTCCAAGAACTCCCTGTTCAGAGGGAAAGACAAGACTAAGATGGACGCCATACTCGTTTCTTGTCTTTACAACGCGGGCAAGCAACTCAGCCAGCAGAAGCCCATCCAAGAATTTGCGGAGGCATCGGAGTTGACGTTGAGTGATATATTCCAAGCAGGGAAGATAATCCACCCGTTCATACCCGTAGACGACGCCGATTACCATCACAGGCCGGAGCCCATGCGAGTTGACGCCGACGTTAGTTCGGAAAATGATAGAACTGGAGCTGTCAGTGAGAAAAGTGGTCTGCGGGATCATGATTTGCTGCAGAAGTCCAGCCAGGGCCTCAAAGCCCATGTCTCCCGACTCTGTAACCTGCTCGGATTCCCATTCATGGAACGCAAAATTGCGGAGGAGATGGCTCCAAAGGTAGTGAAGTCTCTGAGCGTGAGGAGAAAACCATCGTCTACAGCTGCTGTTATTGTTTGGATTTGCTCTCTTCTTCACGGGCGGGAAGTGGATGTGAAGTTGCTTTCAAAGAATTCCGTGACAATGAAAGTTTTGCGCGACACTTACAAAGAATTGTATCCTCACTTTGAAGTCTTGGTACCCAGAAGCACGTTCGGTGAAACCAAGGACTGGATAAATAAGCTTCGGCGGCCATAAATTGTGTTCGCCTCATTTATATTTTATTTTTTATTTTTATTTAAATTTTTTTATTGTAGAATGATTGTTGTCAAGTTTATACAGCTGAATTTAGTTACCTCTATTTCTGTAGCTTCGACATGCGAGATCATATTTGTACGCCGATTTCGTGGTACATCATATCTTGTCTTCTAACTTTGGTGGGAGTATTGAGATAACTTAGATCAATGTTTAAACAACAACCAAAATGTTTACGTTATATATATATATCTCTGGGATTTATGTTTTGTTATAAATAAATCTTTCACAACCAAGTATTTTAGCCTTTCAAAGAAAAATGAAATCGTCCAAAACATTCAGTTCACATGATTAGGCATAACTAAAAAACAATTGAAAACAGAAATACTAGTTGCCTATTATCCAGAATTTTTCTTTAAAAGATATTATTAAATCTCATTAAATATAAACCTAAACAAAAAAAATTTCTCCTATGTTATAGTACATGATGAAAGTCACAACTTCTATATTCTCTTCTCCTTTGAATTCCTTTTTACCATAAATATTCACATTGTATTTATCCATTGATTTCATTTTATCCTCTGTTGGGAATGTAGCTGTAACTTAGTTTTCATCAGAACTTTGGTTAGAGTGCTGCTCCTTATTCATGTTTTGTTAATATTATATTTGTATTTTATTAAAGATGAAAATTCATCTTAATAATATTTTTAAATTAGAAATATGTTTTTTATTAAAAATGTACAAATAATATGGGAGTCTACCAGATTATCATGGAAACATAACACGAACCCTCTCATCATGACAAGAAAATAAACGGGACAGTAAATTTGAGGAATAATTGAGATGTAAATGCAAAATTCTTTTAATTGATGAAATAGATCTGATTTAGGAAAAAAGTGGAAAATATTTTTGGCACACACTATTAATATAAATGCGTTTACAAACTATTATTAATTTTGTTACACATTTTAAAAATAGTAAATAAAAAAATAGTTTTAATTTTGTTAGGCATTTTAAAAATAGTAAATGAAAAAAATGGTATACACACTAGTAAGCAATATTATTTGTGATTTTATTTAATGTTGTTTATGTAAGTCATTTATATGATTTTTGATGTTTATGTCAGTTTCCTAGCTGCAGTAACAGTAGAGTTTCTAGCTGCAGTAATAGTAGAGTTCTAACTGTTGCGTACAGCCACACCGGAAAGTGATAAGTGATATTTTAAATACTTGCTTCAGTTTTTTGTTATGTTTTACTAGGGCCTTACTTGGCCCATACACTTGTGAGACTAAACCATAGTCTTGACCTGACATTGCAATTGTTATATAGGTTATGGGGACTACATGACTTACCATAACACAATGCAATGAAGTCATAAAAGAAAGGACCTTGGTCCTAATGTGCGAAGGGTATAAGATAAGGTTTGAACAATGGATATTCGATATGGTGTTATGCCATTGCTTGAAAAGTTAATATAATATATATTGTTAGTTTAAAAGGTTGTATGGTTATAAGGAAATGGTTTATATGTGATGTGGTTCTTACCATAGTATTTACACAAAGCTCGATGCAATAATCTAATGTCATCATTAGATCTGGTCATGGTTTAATGCGTTGTATTCGACTTCACTTGGGTCTTAAAAGCATTGTCGTGGCTTCGAGTTGATAACAAAGCCATGCTTCTCATGCTGGCTTCGAGATCTTATCTCAGTCCTCCACTTGTATGGTTCTATTGGCTAGGGTTGGAAAGATTTTAATGTGTTTCACTCTTTGTCTGAACCCTTCATTCTTGGTTTGATTGGTCTGTGAGAGAGAGAGTTGAAGCTCTGCTATGTTAATGGGGGCTTGTTGGGTTTTCTGGTGTAAACGCTACCACAATTGTTGATGTCATTATAACTCATTCCTTCCAGAGTTATTATATTGTTTTTCATGGTTTCCATGGTCATCTTTAACATGTGCTTTCTCTTTCAAGAGATTCAGCCATCAACTCCAATTCGATGTTTCCCTTCATCGAGTAAATTTGACTGTTTACTAGCTGTAAGGTTTTGAAAGAAGGTTTATGTGCCTTCACTGCATTAACTGAAACTGTATTGTGTTTTTTATGTAGGGAGAGGAGGGATAAGGGAAACCCCGGAGGAGCCAACCCTGGGGCCTCTCTACAACTCATATAAGGTAAGAAAATTTAAATTTTAACTTGCTTATAGTGATATTTTTAAATGTTTGTTTGATTGGAAGTTAATGTGTTTCTTGTAGGTTAGGAGCACTGGTGAGGAAGGTAACAAGGTCACCTCCTCTGAGGTCTACGTCTTAGAACGCCTAGGTAAACAAAGCATACGAACCCTTTGTCTCATTTCTTTGTGTAATTCAATGAATTTCATCCACAATCACTATATGTTTTGTGGTTTGATGCATGTACTAAAATCTTGAAAGAAAGGAGATGAGATGATGGAAACAACTCCAACTATATGCAAGATAAGTTTTATGTGTTATTTTAAACCCCTAGGGTTTAAGCTCCGATTTATAGTTATACTAGAGCCTCTCTTCTTTTCATTATTTTTTATGTGCATTAAGCCTTGTTTTAGTAATTGTGTTTGTGTTATGGGTACCATCGTGGATGGACTTACCACCACTTTGCTTACTTTGTAATTAGAATTTGTTAGGGTTTAAAAATAACAATGGTGGAGGCATGTTGAATATGGTTGTCATTGATGTCAAAGGAGTTCAGTAATGACAAAGGAATAACAAAAGACTATTGATTAAGTGGACACTGTTGTTTTGCGGAAGCCAAAATAACACAAGTTGGAGAAGTAGAGTCAGAAGCACTATAATGATAAGTTTCTATGGAGTGAAGATTTGGACGGTCGAGATCATAAGAGATAGAAATATCAATGGTCTGTAATAGTTTTCGCAATGCCAAGGTGCAAGCTTGTTAAGACCATGGAAAGATTATTATGGAAGTCACTTTTGAAAAAAGTCTAAGAGAAGACTCGTAATCCACAACCCACAATTGAGAAAGAAGTTTTGCTGAAAGGGAATTGCGGAAGCAGTTTGAAGAAAAGTTAAAAATCATGTTTGCAATCCACAATCTGCAATTGTAGAAGGCTAATTGTGGAAAGATATCTGCGGAAAGATAAATGCAGAAAGATTAATTAGAAAAGTTAATTTGCAGGCATGTAGTTGTGAAAAGGATTGTTGTGGTAAGGAAATCGTAGAAGATCAATTGCGGAAAGGTCGTTGTACAAAAGTAATTGCGAAAGGATGTGACTAATAAATTTAAAGCAAAGTTAAAAATGATAAACAGAGAGGTAATTTTGAATTAGTTTTTGTTTGTGAAAAGTCATGGTAAAGATACGTGGTTGTGAGATGAAGAGATGCGTTTGAGGGCATATAAACAATTTTTTAAATTATCAAATAAGTGTCTCTATACATTACATTGAAAGATCCATATGTGTACAAAATTTGGAGATTAAATAATCATATTAGGGTGGCATGGTGGTGCTAGGGAAGGCTACATGCCTATAAGGGAGTTGTATCTTCCTTCAAGTGGTAGCTGGTAAGTAGGGCATCATAGCGTCCTTTCAATAGAAGCTGTTAAATTTAGCAGGTGGTAGCTTCCTTACAGTAGTTGCTTGAAAATAGGTTGTTGTAGCATCATTGTCTACAAAAGCACACTGAAACTATTTGTAAATATGATTTTTCAGTAATAGGAAATATTGGTGGTTTTCAAATTCCATGATAAATTTGTGTTATGTGTATCTTGCTGATCATGTGTGTGAATGAATAACTTAACAAGTGGTTTTTATTGTTAAAAGTAATCAATGCATATTCACCCTCTCCGCTCTCATTATTTTCGAATATTCCAACAATTGGTATCAGAGAAGGATCCTTCATTACAGTTTAAATTACTAGAAGGAAGATCCTATTAAAAACCACTACGGATCAACAAGAAGGTTTAGAAACCAGCATACCTCCATTATTTACCGAATATAGTTATACATATTGGAGTCTAAGAATGAAGTTCCATCTAATGTCTCTTGGATACAATGTCTAGAGGTTTATTGAAAAATAATATAAAGTACCATATGACCTACATATAGAAATAGATGAACTAGACTAATATGAGCCCTATGCAAAAGCCCTGAATGCAATTTAGAGTAGCCCTAACAAATTCACACTACAACAAATTTGACTTTTAGGGGCGGTTGTCTTCCGCTTCGAAACGTCACTTTTGGGGGCGGTTTTGGCTTTGGAGGTGGTTTTTACAAAATCGCCAATAAAAGTTGTTTTTGGGGCGATTCGAACCCCCTGCTACCAAAAGTGATTTTTGGGGGCAATTTGAAACCCCCTCAAAATTTANTATTTTTGGGGGTGGTTCTACCCCCCCCCGCCCACAAAAAAAGTGGCTTTTAAGGGTGGATCTAAACCCCCCTCATAGACACTTATGGGGGCGGTTCCCCCCCCCCCCCAAAAAAAAAACTCATAATTATAAAAATTTGGGGTCAATTACAAATCCCCCTCATAGGTACCTACACAAGTGGTTTCAAAACCCCCTCGTAGGTACCTACAGGGCTAGTTCAAACCCCCGCCTCAAAGTCTTTATTATAAAACTTTGGGGGAGGTTATAAAACCCCCTCATAGGGGACTACAGAGGTGATTTGAAACCCCCCCTAAAACTCTCTACAAACCTTTGGGGTGGTTATAAACCCCCCTCATAGATACCAACAGGGGTAGTTCAAAACCCCCCTTAAAAGTATTTATTAATTTTTTGGGGGGAGGTAATAAACCCCTCTCAAAGGAACCTACAAAGATGGTTCACCCCCCCTAAAACTCTTTACAAACCTTCGAGGGAAGTTATAAACCCCCTCAAAGGTAACTATGGAGGTGGTTTGAAATCCCCCCTAAAACTCTTTACAGGCCATTAGGGGTGGTTATGAACCCCCCTCATATTAAATTACAGGGGGGTTTTTGAACCCCCTTTGTTGTAACATACAAAGGAAGTTTTGAATCCCCATCATACTGACATATAAAGTTAGCTTAGAACCCCCCTTCATAGGCATAATAAATCATAATAATTGTTTCTTTTTAAAATATCAATATTGCAATATAATTAGGGAATGAGGGAATCGAACCTTCAACCTCTTACTTGAGCGGGCGCTCTTCCATTGAGCTAGAACCCTTTAAGAATTGGGGAAAGGTGAAATTTTAAAACCAAGATTACATCATTTGTAATTCTAAGAAAATACTAATAATCCCAACATTGTTTCTGAATCGAGAGACCTAAGAAAGTAGTATGAATGGCTCTAGCCTCATTTAGATATTTGAATATTAACATATTTTTAAAATATTAAAAATATAAAATTATTAGGTTAAAATAAATAACAAGACAAAAATAACCATTTGATTATGGCTTTTCTGATTTTTTCCAAGTGCATATTCATAATGTAACTATACCCTTGTGTATAATGCATATGTTCCTATTACCACTTTAGGAAAGGGAACTCCATGTTTGCATAGCATAAGGTTTCTCATTCCCTATTAATTCTTTTGTATATTTTAATTTTTTCTATTGCATATTACTACTATCCCTACCACTTAATGCAAGGGAACACCATGTTGTCATAACAGAAGGCTTCTTTTTTCCTCTAATTCTTTGTATTTTTTGTGTCGCAACTCTAAATATGTCAGCATAAATATGTGTTCACACAGTTAAGCCATAATTCATGGACAAAATATGTGACACTGGCTTTATGATATTAATACATATTTAGAATTCACTTGCTAGACGTGGAGAGATGGAAAAATACAATGAAAAAATAGATTTTTAATGTCTACAAGATCAATAAATGAACCATAGTAAATAAAGGTTAATTACAAAAAATTCTCATGGATAATTTTTCTAAAAAAATTTACAAGTGTGCAGACGCTGGAATGTTTTAGATATGGTATCATTCATGTGATCCATATTATGCGTAAGATACATGTAACAACAAAAAATGGATATAAAGTTGTAAAGACTATATTGTTTCTCTTCTATCATGATGCGAGGTAAGAGTAACAAGTCCAGTCAACATGATCTTCCTGATCCAATCAACAACTAAATAGAGCTAATCAGTCATCCACGTTGTCCACCGGATCTCAAACACTTAACAAATTTCATTTAAATCAGTGGAAACCTTATTGACCATTGGATCTCTCCTTCTTCAAATCGACAATGGACTTCAAACATATTAAATTAGATTTAATGAAAAATTCACACACATCAAATGTTTTCCAAACCGCACAAGTCCACCTAGCAGAATTGATGTGCACCATTGATCTGTTTTGATGAACAATATTGGTCATTGATCTCAATCCGATTTATGAAAATTGATTTTAAATTCCACAACCCAAACCCTCATTTATATTTCGCTCTCTTTCCCTAGTGAAATCCACCTTAGCCATTCATCTTCGTATGCCTCTAATCTCTACCCTACGATCTTCAATCGTATGGACGATTAGTTTAGGCTTAATTCAGGCACATATTCAAATTAACAAATGCACTACATCTTGGATCTGTCCAAGATACATGTCCTTTAAAACTTATATAATCTTTTTTGAATTCATCACTAAAAGGATCAATTCCCTCTGCAACTTGATAATATTTCAGATCTACGAAATTGGAGTTTATATATTAAGCAGGATTATAGACATACACAGAGAACTCAAACCAACACTTAAAGAGATTGAAACGAAGGTATAAACACTGAATAACTTTCAAAGTAAACTCTATTATTCATTCAATTAGACTAGAAGTGCAATTTCACACAAACTCTGCTCGCTTCACTCCTCACTCTTTGTGCGATCATTTGATCATATCATATCTATTACATTCAATTCTTCCACTAGTACAAAATGAGGAATTGGCTACTATGTGACTAAAAATTCTAGTCACCACAGGTTTTTCCAGTGATTTACTACTAAATATGAGAAATTTTGATTGACCCAACTATAATCGACTAAAATTAATGACTAAGTTAGTCACCAGTTAACAAATATCACTAGACAACAAGTGACAAAGTGAAAAATGACTAACATAAATGACTAATTTAGTCACGACATAAAAAATGACTAACTAGAAGAATATGAATTAGTCATTTTTAATTGTGTCATGGAAAATTACAGTTGTGACAATGAAGTGTTACAATTTAGTAAATTTTGTAAATTATATATCTTCTATTAGTAATAGTGGTGCCATGCACCTCGATATTCAGAGATCCAACAAAGCAATTGAATGAATTTTCTCTTGACCATCCTTATTCTTGCTGCACCATTGAAGCAAACCGTTAAGCATGTGCCAAAGGAAATTAGGTTCCTACAGTTACGAATTAGGTACTAGAACTAGTACCATATCGATACCTAGAAGCATCATAGCTAGTTGTGTATCCTTCAATGTAAGAGTCCCAAGTCCCATACTGAGGTTTTTTTCTAACTTCAATATAACTATCATGATTTGTGACCATCGAACTAGCTGCAGCAATCGATGTAACTCCACCATGATCAATTCCTTTAAACGTCATAGCAGTTGATCCAATAATAATTGAACCCTTGGAAGCACCAAGAACAATATTTTAACGAATAAAAGACTCAATTATAATTAAACTAGGGTGCTTACCCAGAACCACTCTCAGATCCATATGCAATAAAGGAAGAATCCCAACCCCATCTCGAAGTTTCAAGTAAATATTTCGATTTCTCGATCTCCAACAGTCCTAATCACCTCACAGAATATGATATGTATAATGAAGTAATGACCTCTCATTATCACTATCAAGTTAAACCTCCTTTTGAATTATTGGCAAGGTAAATTTTGCATCTGACGTCACCACCCTCCTGATTCACGATGTGCACAACTAGAGACATCCAGTGAGGTCTCTACAAATCCAGATGTTAGTGGATGTGTTTGCTAGCATCAAGCCTCTTCTTTAAGTGCAATATTTTTGTCAACATGTACACTCAAAATTAGTTAACTGATTGTTGTCAATGTTGTTGCGAATTTGTCTAGTTATGTGCCAGTAAGTTGAATCCTTTTTAGTTAATAGTCACACTAATCTATGTTGATAAGTTTATTAAGGATGCCATTCATGAATGTGGGGGCACATTAGGTAGATTTCACCACAATATTTATTAAAAAAAAATAGAAAAGTTAAATATCATGAATGAAAATATCAATACTTAAGACCCAACTTTAGTTGTTAGAGTAATAGCATGAGTGGGTCTAATGGTTAAGAACACGTGTTTCCTCCCAGGAGGTCACATGTTAAAATCCGGAGGTGGGTAGGGTATGTACACCTATGTAGAATTCAACAGTTAAATAGTTGGACAGAGGAGGTTCCTTGTCCCACAAATAAGGGGGTCTCATACATCAAAACTGGTGTCTTGCTTGACTGTGATCTTAAAAATAGATTATTATTATTTCTTGAAAATGAGGAAATAACTTCAACACAAATGGAATGGAAGTACACAAAAAATCCATTTAGCAAAATAGGCCTACTTAATCGAAACCATAGATTATTCTCAAGAGATCAACACCTCAAGTGATTGGGAGATAAGTTTCAAACTCTAAATCATAAGGTACTAGCATGATTAACATAAATTTAAACCTAATTAATTACTAGGAACTTTAAATTCATTATTATTATTTTTATTATCATAGAACAACAATAATTATATTTACACCCCAAAAACAAATTAATGTTTTCATTTACAAATCCATGAATATTATTATTTTTATTATCATAGAACAACAATAATTATATTTAGACAAAAAAAAATTAATGTTTTAGTTTACAAATCCATGGAAAGGACTTGATTTCTTGATATCTACTTTGAAATTCATTGGAAATAAGATTATACAGGCCACTTAAATTCAGAGAATACACTCGCTTGGTATGTGAAAGTTCCTCTTTGGAATTAAGCATGCATGAAGGAGTGGTGAGTAGCATTCAAAATTGAACCCTTTCGAACCCTTCCAAAGCATTCTAGCCCTTCCTATAAGTGTAAAGTTAAAATTTCCCTTCAAACAAAAATTAAAATCTAAATTTTACCCTTCTAATTAAGAAGGGCATAATTTATGTCAACATTTCAAAAGAAGGGAAACATTTGAAATTGCGCATCCATTTAAATTTCTCAAGATATTGAATTTCTTATGCTATAAATTTCAAATCGTCATTCAAAATATTGGAAATTTGATAAATTATAATAAGTCACTCACTCATGTCATGCACTCACTGCTTAGTTGTGCAAGATGACCAGTAATGATTGATCACTATGAGACACTAGCCATCAATATGTGACTCTAACTCCCAATGGGGCTGCAATCTAAAGTGTGGCAATGTGTCAATGACTACGACTATAACAACAGATAGCAACTACTAGTCCACTACTAGGCCCAAAACAAGATCAAAACTATGTTCCTACTATCGATATGAATCTCGCTACCAATGTCCACTCTTTTTTAATCAAAATGAAATTCAAAAGGCCAGTTTGATGAGTCCTCCTCTACAAGACTTCATTTCTTGCATGAATATCATGGACTCATGACAACTATAAGCAACATTCAATGTTATGCAAATACAAATAATGGCATGTAGCTAAGATAACAAACTATACATAGGTCGATTTATGCAATGCTATAGAGAGGTGTCATTGGGCACATGATATGGAGAAACAATGAGTTAGAAAAAACATTTGGACCAAAGCACCTACACAATGGTTATTAATAAAATTAAAAAAAAAATTATTGACTCAAGAATAGTCTTTCAATTTGATGGGTGGCATGATCATGATGTAATCTCCCTCCATTCTTTTATACATTTGTGGTTTCTCACAACAATTGTCCTTAATCGTCACCACCAAAATACATATTAAAATTACCTATGTTTACATCCTCTTCTCTACAATCCTCATCTCATAGTCATAACTAAGGATTATTATGCATGCACATCCTCGCATTATAATCTCAATTAGGTCAAGGCGCAAAGACAACCATACAATATCAAATGTGTCAAGATGAAAAGAGTAAGAGGCAACTATAAGTGAGTATTATATTAAATTTACCATATAAGAATTTAATTGACACAATCAATTGATATTTGACACGTTGGATTGTTGTGATATTCTTATCACTCCTTATGAATGTGATTGCAATGAATTCTTTGAAGGTGAAGTCTATAATTTTAGGTCTTCTTCCCAATTAGCATGCCTTTTGGTAAGAAAAAAAGGAGGGTAGAGTCCTGCAAGAACATGGAAAACAATTTTGACATAAAGGTATACACATTAATTGTTTTCATTAAATAACTTAATTTTCCTACATGTGACTGTCGATTCGCTGAATCATGGATTGATACAAAATACTCACACCTAGAAATTTCTCAAATCTAGCCATTAGTAAACTTCTTTTGGTATTTTGGTTCAATTTAAAAGGCAGATTGTTGAGGCTTGTACATGCAATGTGTTGCAAGGATTCAGTTGACTTAGGATTGATTACATTGCCCCTCCATCCCATACATGTATGATTTCATGACAAGTGTTGAACAACATAATTTGATGCCCCAACCCCGGTTATGCTAGCGTTGGTAACTTGCTTGGTATCTAGGTATGGAACTTGCCAAAACACTACCCTGGATTATCTACTTCTAACAATTTACTGTTAACTATGCAGGTAGCAAGGATGATCACAGCATATAAACTTTTAAAATTTGATAAACAGAATTTTCCATATAAACTTTTAAAATTTAATAAACAGAATTGGCCATAATACTGCTGGAAAATACCTGTAGGTAGCTAGTAGATCCACCTTTGTTGCTGTCTTCGCTTGTCGTTTTTCCTTGCTTTTTCCCTGCAGCCAAAATTCCTTCCCAAGTTCTGAAACTCAATGAGCCCAAACCAGACTTGCCACCCTTCCAACTGGCGAGGTCTCACCGACCACCCAGCTCCAAAGGTACCCCTTTGGACCCCCGATCCCATAGCGAGTACAAGCCCCACTGTTGTATCCCCTCAAGAGAACAATAACCAACAAAACCCCTTCCTTGCAGCCCTCTTCTCCCAAAACTTCTCCAAAAAAACTAATGTAAGAAATGATCCCTTTCTCCTCCCTCCTTTCTCCCTTTTATCCCCATGTTTTCCAACCTCCCCCATTACTACCCCTATCTTCATCATAAATTTATCCAACCCCCTTCCATCTACCATTTAAGTCCTTGAGCCCTCAACTTGGACTTGGATTAATTTGAAATAATTTAAGTTGACTTGGACTAATTTAAATATTAAATTAATATTGCAAGGTGTTGGTTGGGGTCACTTCCCAACCATAACTTCTAATTCAATAAATTTTAATCCTTTTTATTTAATATAATAATTTTAAACATATCCTTACTCTTTTTCAATATTTGACCATTTAATTAATAAATAATAAATGTTCTATATAGTTTAAACTTGCACACTTCACCAATTTAATTTAATTAACAATTAATGCATGCTCATTTATTGATTAACAAACAATCATTCAACTTCAATAATTATTTATGTTTTGACTAATTAAAACTCTCTGAAACATTTAATGTACGTGCCACAATCAACAATATAAACATTTTAAAGATCATTTACATACTAAATATTTATTTATTACCTTATCCAAATTAATTTTAATTAATCTTAATCATCATTAATGGAAATATTTACCACCTTCACTAATCAAACCTTAACTATAGTTAAACTTAATTAACATAATTCATAATTATTTAACACTTATAAACAAGTTAATATTAGCCTTAGTAGGACTAACTAATCGACATTCACACTCAATTGACATTTATTATTCAAGTTAATAATAATATTATTAAGAGACCTTAACATTATGAACATTTATTTAAAACTTACAATCAAATTAATAGCAGTCTTATCAACACTAATTAACCCTAATCATCATTATTAAATTTAATCGACATCATTTACATTGATCAAGAATAGTTAATTATTAATGACAGTAATTAATATTAGGCGACACTAATTGACATTATTACTCAACAACATTTCATGTAATTCATAATATGTAGGCGAGTTATGTAAGCGTAGCTACTGCTTACATTCCTCACGTAAGTACACTAAAAGTAATAATTCACATACATCAATCATAATCAAGGAACTTATTATTTACCGACACATGTTTTAGCATAGTTTACAAGGTATGATCCATTAGCTTATTGAAATCCGTGTTACGACAATTCATACATCACTGATTTATGACACATACTAATCAAGGGTTTTACACACCTACATTTAGATCTTGTTTTCACCCCTACTTCACTCTACATCTATCTACCTACATCATTACTAACTTCCACATCTTATCCTGTCCTCTGCTGGACTACCCTGGAATGTCAAGCCATGACCGGTTCCAGCTAGAACCCGTAAGCGGAAGTGTCGACCACATCGACCAAGCTTCCCCAACAGGAAACCACCAGTCATCATCACACACCTTGGGGAGCGCGCCGTAGCACAGCCCTCCCATGACTCTGGGTTTCGAGGATAAACGTTGGGTAAATCATCCACCCCCCTAATGGAACAAGGGACTATGTCTACTCGACATAACAACAGCATTGCACTTGTACTCGGTCTGTCATCGTATAACCGATCTGGGCGGTTGAGTTTCCTGGAACTCTACCCCACCCATGTCATACCATACATCATAATAAACAGCATAATAACCATATGAAAGTAATTAATGCATCATTCGCATACCATTTTATCATTAGAAGTCCATGTCCCCGAGGTCCTCCCACCTCGTAGGATCCATCTATCACTTAGCCATTTCAACCTGTAAGTTAGTCCTCGACATACAATATAGGATATCATGCATAATCCTTGATATGTACACATATATCTCATCATAACATGACAACAATAAACTCATTCATTCGCCATGCACCTGGCATAACATTCATTATTTCAACATATATCTGTAACGGTATCCACGTACCCATCATTCAGTAATTTCCATATATTTGACATAATTAACACATGGTACATATCTAAAGAGGACTACCGACCATAATACTATCATCACACACACACACATATATAATAGAACCATATGTCCACAGTGTCGTCAAACCGACGAGGTCTCACAATCAAACAAATACAACATATAATAGTAGTTCATGTAGAAATGTCAAAACGGGGTGTTACATAGACCCACCCTTCAGGAAACTTCGTCCCAAAGTTATGATCAAAATAATGTGGGATAATCACAATGCATAGTCTCTGCGTCCTCCCAGGTAGCAGACCCCGGGCTATATCGGTCCCACTGGACCTTAACTTGGTCCACCAAATGGTGCCTCAACTGTTTAACCCTGTGGTCCAATATAAGTAATGGTTTGACCTTGATGGTTCCCTCGTCTAAAACCTGCAATTCCTTCCAATTTATTTTATGTGGCTCATGAGCTACATAATGTCGTAAAACAGATGCATGAAAAACATTATGAGTTTTGTGCAAATGGGGTGGAAGCACAAGACGATATGCGACAAGTCCAACCTTTTCTAAAATTTCAAAGGGTCCTATAAATCGTGGTGACAACTTTGTCCCCTTCCAAACCTGATGGTAATTTTTCTAGGCTTGATACGAATGAACACTGCATCACCAACCTTATAGCTTCGGTCAACCCTATGCGCATCGGCATAACTCTTCTGCCTATCCTGTGCTTCCTTTAACCGCTATCTAATCTGAACAACCTGTTCTTCTATCTCCTGAATCAACTCAGGTCCTATAATAACTCGATCCTCTAACGTTTCCCAACTCAATGGTGTCCTGCATGTCCTTCCATATAAAGCTTCTTATGGAGGCATCCCAATTGAGCTATGGTAACTATTGTTGTAAGCAAACTCCACCAAAGGTAAGTGCTTTCCCAATGAGTTTGTTGATCCATGACATACATTCTAAGCATGTCCTCCATCACCTGATTCACTCTTTCTGTTTTCCCATATGTCTCTGGATGATAAGTAGTGCTTAGGTTAAACTGAGTACCCAACGCAGACTGCAAACTCGTCCAAAACTTGGATGTAAACCTGGAATCTCTATCTGATATAATCTTCTTGGAAAACCCATGGAGACGAACAAATTCATTTATGAACACATGTGTTACATCCGTGACATCATAGGTCTCCTTAACTGGAATGAAGTGAGCAGTTTGGGTCAGTTTGTCAACGATTACCATAATGGAATCATGCCTATGAGAAGTAAGAGGCAATCCCACCACGAAGTCCATGGAGATAACCTCCCACTTTGACATAGGAATGTCATGCGGCTGTAACAGTCCTACCGAGTGGTGATGATCAGCTTTTACCTTTTGACACTCAAGGCACCTAGCGACAAATTTGACCACATCGTTTTTCATCCCTGCCCAAAAGAAGAGTTGCTTCATGTCTGCATACATCTTCTTTACACCCGGGTGCGCACAATACACTGCTCTGTGGGCCTCCTTAAGGATAGTCTCTCTAATATCTCCCTCCTCAGGAATGTACATCCTCCCTTGATACCGTAGCAAACCATCGGCTTCCAACTCATATCCTTCAAACTTTGGTCCCACTGATTTCCCATTCTGGAGTGCCGCTGTGACCTTTAGGTACCAACTATCTCCGAGTAGCTGCCCTAAAATTCTTTCCCTCAAATCCACCTTCAAAGGTATAAGAGAGAAAAGTCTTGGTTTTCTGCTTAAGGCATCCGCTACCACATTCTCCTTCCCTTTGATGTAAGAAATCCCAAAATCATACTCGCTCATGAATTCACTCCATCGCCTTTGCCTAGCATTTAGGTATCTCTGAGTGAAGATATACCTTAAGCTTTGGTGATCAGACTTGAGCTCAAAGCTTCGTCCAACAAGGTAATGTCTCCAAAGCTTCAAAGCTAACATCACTGCAGCCAACTCTAGGTCATGAGTAGGGTAATTATCTTCATGTGGTTTTATCTTTCTTGACACATAAGCTATTACCCCACCTTCCTGCATCAATACTGCACCCAAAACCTGCCTTGAAGCATCAGTGCAAACTTTGAATTCCTTATCCATATCTGGAACTCGTAGAATTGGTGCACTTGTCAATAGTCTTTTCAGCTCGGCGAATGCGGCATCGCATTCATCTGTCCATTTTTACCTAGTGCCCTTACGTTGTAAGGTAGTTATGGGTTTCACGATTTTCGAGAAACCCTCAACAAACCTTGTATAATACCCGGCTAACCCCATGAAGCTACTTACTTCATGCACATTCTTTGGCACAGGCCAATCCATTATGGCCTTCACCTTTTCAGGGTCAACAGAAATTCCCTCACCAAAAATTATATGCCCTAGGTAATGGATCTCTTTTTAATAGAACGAACATTTGGACAACTTACCATACAACTGATGCTCCCTTAAGCATGACAACACTATTTGTAAGTGTTCCTCGTGCTCCTGTTCATTCTTGGAGTAGATGAGGATGTCGTCTAAGAAGACTTGCACAAACTGATCTATGTATTTTTGGAACATGCTATTCATTAGAATCATGAATACGGCTGGGGCATTGGTCAAACCGAAGGGTACCACCACAAACTCATAGTGCCCAAACCTTGTTCGAAAAGAAGTCTTAGGTATATCACTTTCCTTAATCCGTAGCTGGTGGTAACCTGATCGTAAGTCGATCTTTTAGAAGACTGTCGCCCCTTTCATTTGATCAAAGAGGTCATCAATTCGAGGTATCGGGTACCTATTCTTTACGGTGGCTCTATTCAAATATCGGTAATCTATACAAATACGCAAGGAGCCATCCTTCTTCTTCACAAATATTACTGGCGCACCCCACGGTGAAATACTTGGTCTGATGAGCCCTAGATCTAGCAATTCCTTCAACTGCATTTGCAACTCACAAAGTTCTGGGGCCGTCATCCTGTAAGGTGTCTTCGATGTTGGCCTTACACCGGGTTTTACCTTAATGGTAAAATCAAGTTCCCTCTTAGGAGGTAACCCAGGTAATTCCTTTGGAAATACATCACTAAACTCAGCTAACACTGGATAGTCATCAAAGGAGGGTCCCTTCTCACTGTTTACTGCTTCAACAATGTACAACTGGCATCCCTGCCGCATACATCGCTTTACGTTCATCGTTGATATGAAAAGTAGGGACACCTTCCATTTGATACCGTGGATCTTGATGGCCTCTCCGTTGTCATTAATGCAAAGAACCTTCTTTCCATAACAGTCCAAGAAAGCTCGATGTTCCTCAAGCCAATTCATACCGATGATGAGATCATAAGTGCCGAGAGTGGTGACGTACACTTTGACTTGTGTAACACACACCTCGAGATCCACCACACCCTTATCGACACTAGGTCCTACTGCTTGCTTTACCCCTGAAGCCGTTTCGACTAAGCTGAAATCATCATGGTCGTAGGCTGCCAACCCACATTTGTCTAATGCATATGGAGAAATGAAACTATCAGTAGCACCAGGATCAAACAATATTCTAAGCTTGACATTATTGACCGTACCTGATGATTCCACCACAGCGGATTGGTGCTCCGCTTGATGGTTGTTTACTGTAGCCGAGATCTGATGCCTACTATCCCCACTCCCCATTGGGGCTTTTCCTTCTCGTTGCACTGTATCGGATCGTAATTCGGGACAATCACGCTGGTAATGTGGACCTCCACATCCCCAACAACTGACCTGTAATGGAGTGGGCGAATTAACCCGTTCAGACCTTTGAGAGGGGATCCTCCCCCTAGGACCCCTTCCTCTACCGGCTGATCCTCTGAAATTTCTCACACCCTGGTGAGTTCCTATGGCTGACTGGGGCACCGCCCTAGTTGCCACTGATCTGTCTACCGCTGCGACTCTTAGTGTGCTCCTGTTCCCGTAGGGATATGGCCTCGCATATCCTCCCCGAGGGTAGCTTCGAGGGGCCTTCCCCACAAACCTTGACTGCTGAGAGTTGAATGACCTGATGGGATTTGCACCCAACATCTCCTCAGTGTAACGAGCACAATCTACTGCTTCGGCGACCGAAGTTGGTTTCCACATCTGTACCTGATCCCTGATCTTGGCATTGAGCCCATACACGAAGCGCTCAACCTGGCGTTCGTCATTGTCCAAGTAAGGGACATACTTTACTAACTCGATGAACCTCTATTCATACTCCTCCACCGATAGATGCCTTTGTACCAAGGCATGGAGAGCCCCTGCTTGTTCTTCCTGGTAGGATGCGGGTAGGTACTTCCCTTTGAATTTTTCCACAAACAGTTCCCATGGAACCGTGTCTGGTGTAAGGTGTAGCTGTCTTTCTTGGTTTCCCCACCAGTTCAAAGCGGCCACCTTTAGCTGAAATATGGCCAGTTTGGACTTGGACATGGAGGTGTACTCCTGCAAGTTCAAGCACCTGGTCATCTCTTCCAACCACGACTTTGCTCGTATCCCTGATCGAACCCCTGAAAATTCTAGAAGCCTTATCTTCTGAAGTTCCCTCTTGATATCTTGGTGCGGATTTCTTGGTACTGCACTCACTTATACCACAGGAACTTCCTCCCTTAGTGGAGGGGCATCCACTTCTACCTCCGAGGTAGCACTTCCTCTCTGTGCTAGTCCCCTGAGTTTTTCGTTTATTGCTTCCAACGAGCACAGTATAAGGATGGTCTCTGGCGATGGTGCTAGCACATTCGGCTCATGTAACACCGTAGCCTAACCTCGCCCCTGACCTACTCGTGTTCTTACCATGTTTATCCCTTCTACATGGAATACTAAAATAATTAGCATATGACGACATCATGACTAATTTACCATCAACTCAACAATTAATACAAAATGCGTCATGACTAATTTATGAGTGTTTACTCTAAGAGCTATAGTTCAGGACGTTTCGATCAAGCCATTTTGAGGCCACCCGGTACTAGATATACTGCAGTAATTCTACATAGGTGTAGGTATTGGATTCCACACAACCCTCATCGAGTCGCCATCAACTCTTCAAGATATTCAACTAATGTTTTATTGCCCCGCTCTCATTAACAATTTATAATTTAATAATTTGCTAATAGAATAACCTAAGTTTTAAGTCTAGCATCGTGTTACCCAACATTTGTCATGAAATAGAATCCGTGTCCTAGCGATCAGCTCGTCATGTTGGTCTTTGTGGTATCTCGTTTTCAAGATTCCGTGTCGGTCTTGCCCCTTCGACTATATGTCGAAGTTCCAACAAGGAGAATTTTCAAGAAGAAAAGCTAATCATTAACTATATTAAGTCTTAACTATAGTAATAATTAATTAATACATATAATAATTTAAGGATGTATACTTTATAATAACTTAATTAAAATAGCTTGATTATTTAAAGCTTAATGTTATTAATTATCCAAAGCTTTATACATTAAATATTTTAAAGAGTTATAATTTATAATAAATAAATAAAACTAGATAATAGACCGGTTTAAAAACTCGATATGCTTAAAAGCTCGCATTACAAAACCCATCATCAATGCCTACTATGGTGACGACAGCATTCAACCCATATGTTCATTATGAATATAACGGGGAATTTATGGGGTCATCCTGTTAGGGACCTTATTATTACTCAGATCGAAATTTTCTTTATGACATAACATGCAATGCCTTGCGTCTCTTGTAACCATGATATCGAATTTTTATGGTAGACCACTCACAATGTGGAGAGAGGAAACCATAATTTAATGTATCTAAAATCCAGAGAGTGCTATAACTATATTGGCAGGAGCAGGATAGTTATAAATTTAGAGGGAATTGCTGAATAGTTATATGGCTGCTGGATTGCTACCAAGTGGCATGATCGAGTCCATCCAACAAAGTTAGGGTTTGTGAAAGATTTATAGATTGAAAAATTTTGATGAATCAGTGAGTGCCATATTCAGTGATTCCTCTGAGCATCGGGAATTCAGATTTACCCTTCATAGCTTGGCTCAGGTCGGTTATTGTGCAGTATAAGCCATGTTCTTAACTCTAGTGTAGAGCAGATGTTCTCTTCTCAAACCGTATTGCTCATGTGATTAATTTTGATAATAAAGGATTGGTTCCTACAACTTCTAGTTTTTTACATGCCTAACTGCAGCCTGCTGTACATGGATATTCTGCTGTTTGCGCAGTAGATTCGTCATGTATTCATAGGAAGAACTTTTGCGTTTGGAAAAATCAGGTAAATTTTTTTTTTTTTTTTTTAACACTGTAGCTGTTTTTTTTTTTTTTTTTGCCCTGGCCGTAGGCCACTGGGCCGGGCTGAGCCCAGGCCGCAGGCCCATGGCCGTGCTGGAATCACCACTTGGGATCACCAGTGTTCTACCCTCGTCTAAACGTTCCTCGTTGGCCTCGGCGGTCACCACTGCCCCCACTTTCAATCTCAATCTCAGAGATTCCAGACGAAGGCTTATTACTGGAGCCCTTAGGCCTACTGCGGGGTCTTGGGATCACCACTAACCCATCCTCTTCTGGGTGTTCTCCGTTTCCCTCAGCGGCACTACACTTTTGCTTCTTATATCTGCTGTAACTTCTCTCTACTTGAAAGGCAATATTCAGGTCTTCGGATTTTCTCTGGATCCACTCACATCGTTATAATATTCCTAGTATTTTCACTTCAAACCTCTATTCTTTCCAGGTCTCACGAAATTACTGGGAGTGGTTAGCACGGTGAGCAGGAAAGTGATAGAAATTGTTTATTTAGTTGTCAATAAGCATCTTAATAATAATTTCTTCTTAGAATCGGTTTCAACCTTATACTCTGTTTTATAATCGTTTCTTCTTAGAATCAGTTTTAACCTCATACTCTGTTTTACTGGAATTTCTAATGATCTGAGGTTCTGGTGATCATTTCAAATACACTTTAGCATCTATGGAAATATTAACAAATCAAAACCCTATGATCTTCAATAGATAAGGGTATGTGAATAGATAATCCATTATGTAGGGTTTCAATCTCCAGTACCAAAAAGACAACCTCGAATTTATGTAAAAGGATCTCTACAAATCATGACCACAAAAGGATTGGTGCGATTTTCTTTTCTATCAAATCCTACAGGAATATGATAGTTGCATAGGGTGGACTGTGTTCACATGATTCCAGAATTCCTTCGTTTATGTTCAGCTTCATACCTCACTCATAACTTAATGGACCAGAACATAAAAGACTTTGAACTTGTAAACATTGGAAGATTACAACAACAATTTGATTTTATTCTCTAGACTAGGCGAACTTACCATTGTATTCTATAGGTTTTAGTTGCAATTGTATACACCTTTTAAAGACTGGGCAATTGTTTAGACGTTGAACGTAATCATATAGAGTCCGGGTTAATTACTAATCCATTGAATAGTTGATTATGGAAACGGAAGCCATATCCACAAGATTTATATACACATCAGGAAAACAATTTTTTTTGTTCTCTAATACATACATCAATCACCATTTAACGCACTCATACATTCATAGAAAAGAATATATATGTTTCAAATACACGCCAAAAATCAATACCAAACAAATTATGTTACTCTTAAACTGGGATGGAGAGATCTGCTGCTATATTAAGAGGGTTTGTCAATCCGTCCCAGTAGTATAACGCCGATATCCAGTATAAGATGGGTCGGAAATAATATTTTCATTTGAATTGTTTATGTGGTTCTGGTCGATTTGAAAAGCCCCAGATTTGTTTGTGATAAAAAAAAATATGGCTGGACAGAATCACTGCGATGCACCTCTTACTAAAGGCAAGCTGATGGGAGATCTTGAAATGATAAGTAACAATAATATATACTTTCCAGTCTTAATTTGACTCTATTAAAACTTCATTTCCTAAGGTTATGAGGCGGTGAGAGAGTGACTATCTAGGGAAGAAGGCGTGGTGGCAAAAGAAAGCATTAACATTAATAATATGGTTTAGTGACAGAGTAGTTACAAAGGGTAAATAGGTTGGGAAAGCGATACAAAAAATCGTTTACCGTGGGCTGTCTTTCTTGCCCTTGCTTTCTTAATTATGTAGAGATCCACTTCATTTTATTAAGTTGAATTGGAAAAGAAACTTTAATTTATTTGTTCTCTCAGAATTGTGAGATTTAATATAGACTACAATAAAGTATTTCTAGGATTTCTGAGATGAAGAGTTACATTTTTGATATTTGTACTTTACAATATATTTAATTTTTAATTTCAGGCACCCAACAGGCAATACAAATATCAATTGCGAGCCCTCTGGTTCCAGATTTGGAACCATGGCTCTGATACCATGTGTAGAGCCCCCTACTGGGTCTCCTTTAGTTTTAATTACAGTCAGAAAATTCACTATATATACATATATAGTTTGAATCTATGATTCTGTTTTATCTACTTCTAACAATTTACTGTTAACTATGCAGGTAGCAAGGATGATCGCAGCATATAAACTTTTAAAATTTGATAAACAGAATTTGCCATATAAACTTTTAAAATTTAATAAACAGAATTGGCCATAATACTGCTGGAAAATACCTATAGGTAGCTAGTAGATCCACCTTTGTTGCTGTCTTCGCTTGTCGTTTTTCCTTGCTTTTTCCCTGTAGCCAAAAGTCCTTCCCAAGTTCTGAAAGTCAACCAGCCCAAACCATACTTGCCACCCTGCCAACTGGCGAGGTCTCGCCGACCACCCAGCTTCAAATGTACCACTTTGGACCCCCGATCCCATACCGAGTACAAGTCCTACTGTTGTATCCCCTCAAAAGAACAATGTCCAACAAAACCCCTTCCTTGCAGCCCTCTTCTCCCAAAACTTATCCAAAAAAACTAAGGTAAGAAATGATCTCTTTCTCCTCCCTCCTTTCTCCCTTTTATCCCCATGTTTGCGAACCTCCCCCATTACTACCCCTATCTTCATCATAAATTTATCCAACCCCCTTCCATCTACCATTTAAGTCCTTGATCCCTCAACTTGGATTTGGATTAATTTGCAATAATTTAAGTTGACTTGGACTAATTTAAATATTAAGTTAATATTGCAAGGTGTTGGTTGGGGTCACTTCCCAACCATAACTTTTAATTCAATAAATTTTAATCCTTTTTATTTAATATAATAATTTTAAACATATCCTTACTCTTTTTCAATATTTAACCATTTAATTAATAAATAATAAATGTTATATATAGTTTAAACTTGGACTCTTCACCAATTTAATTTAATTAACAATTAGTGCATGCTCATTTATTGATTAACAAACAATCATTCAACTTCAATAATTATTTATGTTTTGACTAATTAAAACTCTCTGAAACATTTAATGTATGTGCCACAATGAACAATATAAACATTTTAAAGATCATTTACATACTTAATATTTATTTATTACCTTATCCAAATTAATTTTAATTAATCTTAATGATCATTAATGGAAATATTTACCACCTTCACTAGTCAAACCTTAATTATAGTTAAACTTAATTAACATAATTCATAATTATTTAACACTTATAAACAAGTTAATATTAGCCTTAGTAGGACTAACTAATCGACATTCACACTCAATTGACATTTATTATTCAAGTTAATAATAATATCATTAAGAGACCTTAACATTATGAACATTTATTTAAAACTTACAATCAAATTAATAGCAGTCTTATCAACACTAATTAACCCTAATCATCATTATTAACTTTAATCGACATCATTTACATTGATCAACAATAGTTAATTATTAACGACAGTAATTAATATTAGGCGACACTAATTGACATTATTACTCAACAACATTTCATGTAATTCATAATATGTAGGTGAGTTATGTAAGCGTAGCTACTGCTTACATTCCTCACGTAGGTACACTAAAAGTAATAATTCACATACATCAATCATAATCAAGGAACTTATTATTTACCGACACATGTTTTAGCATAGTTTACAAGGTATGATACATTAGCTCATTGAAATCCATGTTACGACAATTCATACATCACTGATTTACAACACATACTAATCAAAGGTTTTACACACCTACAGTTAGATCTTGTTTTCACCCCTACTTCACGCTACATCTATCTACCTACATCATTACTAACTTCCACATCCTATCCTGTCCTCTGCTGGACTACCCTGGAATGTCAAGCCATGACCGGTTCCAGCTAGAACCCGTAAGCAGAAGTGTCGACCACATCGACCAAGCTTCCCCAGCAGGCAACCACCAGTCATCATCACACACCTTGGGGAGCGCACCGTAGCACAGCCCTCCCATGACTCCAGGTTTCTGGGATAAACGGTGGGTAAATCGTCCACCCCCCTAATGGAACAAGGGACTATGTCTACTCGACATAACAACAGCATTGCACTTGTACTCAGTCTGTCATCGTATAACCGATCTGGGCGGTTGAGTTTCCTGGAACTCTACCCCACCCATGTCATAACATACATCATAATAAACAGCATAATAACCATATGAAAGTAATTAATGCATCATTCGCATACCATTTTATCATTAGAAGTCCATGTCCCCGAGGTCCTCCCACCTCGTAGGATCCAGCTATCACTTAGCCGTTTCAACCTGTAAGTTAGTCCTCAACATACAATATAGGATATCATGCATAATCCTCGATATGTACACATATATGTCATCATAACATGACAACAATAAACTCATTCATTCTCCATGCACCTGGCATAACATTCATTATTTCAACATATATCTGTAACGGTATCCACGTACCCATCATTCAGTAATTTCCATATATTTGACATAATTAACACATGGTACATATCTAAGCATTACTACCGACCATAATACTATCATCACACACACACATATATATAATAGAACCATATGTCCACAGTGTCGTCAAACCGACGAGGTCTCACAATCAAACAAATACAACATATAATAGTAGTTCAGGTAGAAATGTCAAAACGGGGTGTTACAAATAGATATGATTAGTCATCAATTTCTATACTGATTTTGGTTACTATCAATGTTTTAAACTATATGCTATGCAAATGTCGATTTCTGATTTTGACGTTTTTGTGTTTTGGTGTAGGAAAATCAGGCAATAGTTGAAATTCAACTTGCAGATTACATATACCCTACATTTGACCAGGTAAATTATTCATTTGTGTATATACATTTGGATTACTAAATTTGCCACACAAAAAAAGAGTGAAAGGTTTAAATCACTGTTGCTGGACTTTAACTAAGGTCCCCATAATTTGAAAGAATGAAACTTAGAATGTTATTTCAGCAAGCTGAAGTACATGGCTATTGGGTTATGTTTTCACCCTGCATTGGGACCTCCTTTAATATAACTTTTCTTCTTCTTCATATATATATATATGCTTATGTATATAGATAGATATATATGCTTATATGCAGTGGTTACATGTTTGTTGTCACTAACTAAAATGTTGGAAATCTGTCTTTCTCAAGAATTCCAATTAGAAGTTTGAACCTTCCCAAGGATGAAACTGATCATATTATATGAAACAGGATAAAATGTGTAAAGAAATTTATATTAACCACCATTTAGTGTCTTCCTTCATCTCAAAACTTGTTCTTTGCATTCAAAGAGATCTACATTGGATGGCTTGTAATGGGTTTGTAGACTATTCGAAAGGGAAGTGAGTATTGTCATTGGTAATATTTTCTATTCAATGTTCTCTCTTCTTTCACTGATTAAATATTAGAGCATATCTAATCCAAGCATCGAGTTTTAAACACTAATTTTTATATGTACCAACAATCATGTCAGGTTTCTGAGAGAACAAGCTCATATTCTTCTTGTACAAATATCAAAATAACAAATGAGCTGAATTATGGTGCAAAATGGAAGGATGTTAGTATGTGAGAATATTTTCATGTCACAAGTTGTCTTCATTAGATGTGAAAAATATAATCTATTGACAAGTATGTTACCATACTGGAGTTGAACATAGGGTGTTTACTAAATTTATTCGCTCAAAACATGTGCTTACAAAGACAATTATTAAAGTCCTTCTGTGTACATTAGGAATCAATCTAAAACCGCTTTGAAACCCAATTTTGTAAATTTTTTATCTTTAAATCCTTTTTACCCCTTATTTCTTCTAGTAACCCCCCTGAGAGCTAAATGGCTTAGAAAATATGAAGTTCTATCCAAAATATGAGATCAAGGCATCCACTATAGGTTCTCTCATTACCTTTCATGGCATAGTAAATACCATTATACATGCATTTATCGTCTAGTTATTTGTGTGAATTGAGCTAATGATGTTAAGAATCTAAGATTATGTTTTAATCTAATAAGTGTTTTTCTTCAGCCACTCTTCATAGCCTTTGGGATTACCATATAATGGGGCACAACCTCCTATTCTAGAAATAGTGAGGTTGAGCATTTGCATGCTAGTGAAGTGATGTTTATTTTTATTCCTTATGTTTGAAACTATTGGCAGTCACTCTTATATCTAAATTGGCAATGGAAATCTCCAGAATTAGGTTATAGGTAATCTCCAGAATTGCGTCGTATGACCATTGACATGTGATGAATCCCAATTTTCTTTCATTATAGAGGTTTAGTTTCCCTTTTAACATTTACATTCACCTCCTATGTCCTGTGCGTCAACTTGACTGTAAAGTTATGTACCGTGACTAATAGTATACAACTTCATTCACAAACTATTGTGGAAAGGAAATGGAAATCAAATAACAGCTATAGGCATAGTGTACTATTTATCTAAATTTTTAATGCTATTTGCTGTAAGGGAATACTAGCATAGTTTCGATTGAACACTTGCCCTTGCTTCTTGTAGATTGTGAATGAATCTGTAAAGTATTGATATCGAAGTGGAAATCAATTTAACTATGGAGGTATATTGTTTCCTTCATGAGTATGTTAGATGCTTCAGCCCTTATGTTACCTGCATATGATTGGTTGTTTATGGCTGAGTTTTCTAGGTGCATTCTATACACAAATTTCAATTATCCTCTTTATTTTGAACATGTTCATCAGTTTAGGTGTTGCTATTGTTTACATACTATTGAATTTTGAAGTTTCCACTTGCTTATTAGTGTTGATTAAGATACAAGATTAATTAGTCCTTATGGTGAGCCCAAGTTTTGAAAGAATGATTCTTCTCTGGTTTCACATACGACATTAAACCAATCAATTCCATTGTCTGTGTGACAAATCATTATGATTTTCATTTCATTGTAAATGTTACTAATTCATCCCCTATCACTATCAGGGGTGTCCTTGTTTTTTTAATATAATTTTCTTTTCATTACCATTTTTATTTCCCTCATTACTAAATCTACTTATTTTACATATTTTTTTTACCTGTGTAATTTTAGTAAGAGTGTTTCTATATGTTCATATATACAGTGGAAATCACATTTAGAGTGAGAGGTTAAGATAAGTGAAACTTAGTCAACCTCCCAGATACTTGCTAGATTTAAATTAAAAAGGCTGAGAATAGTAGCCAGTTTGGGTATGTCTAAAATTCAAAAGCATAAACAGTCTTCCAAGAGGTGGCATAGTTTGGCCAATTGCCCTATGATATTAAGCAGAAAGCTACTATGACAAGCACCAGAAAATATAAACATAAAGCTTGAGATAGGAACTAGGAAAACCTAATATTAAGCCTCCTCCTACTCAAGAGAAATGGGGTGCTTTATATTGCTTCCACCGTGGAGCTTGGTGTCCTTTGCAGCTGGTTGAGTCCTCATGAGCATGCCTTTGTTCTAAACTCCCTTTTCCCATAGTTGAGGCCAAAATTGCACCTAGAAGGGAGTTGTATTTGCCATATGATAGTTGAAGAGTGTCCAAGATGTGGTCCAGGATAGGATTATTCTGTTCTGGTTGGCTGTCCATGAGACATGTGGTCATCTCTAGGATAGAGGGCAATTGTGAATGAATAATGGTGACCCTACTTTGAGATATTCCCTTATTTGACATGATCTTCTCCAAATACTTATCAATTGTTTGGTTGTAGCTTCCCCTTCTTTTTTGATGAATTTTATCTTCTTCTGGATGTTGGAGGCCTTGTGTTTGGCAACAAAATTCTTAGCTTATGCCTGTGAGTGCAAGATTGGGAAACCCCTTTTGGTTTTGGCTTTGGGGTTTTCTCCCACATCATAATGTTATTGCTTGAGGCCATTTCCCTTAGCAATGAGTAGAGTTGTAGCATAATCCATCCATGTAGTTGTTGAACCAGCAATTCTTAGGGGTCCCCTACCAGAGTTTGGTTCCTCATCTCTCTTTTTCATGAACTGTTGATTTTCGGTGTTGTGACAGTTTAGGCAGAGAGCTACAGAGCTGCTCACTACCTTCACTGCTATAAGTAAACTGTAAAACTATTCTCTTTACCATGGAAACAAGCCATTTTTCTTCTAGGATAGCTCCCAAGATTCTGCATGTACCATGTGCATTGTCTTCCAGCATGGTGGTACAACTGTCCTCCTGAATTGGCTCAACATAAATGAGTTTGGACTCATTCTGTCTTGTCGCATTTTCTCTAACATGCCGGTGATCTCATGTTGAATTCAGTCTGGGATATATCTAAAATAGAAGTCCCGAGGTTTGACCCCTTTGCTCAAAAACAGGGCTCTTTCCCTTATGAGGGTCTATGCTTTGGGATACTCTAGCCATGTTGAGGATTGGGGAGTTGAATAAGATGAAGGGGAGGTTGGTTGAGAGTGCTGAAGGTTGAGCGTCAAGATTGGTAACAAGTAGAGGACTATATTGAAAAAAAAATGAACCCCATAGTAGAACCAAGGTCGATGTCAGATAGCTGAAGGAACAAAGAGAGAGAGAGAGCTATAGGGGATTCTAAACTAAAAACCAAGAAAAACACAAACCCATAATGCTTAAAAGCATGAATTGAAGCCACTAGAACTAGAACAAAAGAAGAACCAAAGACTAGGGATTCAAAACCAACCCATTTATAGCTTGAATCAATCAACTAGCTTGGAGCTAAATCACTTGCTCGAAGTTTACAGAATCCCTTGCTGTGAGGTGATATTCCTATTGGAAGAATGGTTTCTTTTGCAAACTACCTTAATGCTGCAAATTGTGACCATGATTTCTTCTATGAATTGTCGAAGGGATAATCTGAACCCATGAGCCTAGCTCATATCTCTGTATTGTGAAGGATCATTGCTTGAGGTGGTCTGACCATATCTCATGCACATGGTTAATGATTTTTCTGAGGATCGATGTCTAGCTTGCCAAAAGTCCCTCTAGTGTGGTCATGGGGCCCAACGTAAACATGTACTATATCTAGTGTTGATGTATAAAAAATTTATTCTAGCTTCAAATTTTAGTTAAGGTTGTTCCAGTATGTTAAAATTGATAGGCCTAATATGCAAATGATATTTGCAAAAGGTATTCAAGATGCTCAAACTTCATTTCTTGTCTCTAGGAAAACTATGTAATGCATTTCTGTTTTAAGAAATCAATGAGAGTTATGTATAATTTACTTCTTGAGATTGTACAAAACAATCTTTTAGTCTAGATTTATAGGTGGGCCCTTTTATCACTTTATGAATCATGTGAATCATGTTTCAAGTATTGTAAAATGTTTGTTTTTTTAATTATTTTAATTTTGGGATTCTATTTCAATTTGATAAACATTTATGAAAAAATGGTGTTTGAATGGTCGACTATTTGTATGAAATTTGTTCAAGCCTGATGATTGGGTATTTATTTGGGCTTTGATGGTATAAATTGCATAGTCATGTCACTCTTTTTTCCTTTGAATACAATTTGTCACTCCCTTGAGCTTGTAGTGAGAATGAGATTGCACTGGTAATTTGCAAGCCCCATCAGCAATTGAATCATGAATAGTCCTAGTCAACAATCAACTCACAAAGAGTGAACATGCCACAAGTGGGATTTGAACCCAGGGGGAGAGGATAACATTCTTCCTCCCAACCACTTGAGCTAGATCCCATTCACTATAGCCCTGTCACTGTATCTGGTTGAAAGGATCATGCTTTGAGTGCCTTGGATTGTAATATTGGTCCTTACATCTGTAGGTCCTTAGGTCTACTGATACCTTCTTATCTATGTACCCATGGATGATATAGTTCACAATCAGCTAGAAGTCTCAATCACCGGATGTATTTGTCATGATCACAAGCCAAGGAAATTGTTTAATGATTTGCAATTTTTCATGTTTTGTGCATTTTACTTATTTTCATTACTATGCTTGTTTTGCAGGAAGGTGAAATTGGTTGCTTTGGACAGAGGAAGTCAATCTATAAACAAGGACATTTAGAAATGGAAAATAATAAATTCAAGAAGGAACACCCTCTAGGTATGCATCATCCTCTGCCTCTTAAAGGTTTAAAACTTTATATTTAACTCTTGTGCTTTATCTCCCTCTCTTTGTAGTCACTCTGTTTATGTATCTCATTCTGTTTGTACAGCCCCACTATTTTTAATAGGCATGTGGGTGATTCCTTAGGAATTAAATGGGGATGGATGTTATAGATGTCACATCTTTCTTAATACAACAAATGACCAACAAAAATGTCAATGGGTCTTGAGAGTGCAACCAACTATCTATATTCAAAGGGAATGTAGGATATAAGTACAACTGACAATAAATGAGGGAGTAATAGGATCTAGGTACAACAGAGGATGAAAACGCTAGCTCAACATCAGTATCTTGGAAATTTTCTAAAGATTAATATAATATTGATTTTGTTGTAATAATTTTCCTGTTTCTATAGTTTCTCCCTCTAAAGTGGTAGTAACCAGGTTCAACTATTTATTATATTTAGAAGGTATAATCCTAACATCACATTTCATAAGGAAATAATGACTGAGTCATCAATAGATACTATCTTTTTTATGATCTTTCCCTCATTTTATACATGCCAATGCATTTCTAGAAAAAGTGAAGGGGGTTATTTAGAGATGACCTATTTTGATTTTGTTAGCTCATGCCACATTAGCAGATTATAGATAATGACTAGCAGTCACAAGAGATTTCAAGTAAGCCTTGGACATTTATGGCATTCTTCTCTTGATTATTAGGCAGGAATTTATGTTCAACTTCTTTTGACAATGATGTTGAGTAGTTTCCAGCCACTTCCAACTTATATATGGTGATTTATTATAAAATTATTATGATCATAATACAAAAGTGTAGGTATGATATATTGCATCCTTTTATTGCAATGGAAAAATAGGCGCAAGGAAATTCTATAGACTGGAGCAACCCACAAATACAAAATGGTTTAGTAGATTGTATTGCAAAATACTATCTACTAAATCTAGTAGTTTATTTTATAGGGTATTTATTATATTAAAATAAAATGGTGTAAATTCATCTTGTATATACTCTAAACAAGTATCATTCCAATTCAGGGTTGATTTTTGGGTTTGTCAGTGCTGCTATTTCAATTCTAGGTGAAAAATGTTTAGGGTCTTGCAAAGAATATTCCTAAAGTTTGAAGCAAATAAAATATTACATTACTAATGTATGTTCTTTAAAATTAATTACTTTAAAGAAATGCCATCTAGCTTCGATATAGTTTTTTCCTTTGTATATAGAGGTTTTTGTTTTGTTCTATATTCAATATTCTGAAAGATTTAATTTATTTTAAGATTATAAGTTATGACTAATGTCTTTGGTATTTGTGACAGAGAGGAGGCAAGCAGAGGATGGACGAATCCGTGACAAGTACCTTGATAGAATTCATGGAAACTCATGAACTAATGCCATATTAAAAAATCCTTTTATTTGTCAGGCTATTGAATGTTTTCTCAGTCAAATAATACAGTAGATATAAATGCGGATAGGTATTTTTTACTACCTTGCTTGAGATGTTTTGCTAGAAAATGAGTGTCGTACCGGCTTACCCCTAAAATATTGCAGGCTATCGTTGAGAAGGCAGAGAAGAGTGACATACCAGACATTGACAAGAAAAAGTAAGTACTTCTGTATAAAAGTATCAAAGACATATTTGGATCTTTTCTGGAGTCATACTAACAATATAATTTTTTTTTTTGGGGTATGTTTCATCAAATAATAAATATTTGATTACCAATATGCTTTTCTATTTCCATTGATTCACATGGATAGACATTTCAAGTAAGGGTCATTTGCATCTCTCCAATGCTTTCCTCACCATCCTTTTTATCTTCATGTAAGAAATAGAAGACTGCAAGGAGAATGCAAAAACTCTTACTGTTGAATTCTAGACAGCCCGAATGATCAAAATGAGTGAGGGTTAGTGAGGGTTCAAGGGAATTCAAGGAAGAATCCCAATACCAACAACACGGTCTATTGTAAACTATTCTAATATCCAAGGCTATGCTCAAGGGTGTTTTGAGGTTCTTTCTATCCACTGGTTGTGTTACTCGAAGCCTACACTGCTTGATAGAACTAGTATTGGAGTTTTATTTATAATTCCTCTTGTGATTGGAGCTATCTAGAGGTCATAAGTAGTAAATGATGAGATTTGAGTTAGAAATGTAGGAAGTTCTATCTATGAAAGTTTTCTTCTAGAAGTGAAGTATCTCATGAAGAAGCAAGGCGATACATATCTTGTCCTCCTACTATATGAAAATATTTAAGGAGCTATTACAGTCTCTGAATAAGCAGTGATATCTAAAACTGATTTCATATAAGACAAGATGTCTAAAGATGAAATTTCTAGTTTAGGTTCCTCTAACATAGGCTCATTTTCACAATTTTGAAACTGACCATCAGTCTCTAAATAAGGATAGAACCTCCATCTAACATAGACTCATTTTCAAAATTTTGAATAGAGCTTGTACTAGAACCTGCACTAGTCTTTTCAGCAGTTAAAACTAACCTATACTAGTATGTCCATCTTTTGAAACTAATCTTTCCTCTAACATAGCCTCATTTTCACAATTTTGGATAGAACTTACATTAGTCCTATTACCAGTTAAAACTAACATGTACTAGTATTTCCAGCTTCTGAAACTGATATTTCCTCTAACATAGGCTCATTTTCACAATTTTGGATAGAACCTGCATCTAACATAGACTCATTTTCAAAATTTTGGATAGAGCTTGTACTAGAACCTGCACTAGTCTTTTCAGCAGTTGAAACTAATATTTCCTCTGCTTTATGATCAGTAACTCCAAAGCTCTCACTGTCACCATTAAAGGTGCAAGTATTTACATACTTTTGAAGAAGAGAAATAATATCCAACAACAAAAGAAGACAAAACTCACCGTTGTCCTTTGAAGGAACCAAAAATGTGCTTCCCTCTGAAGTACTCTGAAATCCTTGCACCTTTGGGCCAGAATGATTATTAGATAATCCATTAATATTTATTTAAAAATATTGAATGCTTGCTATTTTGAGACTTCCATGAACTTGATATTTCCTTTGACAACCCATTTCATTTATCAGTCTCAACAAGGAGCAAATTTGCTAAATTGTGAGGTCCATTTATAATGCCTCTTATGATTGGAGCTATCTAGAGGTTGTTTGGAGTTAGGTGCAAAAGAAAACATTCACTACCTTATAACCCAAACAACATTTTGATTTGATGCATGGAAACTCATAAACCAAAGTTTGGATAAACCATCATGCAATAACAACGCTAGATCCATCATAAAGCATCATCAGCTTGAAGCCATTTTTTTGACAATTCTTCAAGCTGGAGTCGTTGAAAGTTGTTGAGACAAGATTTGCCTCAAACTTCCTCCCGTTGCATCGCTTTGTACATGTGAAAGTTGCATTATTGTCTATGGTGAGTGAGATTTAGTCTTTTTGGAGACAGTCAAATTCAGAGAGGAGTGCTGTGTATGCTGGTGATTAATGGGAAGTGGTGGATCAAGATTGACTTCTATTGAAATTCACATCACCAAAATTTGAGCTTCTTTGAAATGCAGACACTGCAATCCTTTTTGGGGAGAGATTTATGATGGCATGGATACCATAGATGAGAAATCTATGGAAACCCTTTGACAGGAGGGTTCCTGTGCTTTTATTTTTTGATGTAGATTTTGTAGAGGCTATGTTGAGAATCATTCATATAGATTTTTCATTGTGATGACAATCATTGTTGACATGTGGAACCAATTCAATACCCCCTTGCACACTTTATCCCATGCTTTGAATCCTAGATTTATGTGATGATGACCTCATTGCTTGAAGCAATGGGAAGAGTAAGGCCCCACATGGATGGGGTTGGCTGCTGTAGTGAAGAAAGCCTTCAAGAGATCATTTGGGGGAAAATTTTGTAAAATTTGTTGGAGGAAATTGGAATGGACAAATTTTTAGACATCAACCTTAGTTATTTTGTATATCTGTACGCTAGTTTTGGGATGTAATATTTATTGTATTGTTTCCCCAGTTATCTCTTTTAGTTCATTTTGAAACATTCGACATAATATTATTATTAATATATTTATATTAATTTAGAAATTTTTCTTTATCGTGCTAAATTGTTTTAAAAAATATTTCACATTTAGCTTTTGTGATTTTTTATTTTCTATGTCCTATTTTTCTAGGAGAAAAACTCAGAAGTTCTATGATGTTACAAATCCTTCACGGAAACACTAGGGACTTTGTTTACCTCCACTAGTGGTAGTGGCTCCCTTGCTTGGATCAAGTTCTTCAAGTAAACTGAGCAAATCATTAGCTCCTGTAAGTGACTTTAGGATTTTAGCATATTGTACTTCCGTCCAACTATCTTGAGCATTTTTTATTGATATCTGTACATACAAATTTTTCTATGCTTTCATATTAGATTATTAATAGCTTCTTATTCAATCCTAAATAATCATTAGTATAGAAGTTAATGTGTATTTTATTTAGATAGCTTATGTTTTACTTCAGTGATTGTCTTCTAGATTCTTTATACATGGCTTCATTTTCATTTCCTAATAATATATACCTGTTCATATTTACATGTGAAACTTGTTAGTTTTTCATCATTAAGCTAGAATTATTAGGATCTTTAACTAAGAGAATAACAAGTATAGCAATCAAACACAAGAGACAATGAACACAATGTTTTTCCTCAAGGAAACCATAAAGGAGAAAACCCCACAACTTCCTTAGAGATAGAATCAGCACCAAAACACTAAAAGCCCCAAAACAGTAAGTGATCTCCTAACAGCAGTAATCTTCTTCTTGACTAGCTCGAGTGTCTTCTCCCTCCTCAACTATGCACTACACTTGAGTGTGAATGAATTGTGTGATAAATAGAGACTCCAGTTCTCTATTTATACTAATCCTGACATGAATAAAACCCTACCAGGGCTGACCTCTAATAGGAGAGTCTAATAACCCTAGTGCCTTGGAACTGCGGGGGACTTTAACCCATAGACAATCGGAGGGTTACTCACTATGACTTGACATGACTTGTTTACATTATTGATCCTCCCGATCGAAACATCGGGTCATGACAATATGACTCAATTACATTATAGATAGATCCTGGAATAAACATCAGGTTACAATACATAAGATACATAGATGAATACATCTCAAAGTTAAAAATACATCAACACTCCCTCTTAACTAGGAAGGTATTCTTTCGACACAATTTTCAGCACTCGTCTTCTTCTCTGTATCAACTGGATCATCTCATCATCTGCATCTCAGGTCTTTTGAGTCTTCAAGTCATCTTCGTCTTCAATTCATTGGGTCTGGATCATCTCTCGATCTGGATCATCATGGGACATCATCACTGTATCTAGATCATATCTCAATCTGGATCACCATGAGGCATCATCACTGGATCTGTATCATCACTCGATCTGGATCATCACTGGCTATCATCACTGGATATCGATCATCACTTGATCTGGATCATCATTGTTGGATCATCATCACTGGACCTCGATCATCACTTGATCTGGATCATCACTGGCTATCATCACTCGATCTGGATCATCCCTGGTACTATCTCATGATTCTTCTTGTCATAGGAAGTTCTACAGATCCAACCCTTTTTCATGTTGATTGTAGGAATATCCTCCATGTAGGTCTTCTTCAGCACTTATATCTGACCTACTCATCAAAAAGGCATAGTACTCACATCCATCTAGGCTGGAACACATCCTACCAAAGTGATGGAAGACTCTCACCCAGGCCAAAACACATCCTACCACAATGATGAAATATTTCCCACACATTTACCTAGGCCGGAACACATCCTACCACAATGATGAACGACTCTCAGCCAAGCTGAAACACATCCTACCATAATGATGAAATATTTCCACACATCCACCCAGGCTAGAACACATCCTACCACAATGATCAATGAATCTCACCTAGGCCAGAACACATCCTACCACAATGATGAAAGATTTCCACATGTTCACCCAGGCTGGAACACATCCTACCACAATGATCAATGACTCTCACCTAGGCTGGAACACATCCTACCACAATGATGAAAGATTTCTACACTTACATTCACCCAGGATGGAACACATCCTACCACAATGATGAAAGGGCCTGCACTTACATCCACCCAGGTAGGAACACATCCTGTTCACAATGATGGAAGGGCTCTGCACTCACATCTGATCTTGTAGGAACCAATCCTACAGTCATATTAGAATGGCCCCAAGTCCTCCTCGATTAAGCTACCTGGTAACTGACTAGGTGCCTCCATTCTCCTAGAGAATGACACTTTCCCTTACATCCGACCTGCTCGTCGGAATGGACAACACTCACATCTGACATGGAAGGAACCTAACCTTTAGCCATTACAGAATGGCTCAGCCCTTACATCTGATCAAGTGGGATCACATCCCTCTGTCACATCAGAATGGCTACTGAGTCCTAGACCAAGTGTTCCTGGTACCTCACCAGGCAATTCCATTCAAATAATGGCAATTTCCCTTCCATCTGTCCTACTCGACAGAATGGCCAACACTCGTATCTGACATGGAAGGAAGCAATCCTCTCACCATGGTAGAATGGCTCAGCCCTTACATCTCAGCACTCATATCTGACATGGAAGGAACCAATCCTCTCACCATGACAGAATGGCTCAGCCCTTACATCTTGACCATGGAAGGAACCAATCCTCTCACCATGTCAAAATGGCTATGGGACTCATCACTTTCCCTTGGAGGAAACCTCTATTTGGAAAACACCAAGATTCTCCCTAAAGTACTCAGACTTCACCCTAGCTAATGTCTTCATCAATACCTCAACTATATATTCCTTCATCGCAAAATACTGGAGCTTCACTGCTCCTCTCTGCACCATATCCCTGATATAGTGGTATTTGATCTCGATATGCTTCAACTTGTCATGGAACACTCGATTCTCTGACAACTTCATGAAACTTTGGTTGTCACAATGTATACAAGTAGCATCCAACTGGAGATCAAATAAATCAAATAGTAGCTTCCTGAGCCATATTGCCTCACAACTAGCTAAACAAGCTACGGCATACTATGCTTTAGCTGTACTTAGTGTCACACAAGATTTCTTCCTGCTAAATGAAGAGATCACACCTGACCCCATACTGAAGCAACACCTTGAAGTGCTCTTCCTATCGATGGCACTACCTTCCAATCTGAGTCAACATAACCCTCCAGGTTAATCTTTTGATTCGCATCGTACTTGAGCCCATAATAAAATATACCCTTCAGGTACCTCAGATTATGATTTGTCGCAATCAAGTGAACATGTCTCAGATCTATCAGGAACTGGCTCAAGGTGTTCACAACAAAGCAAATATCTGGTCTTCTATTCGTCAGGTACATCAATGACAGAATCATCTAACGATACATCGTAGCATCAACCGACTTTGATGAAGCATCACTCAATAGCTTCAGGTTTGATGCCATTGGTGTAGCTATAGCCTTGCATTCCATCATCCCAAACCTCTTCAGGATCTCTACTGCATACTTCCCTTGCCTAAGGAAGATTCCATCTGTACTCTGCCACACCTCCATACCTAGAAAGTAATGCATCATTCCCAAGTCCTTTATTTTGAACTCAGCAGCAAGATTTCTCTTTGTATCATTAATCAACCCATATGTACCTATTACAAATAGATCATCTACATATAGTAGAAGCATCATTGGGTTACCATCTTCAACCTTGTAGTAAATATTAGAATCTGCTTTACTCTTGGTAAAGCCCAAAGTGGATAGAAAGCTGTCAATTATACCGTACCAGGTCCTGGGTGCCTGTTTCAAACCATACATGGCTTTCTTCAATATGCACACATGATACTTCCTGTCACGTGTCTCAAAACTGTGTGGTTATTCTACATACACTTCCTCTTCCACTACACCATTCAAGAAAGTAGTCTTGACATCCATCTGGTGTATCTTTCGATTCATCACTACAGCTAGAGAAAGTACTGATATGATGGAAGTGTATCTGGCTATAGGTGCAAAGGTTTCTTCATAGTCTATTCCTTCTTTCTTAGAGAAATCCTGAGCTACAAATCTTGCTTTATATTCCTCAATGCTATTGTCTACAGCATGCTTCATCTTGTAGATCCATTTGGAAGTTACAACTGACTTCTTGTCTGGTCTTGGGACAACATCCCAGACGTCATTCTTCATGATTGATTGGTACTCTTTGATCATAGCATCCTTCCATTATTTCCATTCTACCACTTCTTCATAACTGGAAGGTTCTTTATCAATGAAATCACATAGTAAAGCTACATACCCAGAACAAGATTTGGTCCTCTTTTTTTCTCTGTGATTCTCTTCTGGAGCCCCATATCTTTCCACACCTTGGACAAGTTATCGTACCCAAGAAGGTTTCCTATTATGAGGATTCTTCTCAAGAGGTGGATATACAGGTCTTTATGGTTCTTCAAATTCTCTATCTTTTTTGTTGAGTTTCTTCATTCATGGTTGTATCATGAATTCTAGGTGCTTCTGCTTCTGCTTCTTCAGGTTCTTCAGTAGGTCTCTTTCTGGATTTGTTGTAAGGTTTGTCTTCATCAAATGTCACATCCCTACTAATGTCAATCTTCTTGTATCCTGGGAAATAGATTTTGTAAGCCTTATAGCTTTCATAGTATCCCACGAATATACCCTTCTTTCCTAAAGGATCTAATTTGGTTCTCTTTTCTTTTGGAATGTGTATGTACACAAGACAACTGAATATTCTAAGATGGCTGAATTTTGGTTTCTTGTCGGAGAATACTTCTTCAAGAGTCTTGTTCTTTAGGACTCTATGTGGAATATGGTTTTGTACATACACCGTTGTTTTGGCAGCTTCATCCCAAAGATGCATAGGAAGATCTTGATCATGAAGCATGGCTCTAGAAGCTTCCATGATGGTTCTATTCTTCTGTTCCACAATCCCATTCTATTGTGTATTATAAGGATTGGACAACTCCCTCTTAATCCCTTATTCTTTGCATAGCTCTTTGAATTCATTTGAGGTGAATTATCCGCCATTATCTGATCGAAACGTCTTAATCTTCTTTTTAGTATGGTTCTCGATCAAGGCTTTGAATTCCTTGAACTTACTGAATAATTCATCTTTGTTCTTCATGAAGTAAACCCATGTCTTTCTAGAAAAATCATCAATAAAAGAAACATATTATGCATACCCACTTAGTGAGTTTGATGGCATAGAACCACATACATCGGAGTGGATGATTTCTGGTATGTCTTTGGCTTTGCTTTCACTGCTGGGAAATTTCTTCTTTGTATTCTTTCCTTTCACACATCCTTTGCAGACACCATCATGTTTTGCTTGGAATTCTGGAAGACCTTCAACAACTTTGCTTGCAATAGGCAGTGCTCTATAATGCACATGTGCAAGCCTTCTATGCCAAAGTTCACTTGGCTCTACTATGTCATGGACCAAGGCTTGTTCTGGATGGCCCTTTAGTTTGTACAAACCTCCTTCTTGTTCTCCAATAACCACTGCATCATCAATAGTCGTTCCTCTTGGCCACATGATGACTTGACCATCTATGAATGCAACTCTCATTCCTTTTGCATCCAATGTTGATATGGAGAGAAGGTTCTTCTTGAGTCCTCGCACAAAAAATACTTCTTTCATTGTTAGAGACTTACCAGAGTCTAGTTTATATGAAGATTCCCCACTACCTTTTATTGGATATTGGTAGTCATCTCCTAGTTTCACCTTGTGAGGTGATTCATGTTCTGACAGTCTCACAAAGGATTCCTTGAATCCAGTCATATGTTTGGAATCTCCATTGTCTATAAGCCAATCATCACTACCATGATTAATTTTACCCATGAGAGCAGAAATCAAAACATATTCATCCTCGCTTGAAGAATCTTCACTTTCATATCCGGATCTCTTCTTGGATGGTTCATCATCCTCTACAACATGAGCATGATGTCTTCTTTTTTTCCCCTTGTTCTTATGAGAGTGAATCTTGTTCTTAGTATATTCTTTTCCAAAGTGCCCTACCTCATCACATGTATAACATCTTGATCTAGATATGTTCTTTCTAATATTATCTCTATGATGAGGATTCTTACCTTTGGAGTGATGAGTACCTCTTCTACCTTTCTTGGAGTGAACTGTGACGGCTTGATCTTCGCTTCCCATATTGTCTTCTTAGGCCGCTATCTGTGCTTCTTCTTGAGAAAATTCTTCCCATAGTCTGCTGAGTTTGACTAACTTCTTTCTAGCACAGATTCCTTGGATGAATGAATCCCATGACCTAGGAAGGCCATTCAAAGTTGTCATCACAATCTCTGCATTCTCCACTTCTTCATCGACAACTTCTAATTGTTCCATGATCTGAGAAACCCTTGTGAAGTAGGACTGGATAGTCTCTGCATTTTGAATCTTCACATTCTTCAATTGATTCCTCAGAGTCATCTTCTGGTTTATGTTCTTCCCTTCAAACAATTTGGTTAGGGCATCAAACAAAGATTTAGGTCTCTTGAGAGAGGACACCTGTGTGATAAGGTTATCCTTGATAGAATCAGCAATGATCCTCTTTGCCATAACCATCTTCTTCTTATGTAAGGCCTTTGCCTCATCTCTCTCTGGAACTGGAACCTCCTCATGGATGTAGGAGTCTAACTCATTTTCTTCCAGGCTCGAAAGTTTTCAGCTCCCTCAATCTTTTCATCAAGCTTGGTATGAAGAGACATCTTAAACTTAGAATCTCAAATGGAAATACAAAATATTTTAGATCTTACCAGGTTCAAGATGTTGGATCTAAAACTTGAGCTGAAATCCCGCAGAGCTGGTTCAACAACAAATTAGGGTTTTGATTTTCTGGAGTTCTGTTCACCCAAATGCCTTGAAATTTGTCCCTAACTTCAATTTCGGGGAGGACATCAATCCATGCCTGGGCTCACTAAAAAAATCCTCTTCTGTGAAAATCCCTAATTTTTGACAGTAGTGACAGGTCCAAAACTAAAAAACCTCATAATTGGATTTTGCTTTGACAGAAAGATGCGACCTAAGGAGGAGAGTTATTCCACCTTACTTTTGCTGAAAATATATGGAGAAAGATCCATAAACTAGGAATACCTAGTTCCTACAGTTGCACAATGTCTTCTTCTAAGGTTAGCTTTGATACCATGTTATTTTTTCATCATTAAGCTAGCATTATTAGGATCGTTAACTGAGAGAATAATAAGTATAGCAATCAAACATAAGAGACAATGAACACAATGTTTTTCCTTGGGGAAACCATAAAGGATAAAACCCCGCAACTTCCTCAGAGATAGAATCAGCACCAAAACACTAAAATCCACAAAATAGTAAGTGATATCCTAACATCAATACTTGTTGAAATATTGTAACTTCGAAGAATATTCTATATGTATCTTTTGTGGTCCCTGATGGTGCTACTAGGAGAACCACTTGTACTATCTTGTACCCCTATGATTCTAATCGAAATAACTAATAAGAGTCATGAGGTTGTCCCCTCTAATTATAAAGTTGGGTCATTAGCACCCTAGTGTGGTTACTTGAGCCTACATGTGTAACTTGAGCCTACATGATTAAATCAAGCCTACATGTCGAATTAGTTAAATCAGGTGAACAAATGAATATCAATAGAGGTGTGGTGCTCCTCATTTGAGACACACACTCTCACTTGTGTAGCACATTAGTGGAGAAGAGAAGTAGCTGGAGAAGGAGGAGGATCGAGCTTTGATCTCCTTGCTGGTTTTATCTTTTATCTCTTTGGAGAATCTATATTGAGGAAGCTTTTGCTGGGTTTTTCGCTTTAGGGTTTTCCCAGGATAAATATTTGTGTTCCTTTTGTATGGTTATGCTTTTCTATCTTTTAGTGATCATGTTTATATGCTTTTGTTATGAAAAATTAAATGAAATACTGATGTCTTAGCTAAACATATGAAAATTTAACATGGTATCAGAACCACCCTAAAAAGAAGACATTGTGTAGCTACAGAATGTAGGGATTCTTACTTTTTGATTCTCTCTCCACAATTGATCAACAAAAGAAGGCTAGGTTGACTCTCCATTGAAGGGCGCATCTTTCTGTCGAAGCAGAATTCGATTTCGAGCTTTTTTAGTTTTCTGTGTGGGAAATTAGCGCTTCTTGCAGAAGAAGAATTTTTTAGTGAGCCTAGCATAGGATTTCTCTCCTCATCGAAATCAAATTTTAGATACCTATATCAATATTTTTGGTTGGGTGAAACTCCAGGAAAGTCAAACCCTAGTTTGACCCGAAGCTAGAAAAACCATAAATACTAAAACCGCTAAGTTGTGGTATATTCTCTATATCCAAATATTGGTAAAGTTTCAAGAACTGAAAATTGCAGAGACCAAATATAAAATCCTGTTGAACACTGTGTCCAAAATTCAGACTCGGATTCGCTATATTCTAGGAGATATGATCCCTCCAAGTTAGGGTTCCAGCCTCTTCCAGAATTAATTCCTAAAAAGGACACCTACGGAAAATTGCTATATCTTGGGATATAGAGGTCCAAATGGAATTCCTGAAGATTTTCAAGAAATAGAACAGAATGTAGTTTTTTTGGTCCAAATTTCAGAACCTGAAGATGAACGAGTGACACGTGGCATGCCGTACAACTTGACTATTCTGAACAGTCCTGTAATAGGTCACCTTGGGAAAATGATCATAAATCCAAATTGGTGAAACAAACTCTGATGAAACCTATGTTTTTAGATCAGGGACATGTGAGGTTACTTCAGTGCAAAATTTCATACATAGAGGAGTAGTAATTTCAGAGATATCACAGAAACAGTAACAAAAATTTCTGTAGAAGAAATTGGAAAACTAGGGATTCCTGTTTCAAGAGCTTCCCTCTATTATTTTCAGAAAAGGAGTACATTGGACAGATCCATTTGAAGAGATATATATTTCTATCTAATCAGATCTGAAATATTCCAACTTTTTAAAATTAGGGTTTCTCTGACAAACCTTAGATCAGCTAGCTCCAGAAGTAGGACGGACACCTCAAATCGGTAAGATATAATCTTTTGCTATTTGCATTTGAGGTTCTCATTTCAAAGTGATCTATCACATCAGCTTGATGATAATCTTGGTGAATTTGAAAACTTCCAAGCATGAAAGTATTTGATATCTCTAAATAAAATGAATTGGACACCTACATGAGTAGAGAGGTTCCAGTTCTAGAGGGAGATGAGCCTCAAAGCCTTACACAAGAAGAACTTGATCAAGGCCAAGAAGATCACTGTTGATTCAATCACAGATCAACTTGTACCACAAGTGTCTTCCCTAAAGACACCAAAGATGTTTGATTTATTGATCAAGCTATTTGAAGATAAAAACATAATTCAGAAGATGGATTTGAGAAAACAGTTGAAGAATGTGAAGATCCAAAATGCATAACATCTTGAAGCAGTAGAAGAAGAAGCAGAGAATGCAGAAGTGGTGATAGCCACCTTGGATGGCCTCCCATGATCATGGGATTCATTCATGCAAGGAATGTGTGCCAGAAGAAAGTGATTACTTTGAGTTGATTTTGGGAAGAAGAAGAAGCTTGTCTCATAAGAAGAGAAGAAGAAAGATGGGAGCAAATTGAAGATCAAACTATCACCATTCAAAGAAGATCCCTCAAGCGATGAGGAATATGAAGAACTCAATTCTTGATGAACCTCTTATCGATCTTATCATTTGGATAAGAAATGATGATAAAGCATAATGATCAAGATGGATTCTACCCATGAAAAAAATAAAAGATAAGTATTCAATTGTCATTTCATGATATTGTTTTACATTTGATTATATTGAGTTGATGTGTTATGCATGATAGATTGTTTGCATCAATGACTGTATACTACTAATATGCATCTGATGGGTAAGTATCTCATGGTGCTATACAAATCTCCATTGCTACTTATCAAACCTCTTTGCTGACATATTGGATTAGTCTAGAAAGTTTCTGTGAGATATGGATTAATGTTGTATTGGCTAAATAGTTGCATGATGCATAATAATTTGTCGTTATGCATATGATTTATTAAATAGTTCTAACCATGCAACTGGTGCATTTAAATTGTAGGAAAGGTCCTGTACAACCTCCTACAAGAAAACAAGGATGAGACTTGTTCCAAAGAACAAGTGATGACAATTCAATAAACATGAATCTGAAGCTCCTAGGGTCAGAGACACCATGACAAAAGAAAGAGCTTCAAAGAGCGGTAGATCCACCTCAAAGGATGAAGACTACCATGGGTATGAGAGACAACTCAAGATGAATAAAAGAATGCTATGAAATAAGCTATGATCAAAGAATAACAGTTGATCATGGGGAATGATGTATATGATATGATTTCGAGACATAAAGGAAAGTATGTAGTATCCTTCATATGGATATACAAGAACAAGTGTACAAAGCAAGGTTCGTGATTTGCCTCAGAAAGAATAGACTATGACATGACATACTCTATTGACCAGTATATATCAACAATAGAACCACCTGTACAGAATGAAGAAGGAAGATAATACTCCACTTCAGGGAGAGTGACTACAGAAGATATCTGAGTTCGACACGGTACAACATGATGGACAGCTTCCTTATGGATCGAGACTTTTGGGTTCCAACCTTCAAAGTTGAATGAAGAATAGTAGGATATGTTGATGATCTGACAAGATGAACTCATGGAAGATGTTATGATAAAAGAATACTAGAATGATGTTTGGGATATAGTACTGAAACTAGAAAGCAAGAATGTGGTATCTTACAAATGGATTTGCAAGATAAAATATGTTGCTGATAGAAGTAAGGAAAGACTTGTGGCTAGAGGTTTCTATAAGAAAGAGGGAATTAATTCTAAAGAGACACTTACTCCAAGAAGCAAGATACACTTCGTTTAGAACTATGATGGTAGTTGCTTCCATGATGAAGTAAAGACAATCCTTCCTTAATGGTATGATTGGGGAAGAGTTTTACATCGAAAGGATTTGAAGTTGAAGAGATTTGGACTCATATATGTAAGTTGAAGAAGGCCCTCTATGGCATGAAGCAAGCTCCCAGAGCTTGGTATGGAAGGACATACATTTTCCTATCAATTATGGGCTTTACCAAGAGTAAAGCTGATCCTAACCTTTATCTCAAGGTTGTAGAAGATGAACCTATCATCCTGTTATTATATGTGGATGACTTATTCTTGATAGGGAAGGAGAAATATATCATGGAAAGAAAGAAGAAACTAGCAGAAGAAGTTGAGATGAAAGACCTTCGGTTAATGCACTATTTCCTAGGTCTGGAAATATGACAAAGTTCAGAAGAAATCTTTCTCAACCAAGGAAAGTATGTAGTAGAGATATTGAAGAGATTCAATATGTTGGAATGCAAATTGATGGCCACACCCATGGACTCCAACCTGAAGCTGTTAGTTGATGACTCATCAGAGTTAGTGGATGTGACTCATTTTAGACAGATCATTCGGTCATTAATGTACTGAGCAAATTCCAGACCAGACATTTGTTTTGCTGTGAACAACTTAAGTCAATATTTTGTTCAACCAAGACAGGTTCACCTAGTAACCACAAAACATGTGATGAGATATCTAAAAGGGACTATAGACTTTGGTCTATACTCTGATGGTAGCCATGAGTATAGATTGTATGGCTATAGGGATGCAGATTGGGGTGGAAGTATCTCAGACAGGAAAAGCACATTAGGTAGATGATTTTGTTTGGGGTCTCCTATGAGTTCATGGTTTAGCAGGAATCAGTCCAGTGTTTCTCGCAGCACAGCTGAAGCAAAATACATAGCATATTGCTCTGCTAGGTTGTGAAGTCATATGGCTTCAGAAGCTAATATCAGGTCTCTTTGACCTGAAGATGGATAATACAATGATTCTATGTTATAACCAGACTTGTGATGACAGAGAACCCTTTGTTACGATTGTAACACATAAAAATTCGGTATTTCTACATACGAGATAAGATGTAGATGATTATGTTTCAATATTACCATACTAAAGATATAGATGATGTTTCAGTATTTACATACTGTAGATCAAGATAATGATGATTCCGTATTTCTATACTAAAGATGTAGATGATGATGGTTTGAATGATGATGTACTCATGAATCCTCTGTCTCAGGTAAAGTTCAAACACTTTCGAGACAAGCTTGGTGTTCTTCGAAAAGACCTTCCTTGAAAGGGGGAGTAGTGATGTTGCAGTGGGATTGTATCATCTCTAGGCACTTGCCCTAAAGTGATCCAGAGACCTCGGTCCTCGAGAATGAAGAGGGATTGTATCTGTTGGAATATAATCCATCGAGATTATACGTTATTGTAAATATTAGGAATATGAAGAGACTCTCAGATGTGTGATCCCAAGAGTCATTGTAGATGTATAAATAAAGGCATTCTATGGAAAAATAATAAGAATTCAGGAGTTATTTCACCTGACAGTGGTATCAGAGCGATTCATAACTCCTGCATGTACAGTATGCATTTTGCTACTATCTGCACCCTGGGCTTTCCTCAGTGTGTAGATTCCATGCATTGGTGCATGCACTGGCTACTCTAACATTCATTCACCCTATCATTCATGCAACATGAAATCAAAATTATTCTACCTATATACTAGTTGCTCATCCGATCTCCTGCTAGCCTACATGCATTCAATACTGGCGTTACTCCCTTGACCTATGCTATGGATTGAGGGCTTGGTCTCACTCTGCTAGTGAGTATAGCGTTCTCATTTCCGCTCCCACTCTGTTGCTGCGACTATCCTTTCACCATTCCATTTCCACCCATCATGCATCCACTCAGATGCTTTATCTTGTCCGTGTATAGACTCCCTCTACCTGTGATCCACGATTCCAAATATAAATCTCAAACGGTTGCTTTTGACAGTCACATCTTAAATCTTTGTGGGACTGCATTCTCTCTTTATGCTAGTGTCAAGACCTTCTCCACCTGCGATCGATTTCCTTTTGTGTTGTGGTCTGTAAACTATCCTAGAGGGTCATAAACCATTCATTCTTACATTTGCGTGGAGTTGTAATATACCAAGGTTGAGTAATTTGGAGAGGAACCATTATGGAAACGTATTGCAAAGATGAACTAGACACTTGCTGCTTGAAGACGATGAGGATTTGAGGAAGTATTTGAAAAGGATGAGATTTTGTTGAAGACTGCTGTCATAACGAGTCTTATTTTTTTGTCACTACAAGTTTGTTGAAGACCAATGATTGAAGGACGAACGATCACACCTTCTTATTTGCATGAAGTGCGTGGAGATTGAGTGGGAATTCTGCAAATGTGAATGAAATGAGAATAATGTAATTTTCGTTTGAGGTATGAGCCATGATCGTTGTATATTTGATGAGTCGTGCATGCTATGTATGATGTGTTGGAGAGGTGGATTTGAATTATATTTGTTTGGAGTTGTTGTGTGAGAATTTTCTTCCTTGTGAATTGCTGCTGATTGAAGCTAGGACCACACACTGCATGAGAGATTGTTGGCATAATATTCACGCCATTACCAATTGCATGAAGACCGTGAATACTGGGTTGACAAGAAGGCTGCATTCTAATCTCTTTAAGAAAGCTTGCTTTTCTTTTACCTGTGACCTGCTCCTTTGTGTTGGTGAGAGATTGTTTTCTACTAGTTTGAAAGCCATTGAAAGCATATTTAAAGTTGGTATCGTAGGCTTGAGATGATTAAGTTTGTATTTAAAAGTTTGTATGACAATAGCAGAGATATTGACATTGTTGTAAAGCTTGAGGAAGGTGGCAGAGACTTAGACCTGCACCTTTACTCTTTCTTCTTTTTCTCCTATTGTTTTAGTTGCAAGATTCAATCACAGAAGATGCAATATATAGAATCTGTATTTGGTGCCCCTCTCACTGGCAAAGAAACTTATCCAAAATGGTGGAGGAAGATCAAATCTTCCTTCATCTACAATGACCTTTGGGACGGTATTTGCGAAGGCACCACAATAGAGACAGAAGTTGGAGGGCCCATAACCAGAGAACCAGAACCTCCAAAATATGAGAAAGAGAAGTTCATTTGGAAAACAAAAGATAAGAAACCTTTAGCGGTAATCACTGCCACAGTCAGTGAAGAGGTGAGATGGCACATATTTCCTGCAAAGTCATGTTTTCAAGCACTAAAAATGTTAAAAGATCTATATGATTCACACTCTGATATGGAAGTTATTCAACTAATACTAAAACTATTTAGTTTAGAAGTAAAAGACAATGATCCCATGTTACTTGCCTCTGAAATCAAAGATATCATGCACAATATTCAAGCCACTGGTATGAAACCAGATCTTCCCCTTGCCGCATTTGTAAAATCTTTGTATCCTTCTCACTCCAACTATGTTGAGTCATTGCAAGCAAGTGACAAGTTCAAATCACTGACAATGGACACCCTGGTAGAGAAGATAGCTGACAGAGAGAAATATTTTGGTAAGAAGACAATCGACCATTCTGGAGAATCACTTTGGTTTTCTCAAAAAGCAAAGAACCACACCAAAGACCAATCCAGAGATTGTCCCAAAGGAGAAAGAAGCAAGAGAGGCAGAGGAAGAACAAACTTCAGAGATAGATGAGGCAGAAACAACTCCAGGAAAAGATCAGATTTGAAGTGCAAGCATTGTGAAAAGATTCGACACACAGCAGAGCAGTGTTAGGATTCATGGGACTCCATCAAAGACAGACATAACTAGAAGAAATATGACAATAAGAACCAAGATGCTAGTAAATATTTAGATTCTGCTCATTGTATTGGTGCACATTGTAATCTTGGTATTAATGAAATGACTTCACTTTCATCTTACACAGATTGTTGGCTACTTGATACTGGTGCAACATCACACATGCCTTTTAGAAAAGACTATTTTGAAGAACTTAATGAAACAATAAATGGCATAGTTTACTTTGCAGATAAGTCAAGTCCTAAACCAAAGGGAATGGGCACCATTCGGCTGAAGATGCCTGGATTCCGTGATTTCTTGTTGAAGAATGTTCTTTATCTTCCAGAGTTGCAGAGAATCCTGCTGTCCTTGGTGCAGATTCGACAGCAAGGCCATTCCATCCACATTTTTGATGGAATTGTAGAAATAAGAAATTCCTCTGACAGCCAAGTCATCATGACTAGATACGAAGATGGGAAGCTGCTGAAGCTAAATATTTCATCTACAAGGGTTGAGAACTATGCCTACCTCTCTCAGCATGGAGAAGGTAATTTGTCATCAAGTTTATTGTGGCATGCAAGATTTGGTCATTTGAATTATAACAGTCTTCATTTGTTGAGAAAGAATGGTGTATTTGGTTTTCCCACCATTCCCAAAGAGAAGAGAAAATGTGATGCATGTATATTAGGGAAACAAAGTAAGCTGCCATTCCATGAATCTAATTTCAGAGCAAGTAGGAAATTAGAATTAGTGCATTTTGATTTATGTGTCCCAATGCCAAATCCTTCTGCCAATGGAAATAAGTATTTTATGACCTTTGTTGATGACTACTCAAGAATGTGCTGGATTTCCTCATTAAAGAAAAAATCAGAAGCATTTCAAACATTCAAGGACTTTCATGCATTGATAGAAAAACAAGCACAATCTAAAATTGGTACACTTCGTACTGACAATGGGAAAGCATACACTTCAAAGGATTTTGAAGATTATCTTCGCCAACATGGAATTGCACATTAGACTATAGTTCCCTACAATCCTCAACAAAACGATGTAGCAGAAAGAATGAACAGAACAATAATGAATATGGTACGCTCAATGATATTTTTTAAGAATGTAAAACTAATGTTTTTGGGTGATGCAATGAAATGTGCAGCCTATTTGAGAAACAGAAGTCCCTCAAATGCTCTTGATAACAAGATTCCACATGAAATGTGGTTTGGAAATCTCCCTTCAGTCAGGCATCTCAGAGTTTTTGGTTCCACCTGTTATTCCTTTATTCCAAAGGAGCAAAGAAACAAGCTTGGTGCTCAAAGCAGAAAATGCATTTTCCTGGGGTACAAAGAAAACTCCAAGGCATACCATCTGTATGATGAGGTAGACAAGAAGTTTGTTATTTCTAGAGATGTGATTTTTCTTAAGACTAATAAAAATGACCAGTCCATTGAGAGACAACTTTATCATTTGGAAAAATATCCTCATCCAAGGAAATATTCTGAAAATGAATATGAAATTCCAAACCTTGAAGGGGGGATTCGTATTCTGGATCAACCTTTGGAATTTCCATATGAAGCACCAAATCCCCCACATGAAGAAGTTCCTGCTACTTCACCTAAACAAGAGATTCAACTAGATGATGTGATTGAGAGACTTGGAAGACTCAACCTTGAAGGAAATGAAGCACGACCAGCTGATCAACCAGGACCATCACAGAAGATTCGTAAATGGGCCACAAAGACACTTGAAAGTTTCCATCCAGATGAAGTTGGAAAGACATGAACGAGAATTTCAAAAAGACATGAAGATGGAGGAGAAGCAGATAATTCAGGTGATGCCATGGATGCATCATTTGATTGTGAATTTAATTTATCTGCTAACTTTGAACCAACTTCATTTGAAGAATATTCTACTTGAGTTGAGTGGAAAGAAGCTATGCGGAATGAGTATGATGCACTCATGAAGAGTGGAAATTGGAAGCTGGTTGACACTCTAGTTGGAACCAAACCAATTGGCTGCAAGTGGGTGTACAAGAACAAATACAGATCAGATGGCTCCCTTGAAAAGCACAAAGCGAGGCTTGTAGCAAAAGGCTATGCATAGGAGGAAGGAATTGACTATGAAGAAACGTTTTCTCCTATAACAAAAAGGGCTACCATCCGTACCTTACTCTCTTTAGCTGCTCAAAATGGGTGGAAATTTCATCAGATGGATGTGAAGACTTCTTTCTTGAATGGAGACTTGAAAGATAATGTCTTCATGTCTCAGCCAGAAGGCTTTGCTGTGAAAGGAAAATAACAAAAGGTATGCAATCTTGTCAAATCCTTGTATGGCCTAAAACAAGCACCTCGCGCATGGTATGAAAAATTAACCGAGCATATTTTGAAGTTAAATTTCGAACATTTTGATCTTGAAGATGCAAAACTATTTATAAAGAAAGTTGGAAGATCTGTTGTGTATCTTGTGGTGTACGTAGATGATCTTTTGATGACAGGGAACAATGAGAGCTATATAACATCCATCAAGAAATATTTGTAAAAGATGTTTGAAATGACAGATATGGGACATCTCCACTATTACTTAGGAATTGAAGTCACTCAACATCCTAAGTACATATACCTATCTTAGAAAAAATATGTTGGAGAAATACTAGACAAATTTTGCATGATAGAATGCAACCCTATCTCTACTCCGATGGAACAGAAAATGAAGCTCACATCAAGCGAAGGAAAAGAATTTGAAGATGCAACCAAGTATCGACAACTTGTAGGAAGACTTATCTACCTTACAACAACTAGACCGGATATTTCTTATGTTGTTGGCATACTTTCAAGGTTCATGCATAAACCTTGTGAAGGACACTAGTGAACGAATGTTCAGACTGAGGGATGAAGAAACAAAATCCAACATCATCACCATAATCACTATAAACTATGATATATATGAGAGGTGATGATGATTCCAAAAATGAGTTAAAACAACACACCTTGATGGAGGGAGGTACTACATATTGAGGATGATAGATATCACCTACACTATAGCAAATAAAAACACTAACAAGATTTTGGACTAAGCAATTGTTGTGGCCTCTGAGGCTTACCTAGATTTCACATATGCATTCACGGATAATGTCAAGGAATATTATGAAGGGAAGAAGGAAAATCCTGGGATGAGTGGGTATTTGAAGCTAGACATGATGACAAGGAAAATTGATGCTATCGATAAGTCCCTCATCCCTTGTTTCCTTCTCCTCTAAGCAGTAAAAAACTTCAATAAAAATGAAAAATAACAATAGTACCAGAAGCATAAAGGCTACAACAAGCAACAAAGAAAGAAGGAACATATAGTCAAACACAGAATGAACATAAATTCATCATGTACATCAGAAGGTGCACAAAGTAGTGACATCTGTAGAAAGAGTAATGTTGGAACACATTAGTTCTCACCTAGTTAAGCACATGTAGAAAATAGAGGAAGAAGTGTGTGAAGAGACAAAGAAGTTGGTGAAAATCATGGAGGATTTTTAGAAAAAATAAATGCAAGTTAGTTCATGGAGCAATAGTTCGCGTGGCTTGGGACGAGCCACAGGTGAGTGTTAGGGACCTGTTTGGACTAGAAACAGTAGGGATGAATTCATGTAGAATTCTTCCTAAGTATATAGAAGAACATAAAGAAGAAGAGGAAGGAGCTACAATCAAGGAAGAAATATAAAGGGGAAAGAGAGTAAGAAGACAAAGAGAAGGTGCAGGAAGAGGAAGCTGCATCAGATGAGTAAGCCATGATAGAAGGAAAGAATGAGATACGAGATGACATGGCAAAATATCAGCAGAAGAAGGAGTGAAAATAACGTAACAACCTAAAAATGACGGTAAGGCATAATGCTAAGAAAGAAACAATCCCTAACGATCTTGGGTATGAGCTTGGCTTGAGCGGACGTAAGAAAAAAACGTGAAGGAATATTTGTAATTCAGGCAGATAGTGCCTCTTGTTATGTGTTAGTGGAATACAAAAGACAACATGTTGGCTAGATATAGTAAGTTGGCTAAGATAACGACTAAAAGAGAGTCTATAATGAGTCTATTAGACTCTGTATCGGGTTAGTATTGAGTCTGTAACAAGCATGTATGGGAGCTACATTGATTATGTAATGGGGCTATAGAAGAAGGAAGCTAATTTATAGATGGGTTGGCTAGTTAGCAGATTAGTTGATATAGCATTTGAGTAGTATCTAGAATCTTGGAAAGGTTCCGCGAGATAGACTTGGGGTAGGATTTTGGTTAATGACTTTGTATCATTGAGTGCATCAAAATAGGGGCTCTGTAGCTTAGTGCACACACAATTAGCGAAGTTCAAGCTGATCTAGGCTGTTTGTGGATTGCTAGTAGGAGTAGAGTAGAAAGAGAAAGAGAGAATATTAGGGATCATGAGAGGGAGGAAAAGCCTATAGATATAGAAGAGAAGATATTGAACAGATTCTGCAGCTTTGTACGCAGACAAAAGGTGCATTTATTTCCTCATGCCAGATGAAGAGAACCTTATGGTTTTAGCTCGGATGGTTTTCGACATTACATGTTGTGTATATGTGTGAATGTTTAAATAGCTTAGATATATGTGTGAATGTTGTGTTGAATGACTGGTTAATTACTGTGTTGCAAGTGGATAAATTTATGACTGCCACATTATATTAATGAATATGAATATGTTGTATGTTCACTATCTATTTACTTAAGTCTCATAAAGAAGGGTTGCAAAACAACTTAGTGTTGAAGTACTGTGCATACAAGTAATACACGCCCCTCCAATCTTCATTGGAAACCTTGGAACAATGCCAAGTTACTAAAAAACCCTCCCATAGAGCTACAGAAACATGGTTCTGGAAGTTACCCATAAAATTGAGATATCTTAGGTGAGACAACATCTATGTCACAGGTGCTTCCAGCTGATCTCTACTCCTTCGGGATGATATCTTGGGATTTGTTGTGGTGAACAGAAGGGATGAAACTTGGGTCCAAGTGGGAAGAAATCCATCAAATACTATAAATATAAACTTACATAATTTAATACTAATGTGTAGGTGTAGGACCTACTTACGTGGACATCACAAGTATGTCCAATTCCTACACTATAACATTGCATGCCCCCTAGCTCTAATGTAATATGTGATAAAGGTTTGTTACACTAGGAAACCAAGGATCAAAATTTGATGTATTAATTTGTACCATCTTATTGGAAATTGGATGCACTCTTATTCCAATCTAGTGTTTATTTTCTTTGTGTTCTCCATTTGTATGTTTGTCATTCTGAGGCACCTAACACCACTTTAGAAGTTATGGATATAGAAAATTCCTTGAGGGACATTATGGTGCATGAAAGATATTTAAGTGGACCAAAATGACATCATGAAATTGATAAAAATGATAAAGATATGGAATTAATCCCCTCTAAGAATGTTTATCTCCCTCCATCTAACTCACAATTTTAATTGGCTATATCAATAAGAATTATAATTTCTATTCTATCGAATTTTGATAGCTAAAGACAAATTTAATACACAAATAGCCATTTTTTATAACTTTTTTGAAACATAGTCTCATTATAACTAAACTATTTTTCTCATATATGTTGACACATCTTCAAACTTAGTTCATTATCAAAATGAACTTAATAATTTTGTTTGAACTTTTAAATAGGTGGAATTAATTAATTAGATAATTATATTATCATTATTGTAATTCTTTTGTTATCAATGCTATTAAAAGTTAGTGATTAAAACAAGGCATATATAAGACATATTAAGAAGTTAATGGGAATTTCCTTTACTACTGGAATAGTAAGCAACATGTATTAATCTCCTTTTGAGGGATTTTATCATCTAAGATAAAATTCAACTAGTTTTATGATTTCTTTGGTTATTTTGAAGAAGTACTAATGCAATTTATAAGGGAAAAGGTGTTTAAGTTCGATAACTATTTTTATTATAAAATGTACATATTGGTTGCTGTGATAGATAACTAGATTTATTAGAAAATGTTCAATTAAATATGAGGAGGATGATTTTGTCACTAATCTCAAGGTTTCCTTCAAGGAAAATCACATTTCTTCATTAATATAGATGCTTTCCATTTTTAACATGTTTATTTGAGGTTTCATATATCTATGAAAATGTCTAAATGCTAATATAGTTGTTACCTACTCCTTAGTGGTTTTGACAAATCAAATATTTGATTTTGTAATACCCCTCATCCTCAACATTGTGATTTTTCTTAACTATGATGGATGCAAAGGTATTTATGCAATGGTTCATGATGAGGAGATCGAGTGTAAAGCCCCATGATTGAATGCTCTATAACATTGGTAGCATTGTGATATAATACTAGACCATGAATTAGCTACTGCATGGTGATTTATCGTAATATTTAAATAGTGAAACTAATGGAAACTGTTGGAACATATTTCCCATCTATAGCTTGGTTAATAATCTTTTCATAAGGTTCATAGTGTTTAGTGTAATTTGTTTAATGTGAAAAGGGTTCGAGTTCCTAGTCTAGTGTCTTTGACCAAGACTTTGTCAACATTTGACCCACTTAGACTAGTGGTTAGGCCATAAAATATTTTTTTCCATTCACCCACTCCTTTCTTTATTATATGAATTCAAACTGCCTCTATATGCTACATTTATTGGGTAGTTAATGGATTCCCTATTTTAAGGAGACTGGGTGCACCCTCTTGAGGATTTGGTCAATTTTCTCATTAATGGTGTAAAACCAAGCCACCCCACTAGCTCTGGCACCATCATGATGATTCCTTTCATTCTTATTGACTAACCTAACCACTTCATGGTACATCTGTCGAGCATAGGTTGTCATTGATGACACCCATTAATGACAAAGGAGACAAATGGAAGATTAAAGTTGATGACATGACCAGAAGGAAATGCCAAGGATTTATGGGATGGTATGATATGGGTATTGGACACCAAATGGGACAAATGACTCATTTTGTGGTCATTTGTGGCTCGATAAGGCCATGGATGGTGATAACGCCTAAGATGGATTTTACACCCACATTCATGATGGTATGGTAGCACTTGGACACACTCCTTGTTGAAATTCACACATGGTCCATATTGTGGCTATTTGGATATTGGTGAAGGTAAAGTCCTGTACATACCTCGATGTGTTGATTTGATATAAGCTTGATGCCCATAAAAAAGAACTTTGAAATACTTGAATCCCATAAACACTTGCATGTGGAATCATGTTGATGATTTAATGAACATATTAAACATCTTGATACTCCACATTGATATACATAAACACATTAAACCTTGGGTCATTTAAGTAAGACACAAAAACATTGTTGTGAATATAAAAGATGAAAAATCCCTAGATTGTGGATGCTTGATACCCCTTCGTCTTCACATGAAATGATAGTGTGGCGATTGAATAAATCTTCTTAAGGATGAAGTCCGTCCAATAATGATGAAGTTCCAATACTTTATGTGACCAATTACTTTGGATGGAGAAGTAAGATTAAATATTACTTGAATAAATTTGGTGTATGGGAGATTGTGGTCAATCCACCTTATCGATACAACAAGAAGACAAAGTCAGTTGCACATGAGGATTCTAAGAAGGAAAACACCATTCCATTGAAGTTTCCTATGGATGGAATCTCAATCTCTATGAGAGAGATTGTAGAAGAACACACTTCAGCCAATGACCTTTGGTTCAATATAAAAAGTGAGTATCAATGAAGAAACCGAGATACAAAGATTGAAGCAGAAGTTAAGTCTACTGAAGAAGAAAATCAAGAAGAAAAGGAGGAGCACACATCAGACACCAGCGGAGGTAAGAATATTTCTGATTACAGTAGCAATGATTGTGATAACATTAAAGATGATCTTGGAGAAGAAAAGAATGATGTACTAGATTAACTTGTATCAAATATAGACCTCAGATACAATTTGAGACTTAAAAGAAATATTTTGGGGTCCTTCAATAACTACCATGAGAATTCTATGGGTATGTTCAAGAAACTCAATCACAAGAAGACAAGTTTACAAGATGAACTGAAATACAAAGAGGATGAAGTTTAAAGACTAAATATTGTATTGAATACTCAAAAAGGAGAACAATAAGATTCTGGAGAATAACTTTAAGAAACAAGAAAAGAATATGTTGAGATGAAGACTCAACTAGAAGAAGCCAAAAGGATAGAGGAAGTATTGAAGGAAAATTTGGATGAGAAGGAGGAGAAATGTCAAAAGATTGAGATGGAAGTAGTTGGACTCATAAATACAAGTGAAAACTCCAATGTGACTGTGAATTCCAAGAAAAAATCAATCATCTTGGATGCGATCTTGGACTTCCAAATATATCCTTTTGATAAATCTGGCCTTGGATACAACTCAAGAAAAGAAAAATACATAGTAGACACATGGGCACCTAGAAAGTATGAGGCAGGTCCCTCATTCTCCAAAGATGAAATCCAAGCTTCTCCTCACATACCTACAAAAGACATTAGAAAACTTGGAAGATATCAAGGAGTTATTCGTACTCCTCATAGCAAGTTCAAAAAAGAGTAATCTTTAATGTGGAACTAGGTATCCAGGTATGAATATAGATTCAATGGTTATCTCTATTCATGTAATGGTTTTGTTCAAAAGGATGTGGAATGTACATTCCATGGAAGAAGAAGTGCTAGAAGTTCCAATAACACAGTTAGATGTTGGACTTGTAACCATATCATCCATGTTGCAACGAATTTCCACACCATGATATGCTACAACTGTGGTGGTTTTGGTCATGATGCCCAAGCATGTGCATGTCCAAGAAGAGAATCCATGAGGAGTCTTTCATATCCATTACCAATGAAAGTAGATGAATATTTAAAGAAGAATAGTGAAAAAATATTTGAAGACCAAAGGACAAATGATCACAGCCAAGGACATTCTCAGGTATGGATGAAAAAGAACATTTTATTGAATGTAAATGAAGTTGATGATTGCATGGAATATGGATGCCATATGGAAATCCATGTTTGAGGTGTTTCAAAGAACTTGATACATCTCGAGTCCATGAAATTGGAGGATGGAATCAAGGAAAATTGATGTCTACTCCAAGTAAAATAAAAGGTCCCAGGATTGAATTGCAAACATTGACAGAAGGAAGGAAGGAAGATAGGGATGAAGTTTGGTAAATAAGAGGTATATATGCTGGAACGACTGTAAGGCTTATATTCTAATATGTAGTGGTTCAATCTAAAGATTCGAACCATGAAGTGTTGCATACTATAATTTGAAAAAATAGTAAGTTTGAGAGCACAAGTGAATTTCTGTAGAAGCACAAATGAAAATTAGGAGAAGAAGGATGCTGTATGAAAAGGTTCATATGTAGTTTGTGAATTCTTTTGATATAAAGAAAATATAATATCGTATCTTTATAGTATGATGATTGGAGAAGAAGAATTAGGAGAAAGATACAAAAAATGTTAATAAGATACAAGCCAAGATTCAAATCAGATGATGCATTTGATAGAAGCATACAAGACAAAGTCACCTAGATTAAGAGTGTTGACTGATAGCGTGAGCAAGAGTAATTTCCTATCATCTCATGGACTCTCTCTAGTTAAAGCAAATAAATTGAAAGGATGACTTTGATGCATGCATACCTTTTATGAATCTACAAGATGATTGATTCATTCCTTAAGATCAACTGGAAGTACTGTCATGATAATATTTGTTGAAAATATACAAGGAAACCAAAGTATATAGAAGACTTGTTTGTAAACTCAAATTGAAGATGGCATTCACATCAATAAGGAAATAAAATAAAGAATTAGATGAAAAGGATGAGCCCTCCTAAACTACTAGAATAAAGTATGATTTTTTTGTGCAATCACAGTGAGGACATATGATTTTACTTGTTTCACTCACAAGTTTAGGAATCAAGTATTTTGACAAGACTCTTGAAGGTCAAATCTTGTGAAGGGTTTTGAAGACATCCATTTGTCGGAAATATGAATAAAGCACATATAATATCTACATATGCTTGAGGAATTTTGGCTGTGGTGATTTATGTTTTTCTAGAGCAGATTGATTAGGACCATGGGTAGGAAGATGACTTGAATTTGACATATTAAATACAATTTTGTTGAAATATTGAAGACAAGTTTGTTGAAAGATTGAAGACAAGTCTGGTGAAGCAGAATTAATGATAAGAATATTGCATGATAACAAATTCACAAGGGTAAGTTGTTAAAACAAAGCTACATAATTTGAAAAAAAAAAAAAAAGAAGATGAAAAAAAGAAATAAATTATGAAGACGGTGCCATGCATGAATCCAGACTGAAGTAGATAAATAAGAGACACATGGTTGCTTAAACGAAATGATATATAAATTCGGGTAGGTGAAGGTGTTATATTTGGATAAATATGGTCTAATCTAGTTGATCATTGAACACACTTTTTTATCCAAAGGGAATTAGTAACTCAAGTTATGTCTTTATATGAGAATTCGCATGATCTTAACCACATGGTTGGATCAAATTGTCTTGAAAATTGACAATGAAAAAATTGGTTTGGAATATGCTGAGCCAAGAATAAAATGCAATGAAGCAACATGGAAATGCATGATTACCTAAAGAAATGTTGATCAAAAGAAACTGTTTTAGGTGATGAAACAATGTGATTGATGAATGTTTACCTTTATGAAGTATAAATACTTTGGAATTTTTCTCAAGGTTGTCATCATAAGAGCGCTAATTGATAGGGGGAGTTTGTTTAAAGCAGCTACAACAACATACATAATAGGGGGAGCATCACTCAACAAGTAAGATGAGAAGGTGGAACAATAGAAGACCAAGCATTGTCTTTGGTGGAGACTGATTGTATTAAGATGTATTCCTTTTGGGAATTATGAAGCTTTTGATGGATAGATGATTGGCCCTTTGTCATTAACGTGAAAGGGGGATTTAAATGAAGAGTTGTCACCATCAATGAAAAAGTGGGATTTTGTTGAGAATAGGTTGTCATTGATGACACACATTAATGACAAAGGAGAAAAAGGAAAGATAAAAATTGATGACATGGCTAGAAGAATATCAAAAGGATTGATGGCATGGTATGATATGTCTATTGGACACCGAGTGGGATAAATGACCCATTATCTGGTCATTTGTTTCTTGATAAGGGCATGGATTGTGATAATTCCTAAAATGTTTTTTACACCCACATTCATGATGGTATGGTAGCACTTGCACACACTCATTGTTGAAATTGATGCATGGTACATCTTGTGGTTATTTGGATATTGCTGAAGGTAGAGTCATGAAGATACCTTGATGTGTTGATTTGATATAGGATTGAAGCCCATAAAAAAGGCAGTTTGAAATAATTGAAGCCCATAAATACTTGCATGTGGAATCATGTTAATGATTTAATGAACATGATATTAAAGCTCTTGATACTCCATGTTTATGGACATAAATACATTACACCTTGGATCATTTAAGTAATACATGACACATTGTTGTCAATATAAACGTTGCCAAATCCCTACATTGTGGATGCTTGCTGCCCCTTCCTCTTAACATGAAATGATAGTGTCGCAATTGAAGAAATATTCTCAAGGATGACATGAGTGAAGGACAACCAAAAGAAAAGGAACTAAGTAATCTCCTAGAACATGAGATGTTGTTTAAAATATTGTTTGAATCTGTTAATACAAAAATTACTATGACCAGTCGGGAATCTAAAGTAAAAAAAATTAAATTAAATTCAAAAAGAAATAAAAATACATTTTTTATTATGAAAGGTCGGATCCAAATCATAATTGAAAACTAGTATAAATACCCAGTGACACTTCATTCAAAAACAAGAATTGTGAGAGCTCTGAAATTCAATTTTTATTGAGGAAATTTCAAGTGAAGAGGAGCAGTGAAGCAGAAGCACATATGGTGTTTGAAGTTTGATAATTTTTAGGTCTTCTCATTTATGAAATCGGGTGGTAAAATGACTAGTGGCAGTTGTAGCAATAGACTAAAAACAAGTCTGATATATTTCTTTGTAAATTTGGATGTGCGAAGAGCTTTCATTTTTGGACTATTTGATGAGGCACACATAGGTCACTGTTGAATATTTTTTTTGGGATGCTACAACACAGTTGACATGGCATTTTTTGAATTTTTATTTCTTTTTTGTTGGTATATGAAAACTCTGAAGTAGTGATATTGTACCAGCATTAAGGTAGCGACGTTGTTGGAGAGTATGGGCAGCTAAACAACTATTATAAAGTATCTTGGATGAAATAATGAAGTGACACATTATGCTGATATAATAAAATTGTTTAAGCACTGATATGATAAACTTGTTGAAGAAGTGATATGATAATTTTGTTGAAGCATATTTTGATAAATTTGTTGACAATATTGATGATCACTACACGCAAACCTTACATGAATTCATAGTGACATGCATTGTCTTGACATTAACTTGATAGTGGTGATAGAGATGAGAAATTTAACAAAGACATGTCTAGAGAACTACTGAATTATTTGATAACAATAGTACCTTTGATGAGTTACATGTATGACTTGATTCTTGAGTAGTAGTTTGATTTTATTTGATAGTAGTAGTGTGATGACATTTGACATAGAATGACTTTGAAATGGTAGCATTGACTTGAATTGTAAGTGATGTACTTCATTTATGACAACTCATTGATGGTGATGTGACAAGTGTTTATATGTAAATACAAGTTGGGTCTTGCACATGTTTTCTTAGTTGGATCTAAGAAGAGACAAAGCTAATTCTTAGAATAGAAGTTATTGAGCACCCAATATGCAAGTAGATTAATACCAACGTACAGAGCATACAATATTTATTTTCAACTTGGGAAAGTCTTGTATTTCAAGGATAAAATGCACAGTATATGCTTAAACACAAAGTCACTGCAATTGAACAGTACTATCCTCTATTCAACTATGCTCATCCCAAGAATCTATGTAATCCCATTTATCTTCTAAATGCTACAATCACAATTACCTTATGCTATACATTGATCTAAGAATGAAAGATAAACATAATATCCAGATTACAATTGCAAATGAAAGGAAATCCTATTCACATCCCTTAATGATTAATTCACCTATTCAATCTGATTACTCTAGAAAACCACAAGCTTAAATTGAATATTGATCTAGGAATTCAAATGCAAATATTGAGTTCGGCTACTCTAAGAAAACTGAAGTGTAGGAATGAAATTCGGCAATCATAACAATAAAGACAAGTTGCAAATATTCATGGAAAAACAACTAAGATTGCAGGATGAACATAGTTGTTTACAATTACCACATGAATTGCATAAAAGATAATTACCTACTGAGTCAACTCTCACACTATACCACTACAGAGCTCCAAGGAATGCAATCACAACACACTGTAAATCCACACTCACTACAGCTTCTTATGAAATGAATAGAATTAGCATGACATCACACGACAAATGAATTAAAAAGTCCTAATTTAACTCAGCAATCTCTGTGGAAGGCGGGCCCATCCTTCACACAAAGACCCTGGCTAAACAGGCGTAAAACCCTTAAATCAGAAGTAACTCCTTGTATTAAAAGACAGAGTAATTACACAATTCCTCCGCACAGATAATACAATGAATAAATTATATGTTCAACAACCCCCTGGGTGAAGACAATTCTCCATATTTATACCATGTGGATCGTAGCATCTGATCCTATTAAGGGGGCAGCCATGAAGATCTCTGACCTTTAAGCGCCCTAAATGATGGTAGCTATTACAAACGTGGCATGATCAGAAAATATAAAGCACAAGAAAACTGTTAATCGCCCCAGGAGTAGTGATATTTTCTGATTACAACTACACTCGAGCAACAATGTACTATGGATCTCCAAATATGGCGCATTCTGTTATAACTGCCTTGTCACAGCTCTGTCCGAGATATCGCATTAGAGCCGCATGCCTTGGGTGATGATAGGATGGCTTAGGATCAACTTGAGCAGTGAATATCCATCCTTTTCGAGACTTGTTTAGCCCAATCTTCCTGCAGTCCACTTATCTCAAACTACCTTTATAAACCATAATATGTTAGCAAATTTGAGAGATACACAGCTTTAATTATCAAAATCATAAGTATTAATAAAATAAATCAATGACCAATCATACCTTGGTAGTTTGAAGAGTAGAATGGAGATAACATGTCTGATTGGTAAGCTGAAGGGGATAGGATAGGAGAAGAAGAGGTAATTAAGGGTGGTTAAAAGAGGCCATTTCTGGGCTGAACATCTCCCCCAACTATCATGTTGCATGTCCTCATGCAACAACCTGCATCATTCAAAATCTGAATCTTGTACTAAGCTCTGTTCGTGAAGAGAGGAGAAGTTGTAGGGGAACTCAGGAACCCCTTCCTTCTATAAGAACCCTCTGTGAGCAATCCAATACCTCTAGCATCGCTGCTTCTCTGCCTTAGTTAGTGAGAATTCCACTCTATACGGTTTTGCTGGCCACCAGATTAGGGGGGATTTAAACTTCAAACCCAACCAATTAACCCCACATTCCCTAATACATCCAACATAAACCTTGACCCTGGAAAGTGCCTATTCAAAATTCCTGAAACAATAGGGGTCTCGCCCTTTGATTATAGAAGAGGCAGCCTTCCATCTGTGCTTACTCCCTTCCAATGCTACTTGTTGGTGTATGGAAATATAGTTGGTGCAAGTAAAGATCACTTCCTCCTGAAGTCCCATTATGTGCTGAGCCTGGATAGGACATGAAAGAAAACTCTTATACCGAGCAAGAAGAATACCAGGATTTTGAGGCTCACTTCGAACCCATAGGTTAGACTGAGCTTCATTGTGAGAAAAGGTTTGAAAAGACCTTTCCCACTGAGCATGATTGCTCACAAAAGAAGCAAAAGCCCTTAGCTGAACATCACTTGAAAAAGGAACATGATTTGAATGGCAGTCCACAGGGAAATCCATCTCATGCAAGTATAGTTCACACAGCAAATTTTGATCTCCAAAATTACTTCCAAAAAATGTTTCCAAAAACTTTGCTAAGGTTTTTATTTCAAATGGCCTCCCTTATTTCGTAGCTTTCAACTTAAACCAAACAAATTGTTCAAATAGGAAGATAGGGTAAGAGGAAGAAGGCATCCTGGTGCCCAGGAGTTCTTGAGAGAGAGCATACATCTGCTATTTTTCCTTCTGCATGAATTGGAACTTTTTTAGCTCCCTCAAATTGCTCTGTAGCTCTTCTTCCCAAATTCTCTAAGTCATACGTTCTTCTACCCAGTTCTCCTCCGATCCCCTGATAATATTTCTATGCTCATTAAGAGAAATCATCCCTCCCTTGTATTCCTCCACCTGGCTCTTCCATTTGATCACCTCCATTCTCAAAATTGAGACTTTTTCTATAAGGTTCAGGATTTCCACTTTATGATGTTCCTCTTTGTCTGAGTCCAGGTTGATGAAGTTTCTAAGGGGTTCAGTCCTCACCTTGTCACTTGATGTGCCCCATTGGGAACCCTGCACATCTGAAGCTATTTCGAGAGTTGTTGGTTCTTGTGTGATAGCAACTTCCTTTGGATTTTCTTCAACAACCACATCCATCACTCCTAAAGACAATGGTTCTTGTGTAACAATGTCTTCTTTGTCCTTCTGCTGCTGAGATTTGATGCCTTCTTCAATGTGTAGCTGCTCCTCAAGGATTTCAGTATCACTTGAGGATTGTGTTTGGACTTGTTCATCTTCACTCCAATTCATATCAGGTATGATATCCACTTCAGGTTTATCTTCTAGTTGCATTCCAAGAGTCCTTGCTGCAACCTCCAAGGATGTTGGTTCCTGTGTGACAACATCCTGGCTCACTTCTTCATATCCCTATTGTTGTGGTTCTTCTTCTATCATTTTTATGTCATGGGAACATTCTAGAGTTGTAGTAGAGAGTTCTTTATTAAAATCCAGAGTGTCCTCAATCCCAAGTTCTTCTCCCATTTGTTCGGCCATTTGGACAAGTACACTCACGGATGCTGGTTCTTGTGTGATAGCACCTTGTTCAATTTCATCATTGTCTTTCATTTGTGGCTCCACTTATATAATTTATGTGTCATGGGAGCACTTTAGAATCAAATTGAAATATTCATCCCCAGTATCAGGCATGATTTCATCCCTTGGTTCCTTTGTCCCAAAGTTGGTGGCAACTTCAGCAAGAATATTCAATGATGCTGGTTCTTGTGTGACAGCATCTTCTTTTTTTGCACCTCCCTCTATTCTAGGTGCAGACTGTTGTGTTGTATAGGCATGAATTACAATCTTGTGGCCTGGTTCCTTAAAGATTTCCCCATAGGTGGGATAGAACACTCGCTCTTCTTCCTTGCCAGGATCAGTAGAATTTGATCCCTCCAATTGGTCCGCAACCTCCACCAATGTGTGCATTTTCCTTTCACCTTGTTTCTTGCAGGTTTCTTTCCAAGTTTTCAATTCCCTTCTAAGTATTTGTACTTCCTCTTTTAATAGCATATTTTCAAACATAAGTCCTTCAATTTGGGCCTTTTTCTCGAATGACCCTTCTGGGGCATGAATTGGCCTGGGTTCAAGAGTAGGGAACTCAATATGTGCCTCTAAGGTTGGCCATATTTTTCTTGTTGCTTCTACTGCTTCAACCAACCTGGTTCTTTTCCCTCTTATTGGTGGGGTTATCATAATTTCATCAATTAATCTCTTCCTTTTCTTCTGTGGTGCTAGCATATCAGGATTCACAGCTAAGGTAGAAGGAATGTCCCCAGTTCTAGCATTTTCCTGTTCCTTAGGTTGTTCTTCCTCAATCAAAGTTCCTCCCCACTCAGGTGAGGATTCAATGGTTACCAGCTCAATATTTCCTTCCATTACTATGGCTCTGTCACCTTCAGGTTCAATTGTCGAAGCATTTAGTGCTGCTCCAATTTCACCTTCTGCTGTCGAAGCTATCTTGTTATTTGGGTCTTCCACAGGATTTTTATCTACATCCTCTCTCAATTGATCTATTTGTGCCCCTAGTTACTCTTCCTCTGATCCAGTTTCATCTCCCCCCCTGACGACATTGGAGGGGCTCCAGTCCTCCTATTGTGGTTCGTGTCTCCCCAGCTGTGGATGGGCCTGTTCTTGTTCTATTGAAACACCAGGAAAAGGAGTGGGTTCTTGAGATCGAGCTGAAAATTGCTCCCAGGTGATATTATGATGAGCAAGGGTCCTCAAGATAATTAGTTTGATGAGGCCATGGTGGGTCAGTGAGGCAAGTGGATGCTTAGCAGCTTGAACAAACCCCACCATATGATGCAAATCATGAAGAAGATAATATGGAATGTTCAACAGAATTATATGGTGGAGATGAGATAGTAAAGGAAGTTCAGAATTACAAACAGTTTGGTACCTACCTTCACAAGTGATATATTTCTTGAGGAAGACAGCAACCTGGTCCCATGGCTGTGGCAATGACTACAGTGTTATCCCTCTTATTGACGTGTGAACCTGCTCCCCCTCTATTAAAAAGTCTTGCAATGCTGTAGTAGTGGGGACTCGACATCCAAACCAAGCCCTTCCCACCTAGGGGATGGTAGTGACCTCAAATATAATGGCCTCAGAAACTTTGATGCGTAACCCCCAAACCTCTGAGTAAGTTTCTGTGAGGTTCAGAGAAAATTGTAAGGCTGCTTCATGATTGAATCCATCCAAACGTTCAAAACATTCCGTCCAACCGACGGCCTGAAAGATGGCGAAGACTGCAACATTTCTCCTGAGCGCATGTGTATTTGAAGGTTCATAACGAGCTGGAATCCCCATGGTTTAGGATTTAGACTGAATTTGTTGTTCCACATATTACAGACTCTGACAATGGAGGTTAGGGCACAGAAGATGCATGGACCACTGAGAGGAGATGTTAGGCAAATTTGGAAAGTCTCAGCACACCAGACTATTTGAAATTTCATTCCGAATTAGGGAAGGTGGCCGTTATTAGTCTTTATGTCGCACAGGGAAAGAGTTAATCAGGAAATAATGGTCATAAAAATAGAGGTACGACTGATATTGTTAAATCATATCAATACTTAATCATGTGATTAATCAAAGCCATACCTTTGAGACTGCGCACTGGATATCCTTCGAAAAATAATGGAACGTGTGGTTGTTGACGTTGCGAAAGCCGAACTTGTGTGCAGTCATTAATTATAATCATTATAACCAGGATACTGCAATAATTCTTTCCACCGGTAAAGCACAAACCATCGCGTCCAAATGGTCAGAATTATGCAAAAAAATGTCACCTTATGGACCAGATTGTCGGCATGAGGAGGAGGAATCGGAGCCATATATAGAGGATTTAATGGCGTAGAAAGCAATTGTTCAATAAAATCGGAGTTACCATCGCAGGTTATGAAGAGATTGAAAGAAAGACGTGGCCCTTAATGCTGGAAACATCAGCCAAATATAGCAGATTTGCAGCCGCCAGAAAAGATGTCGCAGCCGTCGGAGAAAGAATCACGGCTACGAGGAATGATGTCACACCCGTCGGGAAAAAGGATCACAACTATCGAAAAAGATGTTGCAACCATTGGAAAAAGGATCACAGCTGCCAGGGAAGGTGTCATAGCCATCAAAAAAAGGATCACAGCTGCCAGGAAAAAGGGTCACAACCGCCAGGAAAAATGGTCACGGCCGCCAGGAAAGATGCCGCAGCCGTCGGAAAAAGGGTCACGGCTACCGGGAAAAATGTTGCAGCCGTCAGGAAAAATGATCACGGCTGCCGGGAAAAAGGGTCATGGCCGTCGAGAAAGATGTTGCAGCTGTCAGGAAAAAGGATCACAGTCGCCGAGAAAAAGGGTCACGGCCATCGGGAAAGATGTCGCAGCTGTCGAATAAAGGATCACAGCCACCGGGAAAAAGGGTCACGACCACTAGGAAAAATGTTGTAGACGTCGGGAAAAAGGGTCACATCCGCCGGGAAAGATGTCGCAGCCGTCGGAAAAAGGATCATGGCCACCGAGAAAGGTGTCGCAGCAGTCAGAAAAATTTATTTAAGGAAAATAAAATATGGCATGGGAAGGCACAGGAAAACGACTCCCATTCGATAGGCCCAATCTGATCATACCCGTGGGTGTTTCCCTGCAATTATTGGAAAAACAATAGAAAACAAAGAAGATCAAATGCAAAAGGAAAAACAATATAATGAAATAGGAAAAAAACAACAATTATTTATGTACAGTAATTCAAGCACGATTTACAGTGATCACTTAAGGATTAACAGAGGTAGAGAGAAGTTCCTGCCCTGGTGCTAGCTAATAATCTGGGTCAGCGGAAATTTGTGAAATAAATGCATATTTTGAAATTGGCTTATGGTACAATCGCATCCTGTGACCATTAGCAAATAATGGTACGTGGTTTTCATCAATGGTCACCAAGCGGATAGTGTCGTTATCAAATACCCTGTCTACCAGGTATGGGCCTAGCCACCTTCTGCGTAATTTTCCTTTGAAATCTCTTTCGAATCTAGAATCGTATAGTAATTCCCAGTCTCCCTCACAGAAGACCTTCTTTTAATAAATCGGTCATGCCAATTGGATCTCTGTTGCTGAATTAACATAGTCCGGTCTACTACAGCTAACTGATTCTCATCCAGTTCGTTTCGTTGGTTTAATCTTCTTTTCTAGGCCTCAGTTACATCCAAATTCACTTCCGTGGCTGTCTTCAGGGTCTTGATTTCAAATTCAATTGGAAAGATGGCACTTTTGCCATACACTAAATCATAAGGAAAGAAACCTGTGGTGTTACGCCAAGTCGTGCGATATGCCCACAGTGCTTCCGAAAGCCTGTCATTCCAATATTTTTTATGGCTCTTAACTGTCTTGGTAAGGATGGCTTCAATAAATTTATTAGTGCTTTCCACCTAGCCATTGGCTTGGGGATGGTAAGGTGAAGATACCCTATGCTAAAAATGATACTTCCGTAGCAGGGCTTCAAATTGATGCGAGATAAACTGCGGTCCCCCATTGGTAACTACTTCCTTAGGCACCCCAAAATGGGTAAAGATTTCACTGTATAGAAAATCAATCACAGTGTGGTCGTTAGCCTTAGCCAAAGCTACAGATTCCACCCACTTGGTTAGATAATCGGTACATAACAGAATGTAGGATTTCTACTTGGAATGAGGGCTGATAGGGCCAACAAAATCCAGAGCCCATCTATCAAACGGTTCAACTACTGCTTGAGGTTGTAGAGGCATTTGATCTGATCTGTTGGGCTGGCCTTTCCTTTGGCAGCTATCACAGGACTGAACATACCTTTTAGCATCCCTAAAAAGAGTTGGCCAATAGTAGACCATCCTCATCCCTTTATGCCCTGTCCTTCTATATGCAAAGAGTCCCCCACAAGGTTCATCATGACAGGCTTTCAGTATATGAAATATTTCATCTTCCCTTACACACCTTCTATTCTCAACATCAATACCTGTGTAGAAGAGATGATCGCTTACCCAACAATACCTGGCACTTTGCTAGCTGATATTTCTCTTTTCTCTTTTAGACATATGTGGCGGGAGCTTTCCTGCAACCAGATAATTAGCGACGTCTACATACCAAGTGGAATGAACTGAAAGTGCAAATAGATGTTCATCTGGAAAAGAGTCCTCAACAGGAAAATTATCATCACTATTAGTGAAACAAGATAAAAAGTCAGCGACAACATTTTATTTCCCAGGTTTATCTATGATGGTAATATCAAATTCCTATAATAATAAGAGCCACCTGGTCACTCTGGCATTAGTGACTGGTTTGTTCATTAAATATTTAATGGCGGAGTGGTCAGTGTGCACAAACGTAGAATACCCAGTAATGTAATATCGAAATTTATTAATGTATTAAATGATAGCTAAGAATTCTTTTTCAGTGACAGTATAATTAAGTTCAGTAGAAGCTAAGTTTTTACTAACATAATAAATTGCATAGGGCACTTGACCATCGTGTTGTCTTAAAACTGCTCCAATGGCAATATCAGAAGCATCTGAAGAAATATGAAAGGGTAGGGTCCAATTAGGTCCTCTCAGGATAGGAGCTGTGGACAGCTTCTCCTTAAGCTTAAAAAATGCTATCTGGCATGCTTCACTCCAAACAAACTGTGCATCCTTCATTAACAGAGAAAACAAAGGAGAAGCAAGTTTGGAAAAATTTTCTATAAATCTTTGGTAGTATCCAGCATGCCCCAAGAAACTTTGCACCTCTTTTTCAGTTGCAGTAGTAGGTATATTTTTTATCACCTCGATTTTTGAGGGGTCCACCTGAATTCCATTGATAGAGATGAAGTGCCCCAATACTACCCCTTCACTCATCATCATATGGCACTTTTCAGTTCTTAAAGAGAGCTGGGTCTGTTCACAGCGAGTTAAAAATTTCTTTAAATTTTCCAATGCTTCCTCAAAATCCTTGCCATAAGGAGTAAAATCGTCCATAAATATTTCCATACTATCATTAACTAACTTAGAAAATATGCCAATTATAGCTCTTTGAAATGTTGCTGGTGCATTGCATAAACCAAAGGGGAGCACTCTGTAGGAAAATGTTCCCCACGGACAAGTGAAGGTAGTTTTATCCTAGTCCTCAGGAGCAATCTGAATCTAATTGTACCCGCTAAACCCATCCAGGAAGGAGAAGAACTTCTTCCCGATAGTGTGTTGAGTACTTGGTCAATAAAGGGCAAAGGGAAGTGGTATTTTTGTGTGGCTTTGTTCAGCTCCCTATAGTCGACACAAACTCTCCATTTACCATTTTTCTTGGTTACAATTACAAGCAGGGAAACCCACTTGCTATCTGAAATAGGATATATAAATCCTGCTTCCAAGAGTTTCTGAATCTCTTCCTTCACTATGTCCCTCAGATTGGGGTTCATTCGTCATTGACGCTGACACACAAGCCGGGAGTCACTTTTGATATAGATATGATGGGTGCACAGGGTAGAGGGGATACCCCTCATGTCTGTATACTCCCAGGAAAACGCCCCCTTGTGTTCTTTCAAGAGACTGATCAGGTGCTTCTGTTCATCTAAGGAGAGACTAGGATTAATATTCAAGGTTTTTCCAGACTCTACCTCAATAGGAATACTTTTTGATTTTTTCAATACTAGGATTATGTGTGTGTCATCGACTAGTGTTTCTTCTGTGATATTTTCTTGTTCTTCCTTACCCAGAGTAATGTTCAGGATTTGATAAACTTCTTTATCGATTGAAGTGGGTTCACTGATGAAATTATTAATAGCATCATCTTCTGTTTCATTCTTAAAAGTTAAGGCCTTCCCTATAGTTAATAGTGGTTGAACATCCTCCTCTTCCTCTCGCTCCATCCAAAAAGAGGTTTCAGCTTCTACACTTGGCCGAGCTGGAGGATAAAGGATGAGGTTCTTAGTCTCGGTGCCATTAGATATGTTCATAGACCCATATCGACAGCTGATGCAAGCATCAGCTGTGGCCAACCAAGGCCTTTCCAGGATTAATGGGTGTCCTCCTAGCTGCAACTTTGGTTGTAACACCAAGAAGTTAGCAGGATATTCCCATGAATCGACTGAGATGATGAGACCGTCCAAAATTCCTTCAAGTTTAATGGTGGATCTGTCTGCCAGTTCAAAAACAGTGGCGGTTGGCCTAAGATTAGTGATGACATTAATCGCTGCTCCTAAATCTACTAGTACGTTGGCTATCTATGTATGCCCTATCTGCACAGTGACAGTGAGATTTCCAGGGTCGTCATACTTAGTCACTAGGGTTTTTCATGTTATCAATGCAGATAATTTCTCTATGAAATGAACAGTGGGAGGATCTCTAGGCTTCCTTCCTGGTTTCTTGGTGGACAGGCCCCGAACAATTCTAGCATAAATAGGTACATCTTGAAGAGCTTGAAGGAGGGGTATTTTAACATAAAGATTCCTTAACTCTCCTAGGAGTTTAAAATGAGGTTGCCCCCTGCCCTCGGTAGCATTAATCTCTTGGGGTATGGTGGTTGCCTAATCAGCTGGGTAGGCTGCGCATTGCCAGATTTATCATTTTGTGTTTCATCTGTCCCATCTATGGGATGTTCAGCATCTTCAATAATAGGAATTGTATCGGATGGATGCTGTGGACTCACCCCTTCTTCATGCATAGAAGGTGAAGCATCTTCTGTAGTTACAGGTTCTACTATTTTTCTTGACCGTAAACAGATATCGTTGCAAGGTATAGGGGAAAGGGAGTAGGCTGGCATGTTGACAGTCTCCAATTGATGGATTCTTTTATTATTTGTGTTAGGATTAGGTTGAGTAGGCAACTAAGGTCGTATTGGTGTATTAGGGACATAATTGTTCTGCAACTGTAGCTATGACTACTGATGAGGGTATTGAGGATATTGAGGAGAGTATGGTGACTGTTGCAGTGGAGGTGGTTGAGGAAATTGGTTCCCTGGATGGAAATTCCTCCATCCAGGAGACTACGAAGTAGGTTGGTGTGGTGGCTATGTCCAAGCATTCCATGAGTTATAATTTTGTATTGCAGGTTGCGAAGGATTCCACTGAGCATAATTTGAAGGGAACTGTGTATTCACATTTTGCATATTATTCCAATTGCTCATATTATTCAAAAATGGAAACAAGTCTGGGGGCATACCTTGGTTTCGAGGCAACCAAGGTTTCTTCTGTGTAATGAAATAGGCTGATTCCACCTCTAGAGCTGATTCCTGCAGGATAGCCTTCACTTGGGTAAGTGAGAGACATTATTTTGTGTCGTGGTTCAGCTCGCACAGCTAACACACCTCTGCTTTACCAAGCGGGAACTCCCTCAGAGGATGGTTCTTTCTACATTGAGGGAAGAACAAACCTAGTGTGAGGTCCTCCACTACCTGTTTTTGTTTCACCTTCAAGACTTCGATCTCCGAGGAGATAGAGCTCATCATTTCTGTTTTGAAATTTTCAAGGAGATTGCCTATCTCTGCATGGGTGGCTCCTCCATTAGATGACTTCTGAGTTCTGTCAAAGACATCGCATTCTAGCTTATCCCGTTTGTCCCGCCTGTTGTTCCTGGAAGATCCCCTGGAGTACCTCTTACATAATTCCACAATATTTCCAAAAGATTCCTTGGAGATATCTCCCTTTCCTAGCAGGTTTAACATATCTAAACAATCATCCCTAATCCCACGAAGTAGGATTATCTTGAGCACATCTAGCCCCATGTTCGTCTGCCCAGCTCTTTGCACGTTGTACAAAATCCTTTCTACAAAATCTTCTAGACTCTCGTCCTCCTTCTGCACCATTTTGAACAATTCTTCTCTTTTGTCCTTGGTGGTGTAATATTCCTGATATTTCTCTAGGAACACCTGTTTCATTCTGTCCCAATTAGTGACAGTTCCTCCTCTTAGGCTCATGAACCAGTGTAATGCATTGTCCTTCAGAGTGGTAGCGAAAAGTTTTAGCTTTTGTGCATCAATGACATAATCGTAGCTGCCATAGAGGATATCGATTTCAAAAAGGAATTTGTCTGGATCTTCTGCCGCTCTTCCATGGAAGCAAGGCAACACCAATGGTGAGATATTTTTCGTAGGGGCTGTCCCCTCTGACTGCTGAATTGGGAATTACAGTGTAGCCATCACTCCTTCAGGCAGGGAGTGATTTTCATGATGATATTTTTCCCCCATTTCCTCTTCCTCATCAGATTCATGTCTGTTATGCATATCCTCTTTGTTCATTCCTGCGTTCTTTTCCTCGTTCTTTTCTTCGTTCCTCCACTATTCAGTAATATTTTGGTGGAACTGTGTCCACTCTTCTTTAGTTACAACCTTCCTGTAAATGTGGTAGATAGCGCCTCTACTAGCAGGTCCAGCTGTACCAGCTTTGTCCTCTTCTGCAAGGATATTTGAGGAAGTCGTGGCTGGTCATGTGCTCTCCACTGTAGAACCTGGCGTTGGATCCCCAGGATGGACAGGGTTTCTTCTAATCGAAGTTTCTTGATGGAGGGCCCTAGTGGATGAATCTGTTCTGTCAACAAGATCATCAATGAATGTCCTTATGCCCAATTGTGTACCTCGACCGCGAACCAAGCCACCCGCACTGTTAGTATTTTGTGGGGTTTTGGGAGTTGACAGATGATCACGCTTTACCCTTCTTGTATTCATGCAACTCAAATTATTACAGCAAAGAAAGTAGAAAATAATGACTAGAAACAATTACAAAATGCAACTAGTGATGGTGTTTAATTTTTATCCTTCCTCGGCAACGGCGCCAAAATGTCGAGCACCCAATATGCAAGTAGTTTACTACCAACATATAGAGTGTACAATATTTATTGTCAACCCAGGAAAGTCTTGTATTTCAAGGATAAAATGCATCGTATATGCTTAAACACAAATTCACTGCAATTGAACAGTACTATCCTCTATTCAACTATGCTCATCCCAACAATCTGTGTAATCCCATTTATCTTCTAAATGCTACAATCACAATTACCTTCTGCTATACTTTGATCTAAGAATTGAAAGATAAACACGATATCCAAATTACAATTGCAGATGAAAGAAAATCCTATTCACATCCCTAAATGATTAATTCACCTATTCAATCTAATTACTCTAGAAAACCACAAGCGTAAATTGAATATTGATCTAGGAATTCAAATGAAAGATTGAGTTCGGCTACTCTAAGAAAACTGAAGTGCAGGAATGAAATTCGGAAATCATAACAATAAAGACAAGTTGCAAAGATTCATGGAACAGCAACTAAGACCGCATGATGAACAGATTTGTTTACAATTACCATACGAATTGCATAAAAGATAATTACCTACTCAGTCGACTGTCACACTATACCACTACAAATCTCCAAGGAATGCAATCACAACACACAGTAAATCCATGCTCACTACAGCTGCTTATGAAAGGAATAGAATTAATATGACATCACATGACAAATGAATTAAAAGGTCCTAATTTAACTCAGCAATCTCTATGGAAGGCGGGCCAAGCCTTCACATAGAGACGCTGGTTTAATAGGCGTAAAACCCTTAAATCAAAAGTAACTCCTTGTATTAAAAGACAGAGTAATTACACAATTCCTCCTCATAGCTACTACAATGAATAAATTATATGTTCAGCAACCCCCTGGGTCGAGACAATTCTCCATATTTATACCATGTGGATTGTAACATCTGATCCTATTATGGCGCATCCATGAATATCTTTGATCTTCAGGCACCCTAAATGATGGTAGCTGTTACAAATGTGGCATGATAATAAAATAGAAAGCACGGAAAAACTGTTAATCGCCCCAAGAGTAGCGATATTTTCTAATTACAACTACACCTGAGTAGCAATGTACTATGGATCTCCAAATATGGCGCATTTTGTTATAGCTACCTTGTCACAGCTCTTTCCGAGATATCGCATTAGAACCACATGCCTTGGGTGATGATAGGATGGCTGAGGATCAACTTGAGCAGTGAATATCCATCATTTTTGAGACTTGTTCAACCCAATCTTCCTATAGTCCACTTATCTCAAACTACCTTTATAAACCATAATATGTTAGCACATTTGAGAGATACACAACTTTAATTATCACAATCATAAGTATTAATAAAATAAAGCAATGACCAGTCATACCTTGGTAGTTTGAAGAGTAGAGTGGGGATAACATGTCTGATTGGTATGCTGAAGGGGATAAGATAGGGGCAGAAGAGGTAATTAAGGGTGGTTAAAAGAGGCCATTTCTGGGCTCAACAGAAGTTGGTGCTTCTGATTCAGTTGAAGCTAATAGACCCCACGGTTGTATTCATTTGAATTAAATATAAAAAGATTACAAACCTTATATCTAGTGTCTATATTGGTGTGAATTGTTGTGATGAATGACATGTTTAATGAGTAGCTTTGCATAGATTAGTATGAATGATGATCTCTGAACTAAAGTGAAAATGGAAATGATATATATTAAGGTTAAAAGAAGTTGGAAATTTATAAAAGGTGTTATCCCAATGATTCCACGCCGATCAATGTGCCATTGTGTCTAACACCATATAAGTTCCTTTCACTTCATTATAGCCACTAAGAAATTTAATATACTCTATATTGTTAAGAATTATAATTTCTATTATATCGAATTTTGATAACTAACGAAAAATTTAATACACAATTAGCCATTTGTTATAACTTTCTTGAAACATAGTCTCATTAACTAAATTACTTTTGTCATAGATGTTGACACATTTTAATACATAGTTCATTATCAAACTGAACTTAATAAATTTTTTTGAACTTTTAAATAGGACCAATTAATTAATTATATAATTATATTATTAATTGTAAATCGTTTGTTATCGTTACTAGTAAAAGTTAGTGATTAAAACAAGGCATATATGAGACAGATTAAGTAGTTAATGGGAATTACCTTTACTACTGGAACAATAAAAAAATGTATTACTCTCCTTTTGAGTGATTTTAATATCTAAGATAAAATGGAGCTAGTTTTATGATATCTTTGGTTATTTTGAAGAAGTAATCTTTCAAGTTAGAAGGTAAAAGGTTCTTAAGTTCGATAACTATTTTTATTATAAAATGCACAGATTGGTTCTTATGATAAATAAATATATTTATTAGAAAATGTTCAATTAAATATCAGGAGGATTATTTTTTCACTTGTATCAAGGTTTTCCTTCAAGGAAAATCACATTTCTTCATTGATATATCCACTTTCCATGTTTAACATGTTTCTTTGAGGTTTCATATATGTATAAAAAAATTGTAAATGTTAGTATAGTTGTTACCTACTCCTTAGTTGTTTTGACATATAAAATCTTTGATTTTGTAATACCCGTCATCCTCAACCTTTTGCTTTTTCTTAAATGTAATGGATGTAAAGGTATCTATGCAAGTGTTCATGCCGAGGAGATCAAGTGTAAGGCCCCAGCCTTGAATTCTATATAAGATTGGTAGCATTGTGATATGATATTAGAGTATGCATTAGATAATGCATGGGGATTTATCATAATTATTACATAGTGAAACCAATGGAATCTATTGGGACATATTTCCTATATAGAACTTGGTTAATATTTTTTTGCATCAGATTCCAAGTCTTTAGTGTAAGTTGTTTCATGTGAAAAATGGTTCTAGTTCCTAGTCCAGTGTCTTTGACCAAGAGTTTATCCACATTCGTTCGACTTAGACTAGTAGTTAGGCCATAAAAGCTTGTTTGTCCATTTACCCATTCCTTTCCTTATTCTATGGATTCAATGCACCTCTCTATGCTACATTTATGGGGTATTTATTGCATTTCCCTATTTTATGGACATCAGGTGCGCCCTCTTGATGGTTTCATCAATTTGCTCATTAATGGTCCAAGACCAATCCACTAAACCGGCTCTGGCGCCATCATGAGGGTTTCTTTCACACTTTTTTACTAGCCTAACCACTTCATGGTCCACCTAGGTTCCTTTCACCTCATTATGGCCACTAGTTGGAGTTACACTTGGCACAATGCCATAGATTAGGGGAATTAGTCAAGATAATCCATCATTAATGTAGGATACCCATGTTATTTTGTTACCCATGGTATTTACCCAAGGTATTTCATGTCATAATGTCTATATATTGTACTTGTTTTTGCTCAATATGTACAATAATGGAGATATACTCTAGAGAGGTTTCTCTAGTTTATGTCTCAAATTATTCTATCATTTCATGCTATCTCTAGAATAACTTTAAGTAATAATTTCTAATGAATCTAGATCTATGTTGTTTCCACATGACTCAAAAGTTTGGTTGTGATGTTGCGCAATGGAAATTTTACATGGTATCAAAGCTAGTTTGATTCAGAAGCAGTCCTCTTAGTTTTTCTTGAGAGATTTTGTTTGCAGGTCCCTACAACAAATTCATGTATTCAAAAGCGGTTGCTCTCATTTCTCCTTTCAATTATTATGAGGGGAAGCCTAAAATGTGTGCATATCTCAACATAAAATGTTTCTATGATGTGTCTATTGGTGGTGTGAGTAATCTAGAGTCCTATGAAGAGATGTTTGATTGTATTAATGACTATGATAGATCCCATGGAACAATGTAGCTAGAAATGCCTCCTACAATGTGTTGTCTCCTTGATCTTGTTGAATACCCATTTGAGCTTTGGAGAAATCTAGATAAATATCTTGGCATGAAGAAAGATAATGTGAGCCATATGAAGCGGAAGAAAATGGGAAATTCCTTATGTGTTCTCCCTCCAAAGGTCTCAGCCTCATGCATTTCTCAAGAAACTGTTCAAAATGAAGAAGAAGAAGTAGTTAGAGTTTCCATGTTTTTCTGCTCTATTTCTTGTATTATGAATGATGGAGATGGATTGCTAGTTGGTGATCACAATGATCCTTTTCTAGAAGATGGGTTTTCTTCACATGAGAGTATTGGTCCAAAAGATGGTGAAGGAGAAATTTGGAATTCAAGTGAAGATCTCTCATTGCTTCACACTCTTTTTCGTCCTATGTATTCCTCCACCATGACTAGTAGAATTTCTTCAAGTTATTTTGAGGATGGAGAACCCTTAGCCATCATAATGGACATTTGTGTTATAGCTCAAAATGACACATCTCTCCTTGTGACCACTTTCCCATGTTTTCGTCACATGTCGACACATCATGAAAGTCACTAAAAAAACACCTGACTTGGAGGACCCATATGTTGATTTATGTAACTCTGTTTGGCCTCATCTCTATAGCATTGGAAAGGTATATGAGATATATAAAACTTTTCAGAAGACACCAAAGTCTGAAAATGCGAAAAAGTACCCTCAAAATGAGATTTGTTGATGTATATGTGCATTGCCTTAAGGAAGCCAACGTATTGTACGAGAATTGATATATATAATACTCACGTATTCCATAAATACACAAATATTTTCATTGCAACTTGCGTACACATACTACATACGCGACTGATGTCTTTGCAACCCATGTATTCATCTCAATAATACGTTTTTCGAAGTTTAGGTAGTTTGGGTGGTTATGGAACTGACTCCTTTAGTTGTAACTACCTTTCCTTCGACCCTATCTCTTCAGAAACATATAAATAGAGGTAGGGAGGTCCATGATAGGAGACTTGAACTTTTGTATTGTCATGCTAGAGGAATTGGAACTCTCTCTTCCCACACCTTTTCCCTAGTGATCATCCCCTTGTGTTGGAAAGATTGGAGGTTGAGTTCCTTAGAGAAGAGAAGCAGCAGAACCAGATCAAGGTTTTGTGAAGTGCCCAACTTGAAGAGAAGGTATATTTGTACTTGTTTTCAAAATTAATAAATATGTGATGTCCTTCTTCTTCCCAAGTAATTGTTCAATTTTTGATTGAATCTTTCTTCATGATCATGTGATGATGTTAGTCAGATCATTATTTCATGTTTATTTGATTATCATTTCTATATATGTAGTCATATTCATTTGAGGAAGGTATAATTCATTTTGCAGGTCTCTTGGAGCAAGAGGAGCAAGAGGAGAATTGATGGGTTGCTTGGATCAACCTTCGTTTATCTAAGGTATGAACCATTCTAATATCTAAAACTTGCTTATATATACTTGCAGAACCATTTTCGTCCCTCTTTCAACCCCATTACGTTGATAGCCTCTTCAACCCTAGCCATAGGAAACTTTCCTTTACAACAATTTGGGAAGCTTGTTCCACCTTCTTCGAGTTGATTACAACCTTGTTTTGAATTTGATACTACAAGCACCTTACGATTCGCTTGGTGTCACTTATTCTCAAGAACTTCAAGTTTTTTTTGGACATTCAACCCTAGTTGGTTAGAATTTCAAGTCCCAAGAGCATCCTTCTCTCTACTATAAGTGCATTTCAGTTGTTCTATGTGGTCCTAGGATTCATCATACATACACATTATTGAGTTCATTGAGCACATTTGACTTCTTCCCAAGAATAAGATTCCTCCAGACATACTCATTTACTTTGGAGTGTATAACAATTTTGGTTTCTCTTTCATGTCAATTTTTTAGGGAGGATTTTCCCCATGTGGTTTTTCCTCTTTCCTCAGTTCATAGGGATTAATAATGTAAAGCGTGACCATAATCCTTGTTGCTTGGGCCCTCAATAATTGATCATAAATGTTTTGTATTAAGTGGGGGTGTTGGAAAATAGTTCCCATATATAACTTGGTTAATAATATTTGCGTAAGGTTCCAAGTGTTTAGTATAAGTTATTCCATGTAAAAATGATTCTAGTTCCTAGTCTAGTGTCTTGGACCATCCAAATTTGACCTACTTAGACTAGTGGTTATGCCATTAAATATTGTTTTTATAATTTCTCTCTCTTTCACTTATTCTATGGATTCAATTCCCCTCTATACTACATTTATGGGGTAGTTATTGTATTTCCCTATTTTAAGGAGACTACTTGCGCCCTCTTGAGGATTTGGAAAATTTGCTCATTAATGGTCCAAAACCAAGCCACTAAACCATTGTTGGAGCCCTCATGATGGTTTCCTTTAGACTTGCTAGCTATCCTAACCACTTCATGATCCATATAGGTTCATTTCATGTCCATAAGGTTTTATCTTTCCCAAAATGTATCCTATTTAATAAAAAGTGAAAATATTCCTAGAATCTTTCATATTTTCGTCATAACTTTTAGCTAGAAACTCAGAATTGGTTGGAATTTCGAGAATTGGAAATCCTTAAAATTATCTACAAATTTTATTTTTAGAGTTTTTTCTAATTCCTTATTGTTTTTCTAGGGAGATCATTTTAGTAAGAATACATCTTTTAAAATATGCTTTTGAAAAAGCATATTTTAAAAGATGCTTTCTTACTAAAATGTACAGCCCATACAAATGGTAAGGAAATAGAAAAACTCAAAAAAACATTGTAGAGAATTCCAAGAGATTTCGAATGGTCCAAAGTCTTCCCAATTCCAAGTTACGAGTGAAATGTTATGCCCAAACTACGAAAGATTCCAGGAATATTTTCACTTTTTTTAAAATAAAATACATTATAGAAGAGGGTAAGATGTTACATCATTATGGCCACTACTTGGATTTACACTTGGAACAATTCCATCGATTGGGGGAATTACTGAATATAATCCAACATTAATGTGACTTACCCATGGTATTTACCCAAGGTATTGCATGTGATAATTCCTCGATATTGTACTATTTTTTGCTCAATATCTGCAGTAATCAAAATGTAGTATAGAGATCTTTCTCTAGTTTATGTCTCAAATTATTCTCTTATTTCATGTTATCTATAGAATAAATATATGAAAGAATCGCTATTGAATCAATATCTAGGTGGTTTACACATGACTCACAATCTTTGTTGCGATGTTGTAAAAGCCAACTTTGATAGAAACAAAGGCATAGGGATAGATGTGCAAGGCCACAGTAACAAAAGGGAAATGGTGTCCACTAGGGGAATGGATAATCTAGTGAATCCTCAAGAAACCTATAGCTTGAGTCTGATACTACATGACCTATTACTCACTAGTTAGGCTAGTGAGCTATTCACACCTACTTCATTATAGTTGGACATTTTATAAAAATTTTGGACTAAAAAGTGTGAATTTTTTCTCATTTAAAAAGTTGTGATCATTGAAATTGAATAGTGCAATGTTTAAATAATATCCATTATCCATATTATACATAATAATGTCTATAATAATGTGTCTCATATACAATTTTATTAATCTGCCACAGTAATCTAGGGACTAAGCACAAGTCTAATCAAAGATTAATAACAATAAGTCATTAAAATGGTGTAATAGGGATGCAAAATGAGTAGTCGCTCTGTATATTCAGAGAAAGAATGAGTAATACAATACAATGATCATGCTACAACCATGAATGACCAAGCAATTCGAATCCTCAAGGAGGTGAATCGAATTGAATGAGTGAGTCTAGCTTAACTGAATGTAAGCCACAGTCAACACTCAAGTTAACCATCGATCAAAACCCTAATTGACTCAACTAAGCCCTAACTGAAGTTGGAGTGCAATAAATGACTAAGTCTAACTGAAAGTAGGTCAGACACATGTCACAACAAGCCAACCATCAAGTGGTAGTGCTTCAATGACTTCAATGAACCCCGATGAGGTTAACTGAAGTGTAACTGAACATCATAAGTGGTTGGAGGCACCCCTGTTGACTCCAGTTCACTAAATAACCATTAAATAATTAATTTAATGAAGGGAGGTGCCTTCATTGTTCTGTTTAACTTATTGTAACTATTAGTGCATTAATGACACTCAAATCACCCCTGGAGTGCTCCAGTTAGCCTCCCCGAATGTAGGAGAAGGCTAAGTTAGCCTCCTTGACTGAAGGTAGGCATGGGTGTGAAATGGATGATGTCATTTAATGCTCCACTGATGTCAATTAAGTCAATAATACTTATGATAGTGGTTTAACTAGCCCAAATTGACCAAAATGAGTGTTTATGGTCGTAAATGTCTCCAACACCCCCCCTTAAGCTATACTCAAGAGGAGTAGAAAACATAAAATTCATAAAAATGCTAAGGCCCCAACAACTAAGGCCATAGGTCACCCTGTACAATGCTAAAACTAAAACAATGCTCAAAAACAAACTAAGTGAGGAAAAGAGGGAAAACCCAGTGGGAAAAAACCCCCCTCAAGCTGAACATTGAAAGTAGTCTGAATCACCCTGATGAACTCACCCCCAATAGTGAACGAAGGTAAGTGAACTTCTTTTCTAAAAATCTCTTGGTGAAGATGTGTGCAATCTGCTCATCAGTTGGGCAGTATTACAGAATGATGGTATTGTCATGCACTAGCTCCCTGATATAATGCATGTGGATCTCTACATGCTTGGTCCTCTGCCTGGTAACTGGATCTGTGGATATCTTAATAGCAATTCTATTGTCCCAAAAGAGGAGAGTGGACAAAGTAATACCAATATCAAACTCTGAAAGAATGCCTTGCAACGAAACTGCTTGGATGCAAACATTCACCGCTCCTCGATACTCGGCCTCTACTGAAGATAGTGCTATGGTAGCCTACATTTTGCCAGACCAGTAAATGCGGCCACCACCAAACACGAATACATATCCAGAATTAGAATTTCTATCAATAGAATCACCCGCCCAATCAGAATCTATGTATCCAACTAGCTATAGCTCGAAGTCTGCAGCATAGTGAATGCCGTAGGTCCTGGTTCCCTGAATATATTGGAGGGTCCTCTTGGATTCCTTCCAATGAAGTTCATGAGGATGCTGCATGTATATTGATACAACATTCAAGTCATAATAGATATCAGGCTAAGAATGTGTCAAGTACAACAAGCTACCAATCAACCGTTGATAGATAGTGTAGTCCATGGGAGGTGTGCTTTTTCCTTCTTCAAGGCTGATCTATGAAAGGAAAGGGAATGGTGCAAGCCTAAACTAACGAAGTTAAAATTGAATAAAATTTCTGATATGTATTTGGACTGATTGACCATTATCCCATCAGAATTTTGCTCAATTTTGAGCCCCAATAATTGTTTTAGGAGCCCCAAATCACTCATTTCAAAGGCATTGTGGAGAGCAGTTTTGATGGCTGAAATATAAGCAAATGTGCTACCTGTGATCAGTAAGTCATCAAAATATAAAACAATAATAATAAAATAGCCATTAGACTACTATAAATACACATTTGTATCTGATCTACACCTTTGTAAGTTTTGCGAGAGAAGGAAGGCATCCATCTTGGAATACCACTCTCTTAGGGCCTGTTTTAACCTTTATAGTAACTTCTTTAGCTTGCAAACCAAAAATCGACTAGAGATGTAGCCCTTAGGTTGTTTCATGTATATCTCCTCTTTAATATCCCCATGTATAAAGGTTTACTTAACATCCATATGATGCACTTCCCAGTGCTTAGATGCCGAAATTGCCAAAACTAGGCGGATGGAGTCCATTTTTGCAACCGGTGCAAAGGTCTCATGGTAGTCCACATCTTGGACTTGAGAGAAAAATTTTTCCAATAGAATTGCCTTATATTTGTAGTTATTTCCATTAGCACCAACCTTGTTCTGAAACACCCAATTGCATTGAACCAATTTCCTTCTTGGAGGAAGACAAACTAGCTCCCAAGTAGTGTTTTTCTAAAGATAATTCATCTCTTCGTCCATGGCAACTTCCCATATCGGATCCTTCTGAGCATGATAGTAGGATTTTGGGTCTACACTAATCATCAAATAACAAGTTTTGGAAATCAAATTATCATGACAAGAAAGCGCAATACCTTCTCTTTGGATATCAGACCAGGTTCTCCTTGGATCATCCATATTTCCAATGTTATCTCCTGGAGAGGAGAGTGTCTGTCCGGCCCATGTCGGAAGATGATTTTGTACTTAAGTTTTTCATTCAGAGTATAATTTTTGATGCACACTGATATTAAAAATTATAGGATCCAAATTAGGGTCATCACCCCCAATTTCATCATCCAAATATTCAGTAGAATAGGAAGGAAATTTAGCATTTTTCTCCTTCACTAGTTCCACCTCCTGAAGAGGCTCATCGAAGTTGACACTTCTCTTGATGATGATTTATTTTGTTTTTATATACATCAGGTTGAAACCTTTTGAGTCATCAAGATACCCAATAAATAGACATTCTATGCTTTGCGGTTGCAAAGCCCTTCTTTTAGCAAGTGGAATCTGGGCCCATGCAGTGGACCCAAACACCCGCAGGTTTGACACATCCGGCTTCTGTCCAAAGTATGCTTCGAAATGGGTCTTCCCTTTCATGGATGAGTGTGGAAACCTATTATGAATTTATTTTTCAGCATTCATGGATTCATCCCACAAATTTGCATCCAAATTCTTTAATTCCAACATACATGTGGTCATTTGCTTGAGAGACCGATTATTCCTTTATGCTACATTGTTCTGTTAGGGAGTGTAGGGAATTGAATGTTGGACCTGAATGCCACTTTGGGAGAATATGTGCAGAAAATAATTACTGACATAATCCCCTCCATTATCATATCTGAATACCTTGATCTTAAGCCCAGAGGCATTCTCGATCAAGGCCTTCAATTCAGAAATTTTTTCACATACTTCAGACTTCTTTTTGAGAAAGAAGACCCATGTGTACCTTGAAAAATCATTAATAAAAGTTAGAAGATACCTTGAATTATTCATGGATGTGACAGGAATTTGATCACTGATATCATAATGTATCAGCCCCAATATGCATGTAGCTCAGTTTTCCTTCCTCCGATCGAACTTGTGTTTGGGGTGTTTTCCAATTACACACCCCTTGCAATTTCCAGTGGTTACCTTGATGACCGGGAGGCATTCAACCATGGATTTTTCCTGTAATTTATGCAATTAATTGAAATTTATATGGCCAAACCTTTCATGCCACAGCCTACTTACTTCATTTCCATGAGTTAGCATGGCAATGGGCTTTGTATCCGCCACAAAGTGAGAGAACTCATAGCCTTTTGCATGATGGTTTATAAGTCCTTTAGCAATGAGTTTCCCGGTTGCAGGTTCCATTATCTCAACATAATTAGGGTTGACAGATACTCTCTTAGGCACTCTTGTATGTTTCATCTGATAGATACTAAGGAGATTTGATGCCAGAGACGGTACATACAAAACATTTGAAAAATAGCCATTCTCAGGATCAACCATACCTTGTCCTTCTGAAATGATCGTGGAGTCATCTCCCATGTGGATGGGGATGGATTTGCTGGTCTCTAATTATTAAAAGGAGTCTCTTTTAACCATCATGTGGTTTGAAGTTCGAGAATCAATCAAGAGTGCTTTGGACTTCGAAGTGCTTGCCATGAGGGCATGACCTTTTTTATGCTGTGGTTCCCGATGTTGCTGATCTCTCCTCTGAAATATTTCTGGAAGATTGATATGATTTATCTCAAGGAGAGAGGTAAATTCATCAAGCTTTTTCTTCATGTAGGCATGTTTAGGGTGGAATCCCTTCTCGCAGTATGAACACTTGACTTTTTCCTTTCCATGATGCCCTTTCCCTTTGTTCTTCTTTGAGCTGAAAGACTCATCATGCTGTTTGTTTTCAACTTTAGGTTGAGGAGCTTCAAATTTATTTTTTGGGTTCTTTTGCTGCTTTCCTTTACCCTTTAGATCTTTGGGCCCTGAGACATGGAGGGCTTGATCACAAGAGGATCTGATGATCCCCATCTAGACAAGCTTATCATGTTCACTTGTTAGGGACTCAATGAAGGCATTGAGTGTAGGAATCTTCCATCCAGGGGTTGTGAGCTTCCCTGCAAAAAATGTAGAGAAAAAAACTAAATAATCAGCTCCAATTTTGGAGAGTATGGTGAGGATCAGCTGATCATCCTCTTTCTCCACTTTGCATTGCTTCAATAGTAAGACAATATACTTTAACTTTGTGAAAAAGTCATTCAAGGTCTCGAAATTCAAGGGCTGGAGAGACATCAATTCATTTTCAAGATGGTAAAATCTCAAATCATCTTGATTTCCATATAGTGCTTCCAATTTGTCCCATATTTCTTTTGGAGTTTTCAATCCCGAAAGATGGAAAAGAAGATCACATGAAACTAAGAGGCATAAGAAGTTGAATGCTTCATCCTTCATGTTCAAGAATCTTGATTTGTCTATTGCAGAACCAAGCTCTTTTTCAGTGTCCATGGTGACTCTATAGAGTCCTCTAGAGTGAAGTTGGATATCCATGTCTCCTTTCCATGAGTGGAAATTGAATAGAGTCAAAAGATCTACTAAGGAGGCCATCTGAATCTACCGGAGCAAATGCTTCACCTGTAGAAAACCTGAAAATCACAACAGAAAGGGAAATGTAAGGTAGGATAGCATACACATTTTAAACTTTCATCACACCCAGCATATTCAATCAAGCAATCTTGATCAATAAGTTCTTTACTTGGGGTATTAAGTGGTAAGGCTTGGCTTTTGGTGTAGTGCTATATTTTTGAGCTATTGCTCAATTTTCATGCAAACATATGTCAAAAAGATTGTTTTTGAGAGATAGAGATTCATCCCATTGTGAGCTTTAATACCATATTAATCTTCCACAGTAATCTAGATACTAAAAGCAAGTCTCATCAAGTATTAATAACAATAAGTCATGAAAATGGTGTAATAGGGCTACAAAATTAGTAGCCGCTCTGTATATTCACACAAATAAGGAGTAATACAATACAATGATCATGCTGAAAGCATGAATGACCAAGCAATTTGAATCCTCAAGGAGGTCATTCGAATTGAATGAGTGAGTCTAGCTTAACTGAATGTAAGCCACAATCAACACTCAAGTTAACCACCGATCAAAACCCTAATTGACTCAACTGAGCCCTAACTGAAGTCAGAGTGCAATAAATGACTGATTCTAACTGAAAGTAAGTCAGACACATGTCACAACAATCCAACCATTAAGTGGTAGCGCTTCAATGACTCCAATGAACACTTATGAGGTTAACTGAAGTGTAACTGAACATCCAAAAGTGGTTGGAGGCGCCCATGTTGACTCCAGTTCATTAAATAATCATTAAATAATCAATTTAATGAAGGGAGGCACCTTCACTGCTTTGTTTAACTGATCGTAACTATAAGTTAGCAATAAAGTGCATTAATGACACTAAGATCACCCCCAGAGTGCTCCAGTTAGTCTCCTCAAATGTAGGAGAATGCTAAGTTATCCTCGTTGACTGAAGGTAGTCATGGGTGTGAATTGGCTGATGTCATTTAATGCTCCACTAGTGTTAGTCACAGCCAATAATACTTAGGATAGTGGTTTAACTAGGCCAAATTTACCAAAATGAGTGTGTATGGTGGTAAATGTCTCCAACAAATTTTTCCAAGGATTCCTTGTTAGCATGTTACCATTAATGAGAAGAACTTATACTCTGAAATCCTACATGAATGTTATATAAGAAAAAATAGAGTATGCATTTTGAAGAATAAAAAACAATGTATGCAAATCCTCAACACTTGATTTATTCCACACATAACACTTAATTTAATCGACACCGAATTTTATTTATTTATTAAACACATAACACATCACTTAATCCACACATAATTTATTTTATATATTCCATAGATAACACGTCTTAAATTCCCTAGTTTGAGTACTATATGAGCCAAGGATGTAGCCTAATCATCATATCTCATATTTAAGACATGATATTTGATGGCAGGTTCCTTGTGCACTACACTCATTAGTCAAACCATTTCCATGCATGAGGAGAGGTCCAAACAAGTCCCCTCATTCTATAGATCTGAATTCTCAGAAGGTGTATGAGTCAATTATTGATATGCTTTATTAAGAGACTCTAGTGACATACTCTCTAAATGATTGAGACTCATACTATCATCTATATAGGATACAGAGTCCATCATCAACATAAAATCTATATTTATGTACTTAGGTTTTTTCAATATACATCATTAAATAATCATATTTCATGCATGTACATATAAACAAATAAATTGAGAAATACTAATTAGTTTTTTGTTTCCGCATGTGGAGAACCAACTTTATGGATTCACTCCTTTCCATTTCTTCATCAATTGAGCATCCAACCATTGTACTTGATGATATCTCTGTGGTACATAGGATATTTTCTTCATCCTAGATGTGTAAACTACATACATATTCATAATTTCAATTATTTTATGGTGACCTTAATCGTGTCCCTTCATAAAATTATATAGTTTTGAGGCAAGGGGATTGTAGAGGAGCATGAGATGCCACAGTCTTCCTCATACTTCAATCATCGACCGCTAGTTGATGAGGTAATGAAACTTATGTTTAAATGAAATATAGAATCCAAGTTGATGTTTAATTAATCATGTTCATTTATATCCTCTTACTTATTACATGCATGATGGCACCATACCTAGGCTCATATATCATTGGGAGTCAATGTTACAGTGATGCCCATTGAGTAGTGGGAGACATTTACTTTACATCATCTTGGTGACATCCCATCCACTACGCATTTTCCTCAAGATGCCACATAGGAGGATTTCAAAATTATCATCATGTAATTGAGCCATGTTAGTTGATGTGTCCACTTAAAATTTGAAAAATATGTCATATTATAAATTTCAGGTACTATCTAAATCTAACTAAAATAGATAGATCACAATTTTAATTTTTGTTGTTCCCATATTAGACATCATGTTCAAACTTAAGACACCATGATGCCAAAGGCATGGTGTGGCTTGTATTGGTGATAGGAATTACAAAACATCCCAATATCGCTTGGTCCCCATATTGGATTACACTTGTTCATGTTGTGCATGCTCTATTTTTATTGTTATGTATTCATATATAGTTGCACCTTTTTATGGACTATCTTGTATCATATGTTTTCTTCATGGATATATGATGTATTATGTTTATGTCATCACGGGTTATTTATCTTATGTTTATGTTTATGTGGATCTGTGTATGATATTTATCTTTATGAAGTATGTTTATGTTTATCAACTGATATGTTGACTTTATTTTATATTTTGTATCGATGAGTTTATGCTATTTATGTTTATGTCTACATCGACAAGCGTATACATGTTATTTATCTTATATTTTATTGTTTTTTTTATTTTATGTTCATCTTCATGTTCCATTAGAGGAATTTTGGGGTCTAAAATGGGCCTTCTAGGGAAAATAATAAAATAATAGTTTAAATAATAAAATAATATTGATTAATTTTGGAGGAAGAAAGAAAAAAACTACTTTTTGTGTTCGTATTTTCGACATATCTCCCTGTGTTTTTACTCAAATTTGGATCAGGAGAGCTCGTTGGATGCGGAATTTGATTCCGCATCCAACGATTACCCACACTGCATACTTTTGACGGACCCCGCTACCCCAAAAACAAGAAATACCTGAAAAAACGTAAAAACACAATGAAGAAATACCTAAAAACCCAATGAGATATGTCGAAAATACGAACAAAAAAAGTAGTTTTTTTTAATGACAAATATGTCAATTCAACCATTATGGTTGACTTATTTTATTGAAATTCTATTGGTTCTTGAATTCCAACTCACAAAAACTTATTTTGGCACGTTTTCTTATAAGGCCCATTTTAGACCCCAAATTTCCTTTAATGAATGTTTATGTTATTTATCTTATGTTCATTTTTAATTCACAATCCATGATGTCAATTAAAATTTACAAGTCAATTGCAATTACATGTTAGAATGTAATATTTAAATATACTTTCATTATGCAAACTCACAACTATACTATTACAATTTAAGAAAATGAAAAATATATTTTCAAATTACTAATTTTATAATAGGAAATTACAATTCAAGATGTCAATCAAAATTAACAATAACGATTAGAGTTACAATTTACAATTTAATATCAAGAACTACAATTAGAATTTTAACTTACAAACTAGAATCTACAAACAACAAATTACAGTATACATGCCACTATTAGAGTTGCAATTGACAATATATAATCTACCATTATAATTAAAATTACAATTTACAAAATTTCACAATTACAAATTACAATTGTATAATAAGTATTTAAGAATTTGCTTATTATACATGTACAAATTACAATGTACAATATCATTTACAATTTATGATGCTAGATACAATTTAGAATGCTTACAACAGGTAGTCTACATGTTACAATTTCACAATATGAATTTACAAATGTTGGCAGTCTTGGACTATAGCTTGGATGTTTATGAGTTAACATGAAGAGATTTGGGCATGTGGAAACATGATGCGACTCTAGAGCATATGAATTGGATCATTGACGAAAACTACATGAGAAGGTTATGAGTTAATGTAAGGAGCTCTCACATGGCCATGCAACAAGATGTGATACCAAAGACATAAAGCACTTCCCTCCAGTAGTAAACATACATCAAAGTTTGTAGTAATATTGTGATCACACAAATGAGATATGGAATCCAAGTTCAAGGATAAGTTAGTTAGTATTGATATTGGAACAACTTACAATTGCATCATAATGTAGCAGCAATATAGAGTTGAAATTATTGTTATTGATAAGGAAAATAGAACTACCCCTTCCACGAATTCTTTCACACCCTCTCAGAGGATAGTTAGTGATGTTCAAGTATCATATCACGACAAATACAAACACCAATTTCTTTAATAAAAGACTTATAGGAAGGAAATGCAACAAAAGAGTGTCTTTCTTCCCTGAAGTTTAATATTATTTTTAATTGTAACAACAAAACTATTAACAATGGCTACAAGAGAAACATTTGCATTTATTGGAAGAGAGATTTCTTCGGTATTAACAACTCTCATAAAAATGGTACCCACCTCATTAAGATTTTTGACAAATAAACTCTTCAATTTGTTTTTATAAACCAATATTTTAATATCTCATCTCATTCGTCTAGGAATAATTCATTTGTTTGAGTAGCGATTAATGAAGGATTCATGCTTCTAGAAGGTAACAATTCCTTTTATTGGATTCCATAGTTAGTGTCTTGCTCATTTTCTAGTTTTGAACTTTGAACATTTCAAAATTTTGAAAGTGATTCTTTAAAGTTTATAAACTAGATATTGTTTGAAATGTTTGGAGCAAACATAGTACTAATCCATTGTAGTGTTATAAAGAGAAGATTGATATTAGCAAATAACCCATTGTTCTCTTTCACCATTTTTTTTAAGAATTTTTTTTTTAAATGTTTGGAGGAACCATAATACTAATCCATTGTAGTGTTATAAAGAGAAGATTCATATTAACAAATCGCCCATTGTTCTCTTTCACCATTTTTTTTAAGAAAAAATAAAAGTTTATATGCATAAGTAACCTTTTCCAAACAAAAGCTTTTAGAAAACTTTATAAGTAATTATTTATACATGGTAAATGAGCCAAAGCATTAACCTTACTTATTTGCACTAACCCTAAAAATAAAATAAAAAATCTAACCTAGTGACCTTTCCAACTTTGATGAAAAAAATTTCAAATCCACTTCTTAGTCATTTAATTTCAATCTCACAGCTACTTTCAAAAATAAAATTACTTATTACACATTATTTATTTCTTAAAACCCCTTTCCCTTCTCTTTCTCATTTGATGGGTTTAAGATAAAAATAGTTAATAGAAAAAAAATAGCAAATTACCTTTGACCTCCTAACATAGTTTCTTATTTCCAAACTACATTCATCAATGTGTAATGAAATGTTTAAAGCTTTCAATATCATCATCACGTTTTTTTAGGCATTTCTTGTTTTTGGGGTAGCGGGGTCCATCAAAAGTATGCAGTGTGCGTACTCGTTGGATGTGAAATTAAATTCCACATCCGACGAGCTCTTTTCAAGGCCTTCTTGGCCTTCTCCAACCACCTCAACCATCTTAGGAGACTTCCAAGGACGGAATTTAATTTCGCATCCAACGAGTACCCACACCACATACTTTTGACGAACCCTACTCCCCCAAATACAAGAAATACCTGAAAAAACATGATAATGATTAACTTATAGTATGCATGAGATTCCAATCTTTTACACTACTTCTTGGAAACTCAGTTTTTGAATATTGCTAATCAAACAAGGATTTCTAATATCAAACATTGTTAAATTTACTACATTAATATCTATAATAGGATGTTTTATGGGGACTTTGAAGGATCATTTCTAAGAGCATTCCTAGGAGCAGTATAAGGAGCAGTATAAAGAGCAGCCGTATCAGTATTGTTTTCAGCATAAGTTCCAAGAATAGTTCCAAGATCATTCTCATCATCAGTAGGTGTCCAACATTTCTAGGAGAAATCAAATACGCATAAGTTGTTGAAACAGGATTCCCAGCCTCCTCATTTCCAGTCTAATTTCCAGCAGAAGCAGCACAACCAGGAGGAGGGAGGAGGATAGGGTAAGCATATGATTAGGGAAGATAACGCAATGTGGTTCATGCTGCTTTAACAGGATCCTCATTTGAATCCATCCGCAAAATAAGAAACAGGGCCTGAGCGGGACCTGGCAGAATTAGCATGTCCAGTTAGGTATTTTCAGCAATGGTCAAGTTAGGATGAAGGCCCCATTAAGGTAGTCAGGACCACATATATTCAGCAAAAGAATCAAAAGGTTTATGAGGAGTTTAAGAAGTTGACGTATTTTAGAATTTTGAAGGTTTAAAAGGTACTTGGAAATTCAATTATATTTATTCAAGATATGAATATTTGAATATTTTAAGGAAAAAGCATTTGATGTTTTATAAATAAGTTGTTTTTTACCAAGATTATTATTAATTATTAGAGGTAAGAAAAATATTGAGGACCATTTTTTTTATGATGAAAATTATATTATTAATATGAAAGTTATATTTTATTAATAGTAAATTTTTATCTTATTGGTATTATTTACTTTTTTAACTTACTAATTTAGATTTTACAATAAATAGAAGGTGTATATAATGATATTTACATTTTGTTTTAGCATGAAACTAAAATATGAAAAATCTTTGGCAAGGTAGCATTGTCCAACCCTTTAGTTTTTTTTTTAACATAAAATTTTTATGTATCTTTTAGTTTTTTTATTAACATATAAATTTTAAATTATTTTTTATTTATTTTTATTTCTTAACAAGTTTATGCCATTTATGTTTATGTTTACATCGACAAGCCTATACATGTTATTTATCTTATCTTTTTGTGGTTTATTCATTTTATGTTCATGTTATTTATCTTATGTTCATTTTTAATTCACAATTCATTATGTCAATTACAATTTACAAGTCTGTTACAATTACAAGTTATAATGTAATATTTAAATATAATTTCAGTATACAAACTCACAATTATACTATTACAATTTAAGAAAATGAAAAATATATTTACAAATTACTAATTTTATAATAGGAAATTACAATTCACGATTTCAATCAAAATTAACAAAAATGGTTAGAGTTACAATTTACAATTTACTATCAACAACTACATTTGGAATTGTAACATACAAATCACAATCTACACACGAGAAATGACAAGATAGAAGCCACTATTAGAGCTGCAATTTTCAATATACAATCTACCATTATAATTCAAATTACAATTTAAAAAATTTCACAATTACAAATTACAATTGTAAAATAAGTCTTTATGAATTTACTTATTATACATGTACAATATCATTTACAATTTATGATGCTAGATACAATTTACAATGCTTATAGTTGATAGTCTACATGTTACAATTTCACAATATGAATTTACAACTGTTGGAAGTCTTGGACTATAGCTTGGAGGCTTATGAGTTAACATGACGATATTCGGGCATGTGGAAACATGATGCGAATCTAGAGCATAAGAATTGGATCATTGACGGAAACTATGTGAGAGGGTTATGAGTTAATGTAAGGACCTCTCACATGGCCACGCAACAAGATGGGATACCAAAGACATAAAGCACTTCACTCCACTAGAAAACTTACATCAAAGTTTGTAGTAATATTGTGATCACACAAATGAGATATGCAATCCAAAGTCAATGATAAGTTAGTTGGTATTGATATTGGAACAAATTACAATTGCATCATAATGTGGCAGCAATATAGTATTGAAATTATTGTTAACGATAAGGGAAATAGAACTACCATTTCCATGGATTCGTTCACACCCTCTTAGAGGCTAGTTAGTGATGGTTCAAGTATCATATCACGACAAATAGAAACACCACTTTCTTTAATAAAAGACTTATAGGAAGTAAAAGTTTACCAATCCCAATTTTCCTCTATATCTTCTCACAACAAAGGAGTTTCTTTCTTCCCTAAATCCTTAATATTAATTTTAATTGTAACAACAAAACTACTAACCATGGACACAAGAGAAACAATTTCATTATTTGGAAGAGAGATTGCTTTGGTATTCACAACTCTCATATAAATGGTATCCACCTAATTAAGATTTTTGACCAATGTTTTTATATATCATCTCATTTG
>LPNX010960363.1:24269-37016 GCA_001517045.1 Pseudotsuga menziesii | reverse complement strand
ATATATGAAAAAGAGACAAGAATTACATGCAAATAAACTTATTAAACATGTATAATCTAGATCTTCAAACATATATGCTATGAGATATAGGAAAACAAGTAACCTTACCTTCCTAACTATACTCCTATTGATTCAGCTGAATCGTTCAAGACAAATAGGGTTTAGAGGCAAAAATTGAGAGAAAAACTTGAACATCAATAACAGTAAGACAATGCTTAATCCACACACATTATAGCATTACACCATTTGTCTTCAAAAGCTTATTTACTCCAACAATCAAAAGGTTACAACAGTATTACAATACCAATCCCTTCAATCCAACTCTAACTAGTTTGTAAGAGGAAATTGATGCTTTATTTATAGAAAAAACAAGAAATCTAGCCCAGGGGGGGCATTTCCCAAGGAGAGATAGACTGGAGATGCATGTGGAGTGAATCTGAGTGTGATATGAGTCTATCTAAGTCTGATCTATGTCTCATTGAGTGTAAATACCAATTGAAGAGCTAATAGTCCTGACACGTCAACCTTTTAACTGAAGCATCCACCAAAAATCATCCAAATGATCCCACATGTGTGAAGGAGAGAGGAAGGGTGCAATTCCCAAGATTTCTTGCATAAATGTACTCTCTGTTCAGCCCAGATCACCTCCTTCTGTCAAGGGATGATAAGATCTAGTCAATCCCAAGCCGATGAGACTGAGTTTAGTTAAATTGGAGCAAATCCCAATGATTTAGGATTTGGGGTTTTCACCATTATTTAATTAATTTATCAATTAAATAATCAATTTTTTTATTTTTAGGGATTTTTGACCTAAGTGATGGACAAGTCATTCAAAACTTAGAAAAGTGGGTCTATGGGTTTACATGTCACTCTGAGCTTGAACATGATCACCCCCACGTCTGAAACTGATTTTCGAGCCCACTTTTATTACAAAACCAATTTTTCCTATTAGACTATTAAAAAATAGCCTAAGTTTTGTGGAAAAATTAAAATAAAATAAAAAACTTATAAGTTTAAAAAAATTAAAAACCTAGGGGTACTTAGACATGTTCATATGTCTCAACCATAATTCCTAGCATGTTTATACGTTGATACATAGAATCTAATAACCTCAATAGGCCTAAATGCCAAGCCGACCACCCCAACTTTGGAGGTATTGGGTGAAAAACTCATAAATTATCAATCCTTTATTCAACAACCAATAATAAGCAAGGGAAAAAACACCCTGGGTTTTGATCGAACTGACAAATAAAGTATTAAGAGACCGAGTCTTCTATAGACACTATCCTACTAGAACATTTTATTACAACTCCCCCAAATGGTATGACAATGTGATATACTACAACAAGCACTTCCTAGAAGCAATTCGGAAGGTCTTCTGAAATCTGAACAAATCATCTTTGTCTGGTTCACCAGGCTCACTTGATAAAAAAACACTAAGTACAACTTAGGTGGTAACAACTAGCTCCAACTATGGGACGTGTTCTTGATCTTGGTCATATTCCAATGAGAGGATTCGAGAACACCAGAATCTATGGTTTATACACCCTATAAAAACATCTCAACTTGACAAGAAAGCCTTAGTAGTGCAAGATTTATATAAAAACCAAATGAACCATTAAGCTGATTTATTTAAACAAAATAAATGTAACTAACTAATGAAAAAAGTTTTATTATAGCTAAATACAAAACAAAAATGCACAAAGTAAATGCTCTTTTTCAAGGAGATTATTTTCCTACTCTAAGCATGATATAAAAAGGGTTAAGTGTAACCATAAATCCAACGTAACCACCTAAGCATTTTATTAACATAAAAAAAAAATTACTTTTATTTGGTTACCAACGAAAGTAAGGATACTTTATTCAGAAAATGAAAACCTGAATGATGACTCGAAATGGGCGGGCTGTATGGGAAATCATAGGCATGAATAATGTCATAAAAATTCTTCCCAAACTAGTATGTGCTCATGCAGGATGCTTTTATCCATGACTGAATAGGACTAATATGCCAATCAGCATGATTATTCGGACTGACTATATCATCATACTGATCACCAAGGATTACCGAATAATAACTCATTGTATAAGCACCAAGCTGCTCCAAATCATAAGTAACCTCTATATGTGAAGAAGATGGTTGAGACCGATATTCTATTGGCTACATCACATCTGAATTTTCACAATAATGCTTCTCAATATATCCATTACTGATACCTTTATGTGGCTTTGCGTGATATGACTCTAGATGATCATGTGAAAATTCTGAATGCTCCTCTTCAATACTAATATTTTCCCAAGTATCCACACTCCCTTCTATGGATGTATCATAGATTGGAATTCCACAAATTTTTGAATAGGCACTCCCCTTGCTAGACATATCATGGATGGGATTCTCTATACGATTTTCACAAGTTGGATTATCTATGAAATTCCAATAGTCATCACTCCCATCCATGTCATATGTGGCGGACTCTTCATCCATGGCATCATGCTCCTGCCTATCCATTTCTTCCTTGTTGGTATCACATCCTAAGATATAAATAACCTCCTCCTGTTCATAATAATCATCCTTTAAATTCTTCGTTTCAAAGATAATACAAGAAGTTAATCCTTCCAAAACTTCATCCCTACGTGACAAACATCAATAAGTGTCATCATACACATCATAACTTTCTTCATAAGTATCGATCTATGTGATGGTTTCTACATGAGGGATTTCTGGAAGAATATTAGCATTGCAACAAAGTTGAGAACACCTCAAATCTTCAATGTTTTCAGTTATGGTGACATGAGGAGTGTCAAAACCCTGAATTTTCTGAAAAAATTTAAATTTTCAAAATACAAATAATTGTCTTAAGTACAGTCAACTAAATTGTTTAATTAGTTATATGTTAATGAATATGTTATCTGAATTATCTAGTTGATTATGTTTATTTTACAGAATCAGTTCTTTATCAGTTTTCTGACTTGTTTTCTTTTGCGACCACAAGGTGGAACTGTCATGAAAATTATGGGCTTACTTAGCTTTCGAGATAACACAGAAGTTTTCCTTTTCTTATAGACTTACAAGTAATAATTTTAGGTGCTGCTTATCATTAATTCTAAAGCAATCATATATAAGGTCGTCGCACAAAAATAACTCAGTAAAAAAAAATATAAACGCTAAACAATTTCCAAAGCTTATTGAGGTAAAAATCATTTATCTGTCCTTCTTTTTAAGGTACTATGGAAAAGAGATTTAAATTCTAACTGAAATGGTGACAGCTGATTTCTTTCTAGTAGACATAAATTATAGTTCTTATAGCATTTGAACTCTTTGATGTCCACTATAGTCATCAAGTGTAAAGTGTTTAGAATTTTTCTTTGCAAGCAGGTTAAAAAGATGGCAGAAAAGTTACATTAAGAATCTACTTTAAATTGTAAATCTATGGAGTATGAAAGTCATGTGCAACACTAAAAATTCTTTAGACTTTTGTTCTAACTTCCAAAGCTTTTATAGTTTGACTGGATTACCTCCTTGAAACAAACTACTATCTAAAAGACCAAGTTAGTTTGAGAGAACTGAATTCTTCTATACACAATTTATGCGAATCATTAGAATCCAGTTATGGTCATTAGTACATCTAAGGTCATTTAAAGTTAACTTGAAGGATACTATAATGTTTAACCTCTTTTGTTTGCAACTCAAAAGCTTATAGATAAGTAACTACACGGATGAGTAACTAGATTAATCCTAGCAAGATGGGCATCTTATTATAAGAAGATTCCACTAATTCTTTTATTCAAACATTATGAGACATAACCCTAGATGGACTTATAACTATTGAAGGAATGAATAATGTGTCAGTCTTAGAATGGTAATATTATTGACCCTGCCTATGATTAGCTTTAGGATATAAATTATTGTTTAAAGGATCTTATGTTAATTGAATAGTGGCATAACCCTTACCATGTTACCATTCAATTGTATATATGCATAAATGTTGAAACAAGATTCTCATCGAATAAATGTTGTTAATTCTCCTTATACCTCTTAACATGGCTTTACTAATATCAAGTTATGATTGTTTGGTTACAAATATACCATAAAGTATTTTGATGAGGCGTTCATTCTTCATGCCATTCGTAAGCTTTATAGCATAGTTATAATATAACGATTATTTTTTTATCATGCATTAAATAATAGGTTGAATTCGGGCTGATGATCATAGGAGAACCTTTGAAAAGCAGTAAACTGATTGATAAAATCGTTTTCTCATGATTTCTCATCGAAACTATGGGAAAATACCCACTGCATGCAAATCATTTACTTGGAGACGTGGCTTATCCAAGGTCAAGAATCATAAGGTTATAGGGTAATACCCAAACCCTAACCTGCCATTATCTCCGTTGCCTTTGGGCCCTCTGGCCGCTTTGCTATCCTGCTCTTGTCTGTGTTAATTTTTCATATGCTTTACTAAGACATCAGTATATCATTTCATTTTTCATAATAAAAGCATATAAAGCGGGATCACTGAAAGAAACAGTATCACAAGAACAACACAGATTTATCTTGGGAAAACCCTAAAGGGAAAAACCTAGCAAAAGCTTCCTCAATATAGATGCCCCAAATGGGAAAAAGGTAAAACCAACAAGGAGATCAAAAACCTGATTCTCCTCCTTCTCCAGCAACTCCTCTCCTCCACAAGTGCGTCATTCCAAGTGAGTGTGTATGTCACAAATGAGGAGCACTACACCTCTATTTATATTCATCCATTTACTTAAATTTTACTCAATTAACATGTCGTCTTAAGTTAACTCATGTAGGCTCGAGTTACACATGTAGGCTCAAGTAACCACACTGGGGTGCTGATGACCCACCTTTACAATTAGAGGGGACTACCTCATGACTCTTATTAGTTCTTCCGATTAGGAGCATCGGGGTACAATGTAATACAAGTGGTTCTCCCGGTTGGACCATCGGGGACCACAAAAGACACATAAAGAATATTCTTCGAAGTTACAATATTTCAACACCCCCCCTTAACGAGAAGGGTATTCTACATCAACAACAACAATAGTAGAGATAGCGGACATCATCAACATCAGCAGGGTAACACATATATAAATCATTGGAAGCTTTTCAACATCATGTAGTCTTCATCTTCAATATTCGGTCTTTATCATCAACAACATCTTCAGCATTTTGATCTTTCAATTTGCAGCGACATACTTCAGCACTTTGATTGGTTCGATCAGCAACAACATCTTCATCATTTTGATCTTTCAATTAGCAACGACATCTTCAGCACTTGGACCTTTCGATCAGCAACATCTTCAGCAATTTGACTGTTCGATCAGCAACAACATCTTCAGCATCTTGAACTTTCGATTAGCAACATCTTCAACACTTTGACTTTGCGATCAACAACAACATCTTCAGCATTTTGATCTTTCAATAAGCAACGACATCTTCAGCACTTGGACCTTTCGATCAGCAACATCTTTAGCAATTTGACTGTTCGATCAGCAATGACATCTTCAACATTTTGAACTTTCGATCAGCAACATCTTCAGCACTTTGACTTTTCAATCAACACCAACATCTTCAGCACCTTAACCTTTCGTTCAGCAGCAACATCATCATCATCATATTCTGATCTGTCGATCATAATTATCATCACATTCTGATCTTTCGATCAAAAACATCATCATCATACTCTGATCTTTCGATTAGAAACATCATCAACATAGAAACAACATCATCCTACTCTGATCTTTCGATCAGAAACATCATAATCATAGTGCGTCATCGTCATACTCTGATCTTTTAGATCAGCATGTCATCATCATCATATTCTGATCTTTTGATCAGTATGGCATCATCATCATCAGCAACAACCTGCAATCCACAACTCAAAGACTAAAATTTTTTGGATCACTTTTGGACTTAAAGTCCAGGGATGATACAATCCCACCACATTCTCGACAACCGAAGTTACTAGATTGATTATGAGAGAATCAGTCCCTATCACTTTAGTACTGAGTCCAAGGTCGATGCAATCCTACCACATTCTCGACGACCGAAGTCACCGGATACAATTACGGGATAATCACTCCCTATCACTTTAGGACTAAGTCAAAGGATGATGCAATCCTACCACATTCTCGACGACCAAAGTCACCGGATACAATTACAGGATAATCACTCCCTATCACTTTAGGACTTGAGTCCAAGGATGATGCAATCCTACCACATTCTTGACGACCGAAGTCACCGGATACAATTACGGGATAATCACTCCCTATCGCTTTAGGACTTGAGTCCAAGGATGATGCAATCCTACCACATTCTTGACGACCGAAGTCACCGGATACAATTACGGGATAATCACTCCCTATCGCTTTAGGACTTGAGTCCAAGGATGATGCAATCCTACCACATTCTCGACGACCGAATTCACCGGATACAATTACAGGATAATCACTCCCTATAACTTTAGGATTATGTCCAAGGATGATGCAATCCTACCACATTCTTGAGGACCCAAGCCACCGGATCTATTATGGATAGATGTCCCAGGATGATACAATCCCTCTTCATTCTCGAAGACCGAGGTCTCCAGATCACTTTAGGGAAGGTGCCCAAGGATGATACAATCCCACTTCATTCTCGAAGACCGAGGTCTCCAGATCACTTTAGGGAAGGTGCCCAAGGATGATACAATCCCATCACATTCTCGATGACGGAGGTCACCGGATCTATTATGGACAGATGTCTTGGGATGATACAATCCCTCTTCATTCTCGAAGACCGAGGTCTCCGGATCACTTTAGGGAAGGTGCCCAAGGATGATACAATCCCATCATGTTCTCAATAACCGAGGTCACCGGATCTATTATGGACAGATGTCCCAGGATGATACAATCCCTCTGCAACATCGCTACTCCCCCTTTCGAGGAAGGTCTTTCCGAACAACACCAAGCTTGTCTTGAAAGTGTTCAAACTCTACTCGAAGCAGAGGCTTCGCCGATACATCATCATCCAAACCATCATCATCTATGTCTTCAATATATGAATACAAATCGATCACCATCTGTATCTCTAGTATGTGAATACTAAAAGCGTCATCATCTATATCTTCAGTATAGAAATACTGAAATCATCATCATTTCTATATTTAGTATAGAAATACGGAATCACCATCATCTATATCTACAGTATGTAAATACTGAAATATCATCTATATCTTCATTATGGGAATACTGAAATCATCATCATCTATATCTTCAGTATGGGAATACTGAAACATCATCATCTCTATATTCAGTATAGAAATACTAAATCGCCATCATCTACATCTACAGTATCATTATCTTCATCTTATCTTGTATGTAGAAATACGGGATTTCTACGTGTTACGTGGAACACAGGGTTCTTTGTCATCACAACTGTGGTTATCACATAGAATCATTGTTGTATCCATCTTCAGGTCAAAGAGACCTGATATCAGCTTCTGAAGCCATATGGCTTCATAACATAGTAGAGCAATCTGCTATGTATTCTGCTTCAACCGTGCTAAGAGAAACACTGGACTGTTTCCTACTAAACCACGAACTCATAGCAGACCTCAAAGCATATACCTGATTTGATTTTCCTGTATGAGATACTTCTATCCCAATCTGCATCTGTGTAGCCATACAATCTATACTCATGGCTAGCATCATAGTATTGACCAAAGTCTATAGTCCTCATCACATGTTTTGCAGCTACTAGGTGAACCCGTCTTGGTTGAATAAGATATTGACTTAAGGTGTTCACAGCAAAACAAATGTCTGGTCTGGTATTTGTTAAGTACATCAATGATCTGTCTGTAGTGAGTCACATCCACTAACTCTAATGAGTCATCAGCTAACAGCTTCAGGTTGGAGTACATGGGTGTGGCCATGAATTTGCATTTCAGCATATTGAGTCTCTTCAATATCTCTACGACATACTTTCCTCGGTTGAGAAAGATTCCTTCTGAACTTTTCCATACTTCAAGACCTAGGAAATAATGCATTAACCCAAGGTCTTTCATCTCAAATTCTTCTGCTAGTTTCTTCTTACTTTCCATGATCTGTTTCTCATTCCCTGTCAAGAATAAGTCATCCACATATCGTAATAGAATGACAGGTACATCTTGTACAACCTTGTAGGAAAGGTTAGGATCGACTTTACTCTTGGAAAAGCCCATGCTCATCAGGAAACTATCTATTCTTCCATACCAAGTTATGGGAGCTTGCTTCAGGCCATAGAGGGCCTTCTTCAACTCGCATACTTGATTCCTTCTGTCTTCAAATTCAAATCCTCGTGACTATTCGAAGTAAAACTCTTCCTCAATCATACCATTAAGGAAGTCTTGTCTTTACTTCATCATGGAAGAAACTACCATGATAGTTTTGAAGGAAATGTACCTTGCTTCCAGAAGTAAGTGTCTCTTTAGAGTTAATTTCCTCTTTCTGATAGAAACCTCTAGCCGCAACTCTTACCTTACTTCTATCAGCAACATATCTGATCTTGCAAATCCATTTGGAAGATACCACATTCTTGCTTTCTGGTTTGAGTACTATATCCCAAACATCATTCTAGTATCACAACATCTTCTATGATTTTGTCTTCTCAGGTCATCAACATATCCTAGAATTTTGCATTCAACCTTGAAGGTTGGAAACTACTTTACTCTTGGTAAAGTATCGATCCATCACAAAGCAATCCATCATGTTATACTGTGTCGAACTTAGATATAATTTTCTGTAGTCACTCCCCCTGAAGTGGAGTATCATCTTCCTTCTTCATTCTATACAGGTGGTTCTATGCTTGACATATATTGGTTGATAGAGTATGTCATGTCATAGTCTATTCTTTCTAGGGAGAATCATGAACCTTGCTTTGTACATTTGTTTCATCATATCATATACATCATTCCCCATGATCAACTGTTATTCTTTGATCGTAGCTTCTTCCATAGCATTCTTTTCTTGAGTTATCTCTTGTACCCATGGTGGTCCTTATCCTTCAAGGTGGATCTACAACTTTCTGAAGCTCTTTCTTTCGTCATGGTGTCTCTGACCCTGGGAGCTTCAGATTCATGTTTATTGGAGTGAATCTTGAATTGTCATCACTTGTTCTTCGGAACAAGTCTCATCCTTCTTTTCTTGAATGAGGTTGTACATGATCTTTCCTGCATTTCAAATGCACCAGTTGCATGGTTAGAACTATTTCATAAGACATATGCATAATGAAAAATTCTTATGCATCATGCAACTGTTTAGTCAATACAACATTCAACCATATCTCACATAGACTTTCTATATGCTTTCCAACTCTACCATGACATTATTGAGATTGTGCTCTAATCCAATATGTCAGAAAAGAGGTTTGATAAGTAGCAATGGAGAGTTATATAGAACCATGAGCTACTTACCCATCACATGCATATTAGTAGTATATAGTTATTAATGCAAACAATCTATCATGCATACATCAACTGAATATAATCAAATGTGTAACAAAACAATATCATGAAATGACAATTGAATACTTATATTTATTTGTTTCATGGGTATACTCCTTCTTGAGTCTTCAGCTTCATCAACTTATTCATCCATGATAGCATCGTTTCTTATCCAAATGCTGAGGTGGATAAGAAGTTCTTCAAGAGTTGAGATCTTCATATTTCTCATTGATTGAGGGATCTTCTTTGGAAGATGAGAGCTTGATCTTCAGAGACGAGCTTCTTCTTCTTCCCAAAGTTGGCTGAAAGTAATCACTTCCTTCTGGAACACATTTCTTAAATGAATGAATTTCATGATCCTGGGAGGCCATCCAAGGTGGCCATCACCACTTCTGCATTCTTCACTTTTTTCTTTCCCCGATTGAAGTTGTTCTTTGATTTGAGAGATCCTTATGACTGCATGGTCTCTGCATTCTGGATCTTCACATTCTTCAGCTGGTTTCTTAAGGTCATATTCTGATCTATGTTCTTCCCTTCAAATATCTTGGTCAAGGAATCAAACCTCATCGATGTCTTTAGGGAAGACACTTGTAGTGCAAGTTGATTCGAAATTGAATCATCAATGATCTTTTGGGATTTGACCAAGTTCTTCTTGAGAAAGGCTTCTAGCCTCATCTCCCTCTGAAAATGGAACCTCTATGCTCATGTAGGTGTCCAATCCATTTTCTTCAGAGAGATCATATACTTCTAGGCTTGGAATTTGTCAACTTCACCAAGCTTATCATCAATCCGATGTCATAGATCACTTTGAAAAGATAACCTCAAATAAACATAGCAAACGATTAGATCTTACCGATTTGAGATGTCCGTCCTGGTTCCAGAGCTGGCTGATCTAGGGTTTGTCATAGAAACCCTAATTTCAACAACTTGGAATATTTCAGATACAATTGGCTAGACAGATAGATCTCTTCAAATGGAGCTATCCAATGTACTCCATTTCTGAAAACAGTGGAGGGAAGCTCCCGGAACAGGAAGCCCTAATTTTCCAATTTCTTTAGTAGAAATGCCTCTTAATGTTTCTGTGATATCTATGAAATTTCTACTCCTCTGTGTTTGAAATTTTGTATTGAGGTAACCTTACATGTTCTTGATCCACCACCATAGTTTTCATCAGAATTTGTTTCACCATTTGGGATTTATGATCCTTTTCCCAAGGTGACCTGTTACAGGACTGTTCAGAACAGTGAAGTTGTACGGAATGACACGTGTCACTGGTTCATCTTCTGAGTCTGATATTTGGACCATGGAAATTAGAGTCTGTGACATTTCTGGAACATCTTCAGGAATTCCATTTTGACCTATGTAGCGCAAGATATTGCAATTCTTCCCAGGTGTCTTGTTTAGGGATGAATTCTGGAAGAGGCTGGAACCCTAACTTAGAGAGAACATATCTCCTGAAATATAGTGAATATGAGAATGAATTTTGGACACAGTGTTCATCAGGATTTTAAATTCGGCCCCTGCAATTTTCAGCTCCTGATCCTTTGCCAATCTTGGAATATAGCGAATGTTCCGAAACGTAGCAGTTTTAGTATTTAGGGTTTTTCTAGCTCGGGGTCAAAATAGGGTTTGACATTCCCAGAGATTCACCCAACCAAAAATCTTGATCCAGGTCTCTAAAATTCGGTTTTGATGAGGAGAAAAATCCTATGTTGGTCTCACTCAAAAATTCCTCTTCTATAGAAAGCCCTAATTTCCACATCGAAAATTGAAAATGCTCGAAATCGAATTCTGCTTCGACAGAACGATGCACCCTTCAAAGGAGAGTCAGCCTAGCCTTCTTTTGCTGATTGATTGTGGAGAGAGAACCAAAACATAGGAAGCCCTATCTTCTGTAACTTCTGAAAGCTGCCCTATTCAGGTTAGCTCTGATACCATGTTAAATTTTCATATGCTTTACTAAGACATCAATATATCATTTCATTTTTCATAATAAAAGCATATAAAGCAGGATCACTGAAAGAAACAGTATCACAAGAACAACACAGATTTATCCTGGGAAAAACCTAAAGGGAAAAACCCAGCAAAAGCTTCCTCAATATAGATGCCCCAAATGGGAAAAAGGTAAAACCAACAAGGAGATAAAAAAACCTGATTCTCCTCCTTCTCTAGCAACTCCTCTCCTCCACAAGTGCGTAATTCCAAGTGAGTGTGTATGTCACAAATGAGGAGCACTACACCTCTATTTATATTCATCTGTTTACTTAAAGTTTATTCAATTAACATGTCGGCTTAAGTTAACTCATGTAGGCTCGAGTTACACATGTAGGCTCAAGTAACCACACTGGGGTGCTGATGACCCACCTTTACAATTAGAGGGGACTACCTCATGACTCTTATTAGTTCTTTCGATTAGGAGCATTGGGGTACAATGTAATACAAGTGGTTCTCCCAGTTGGACCATCGGGGACCACAAAAGATACATAAAGAATATTCTTCGAAGTTACAATATTTCAACAGTCTGCACTGCCTTTTTTCCTTTGATGTCGACCGTCTCACTGCTTGCTATATCTCCTCGTAAGCTCAGCCTGAGAGTTTAATGGAGAAATTGTTGTTATGGAACTGTTTGTTGCTTGGTAATGGTCTGCGATAATCCCCTCAGGGTTTCTCCATTGCATCTCACTGAGTTTGGTGTCCATTACTGTATTGTCCTTCATTTCTTTGGCTAGGTGATGACAGTCGACGTTTTGCTTGTCCATAGTATCCAGTGTTAGGTTTTTGTAGCAGTTGCAGTTCTGTGTTGAGAGTGGTTGCGACCCAAGCATATTCGCTGGCTGAACTTGTTCTTCTGATCCTTCATCATTGTAGGTAATTACTGGATTAGAAATCCCTCCTGTCTTGTAGCTGATGTAGGGTTTCATTCTCCTCGTGCTGGTGGTTTGCTGCTCATGGGTGGTCACACATCAATAAGGTTTTAGGTAAGATTTACTTATTTCATCTTCATTATTGTGCATTCAAACAAAATTTCAATACATAGTTTTCTCATTTTAAAACTATGAAATAACGCTATCATTTCTTTGTTGATTGCAGGTATCGGCCCTCCTCTCTGCGTGGATTGCTGCGAGGTTGTGGCGACTTGACAGTTTATGGTAAGCCCTAGACATTCCATGGCCGTTCTACCTTGTCCAATCCTTTGTGGGATCTTATGGATTGGTCGTCGTGGCCTGATTAACCCTTGTGGGTTTTGGTTATTCTGGTTATTTGGTTCACT
>LPNX010960363.1:0-24186 GCA_001517045.1 Pseudotsuga menziesii | reverse complement strand
ATATATATATATATATATATATATTTAAATGGAAAGGCTATAAAAGCCTCACTCTGTGGATATTAATTACTGTCGTAAATAAAAAAATACTGAATTGGACTCTACAGTTGTTAAATCTATTGTATATTTTGGATTAGTAGGGTTTTACCCTAATTTGACAATATAAGAAAAATATTACAGCTTCTTTAAAATTATCGTTAATTTATATTGCTCTTTTGTAAATTATGGGGGTTATTGGTTATGTTTTATAATATTTGGTTAAGCTCGATAAGTCGAGCATTCTGTCACCCTGTTGATTACTTCCTGCGCGATAATGTACTTGATTTTTTTTTACCCGTAGTATTTTTAAAATTCATTACTAGGGTTTTCTATACATTGTTTATATATCGACTTGCTTTATTATTAAATAAATTGTAAATATTGTTATCTAGCTTATGCCCTTCGGAAATATAGGGTCTTCATGTGTTTAATAAAGTTCTTAACTAACCGTCAATTAATTTTTGAGTGCAGAACTTATATTTTATTTCAGGTTTACAATAATGAGATAAGGACATTACTTTAATTACATAATAATATTATTCCTATATTTTGTATAATTCCTGCATACTTAGTTTATATAAATATAATAAGAAAGTATTTTGTAAGAATGTTATCTTACCAGTAAGCACTATTGCTCCTATTGTTATTTATACTTAGTTTATTTTATAAATGTATAGAGAGATAGTGCTCTGTTGTTTATTTCTTATCCCATCTGTGCTAAATACTTTATAAAAGTTTTCCTAGTATTTATTTTATCTTATTAAGTTATGATGTTAGTAAATATAAAATAAAACAATTAACAAACTATCTAAGATCTATCTCGTGAATATATTGTAATATTTGTTTAAACTTTGTGAAAGTTAAACTTATAGCTTTAGATATTGTTAGATCTCATTAGATAAAAACATAATGAATGAATTAGTTAAATTACTAACCATACAAAAAATCTAGAACCATCTAAGTTTGACAGTAGGATTAAATCAATATTTCACTATTTTTACTTTCAGTTTTGTTGTTCGACATATAGTAGTTAAATTATCCTAAACTGAAAGAAATAAATTGTAAAATTAAACATCATGTTTATCTAGTCTACTCCTACTCCAGCGTAACTATTATGTTCTTCTCGTTGGTTTACAATAATAAGATTACTAAAAGTAAATACTGTTCAAGGAATAGTTTTATCTACTAACACATAATACTATCAGTAAAATGATATTTCTTCTGATAATAGATAAGAAAAACTTTATATTCTTCATGCTAACATATTAATCTACATTTTCATCATACTATCTTTATTTATAATATCTCCACCTGTGCTAAAGTACGGTCTGGATCACTCTAGATGGGGAAAAACACAGGTAGGGTTTTATTTCTCATCAAACTGATTCTATTACTAAACAAACTAAGAACAACTTCATTACTAAACCATCTAAGTGTTTACATCATAAGCTACACTACAACATTCAATCATACATAGATAACAATACAGAAATTTAAATAATAACAGAACATGTTCTCTGAGCTTGGATGACAACATCAATGGGAGGCCATTCCTCCCTACCAATTCCTGGAGAGCACTCAAACATAGACTCCGCAGGACCCCCCGATCTTGCTCTGGTCTCCTTGGCTGGAACTAGGTGCAGCAATGATCAAGTACCAGTATTCAAACTCAATACAAATCTTGAACTTATCATTAAACTCTCTTAGCTAGCAAGCTGTATCAGACCAAGTTACTGCAGATTATCTCTCAAAACACCTTCCTTACAGTTTTCCCTTTTCCCCAATGAATTCCTTGAAGTGCATTCCTCCTGAATGAGTCTTCTCCTAGAAAATATATGAGCAACCTCGGCTCTATTCATTGGGTACTTTTAAAAGATTGCCTAGGTCTTTTTGGGTTAGTTGTCATTTATTGAGCCACCTGCTCTGATCCCACTTTCTTGGGGGATCATGACCCCAAATGTAGGGAAGTTGCCACCTATAAACCAGGAAGTGTTTTAGGATGCTGCCACCTGTCTTTTGCTATCCACCTAGTTCCTTCCACCAGTTTGACCAGTAACACTCTTATTTACAACTCTCCCAAGCTGTTGTCTCCACTTTTTATTTATTAATAATAAAATATTCAGAATTACATTCCACTTCTTTTGACTCTGCTGAGTCATCAGTTCCTACTTAGCATTAAATTTAAGATAATGTATTAGGAAATCGAATTAAAACAATTAACATTATTTTATAAAAGTGGGGTATGTGACATACACACCCCCTTAAAATGTAACATCGTCCTCGATGTTACTTATTCTTCATCTTCTATAATCTCCTGGAACAGATTCTGGTATGCCTCCCGCATCTTACTTTCCAGTTTCCAGGTGTCCTCTTCAGGACTAAGGTGCTTCCATTCAACCTTCAACTATCCAATGGTGTGGTTCCATAGAGTAATTTCCCTCTTCCCGAGGATACAGTTTGGTTCCACCAGAATTTGTCCTTTTGGTTCCACCTGTACAACATTCCAATCAACCACATGAGTAGCATCATGAACATACTTTTTCAAAATAGAGATATGAAAAACATTATGTACATTCAAGTTAGGTGGTAATTCTAGCTAGTATGCAACTTGACCAATTCTACATAAAATTTCGAATGATTACGGTAACATGGTGTTATTTTTGCACAACTCCCTAGTCTTAGAGAGATTTTCTTTGGCCTTACCTTTATAAATACATGCTCACCTACCTGTAACTCCTTGGGATTTCTTTTCAAGTCTGGTTGGCTCTTTTTCCAATCCTGTGCCACCTTCAAGCTTTCCTGCACTTGTTTCACAATTTCGTCCATTTCCTTCAATAATTCTAGTCCTAACACCAATCTATCTACTGCATTATTCCACGAGATAGGAGTGTTGCATTTACGCCCATATAAAATTTCAAATGGACTAAACTTAGCTGATGACTAATAGTTATTATTATATGCAAACTCTACTAAATGTAAGTAGTCTTCCCACTTACCTGGGTGATCTTTAACATACATCCTTAATAAATCCTACAGCACCTGATCCACTCTTTCAGTCTGTCCATCTGTTTGAGGATGGAAGGAGGTACTGAAATTCAACGTTGTATTTAATCCCTTAAACAAGTACTTCAAAAAATTTCCTGTGAATTTAGGATCCCGGTCTGAAATTATAACTTTCGGTACTCCATGTAACCGAAAAATCTTCTTTAAGAATATATCAGCTATATTGTCAAGCTTGTAAGTAGTTTTGACAGGAATGAAATGTGCTTCTTTGCTTAACTTGTCAACCACCACCATAATAGAGTCATTTTGATTCTGATTTCTCGGCACTCTAGTAATAAAATCTAAGCTAATCACTTCCCATTTCCAGCTAGGAATAGGTAAAGGTTGTAGCAAACTAGCTGGATGTTGGTGTTTGGTTTTCACTGGTTGATAGTCCAAACATCTAGCAATGTATTCAGCTACATCAGTTTTCATATTAGGCCAAAAATATTCTTTTCTTAGCATGGTTACAGTATTTTGGTAACCTGGATGTCCTGAGTAAGGTATTTTATGGACTTCGTCTAGAATTAACAACTTAACCTTAGGCACATTAGGCACATACAGTTTATCTTTAAATAATAAAAATCCATTTTCATTTAAACTATAAACTTTTATTAATCTTTCTGTAGGTTCTTCCTTAGCTGTAATTTGCAATTTCTAATAATTTTCATCTTGTTTTACCCCTTCTTTAAGCTGTTCATTTAAATCAGAAGCATAAGTGTTCATTGCTGCTATAAAGTTCAGCTTTGTGTTTCTGCTTAATGCATCAGCCACCTTATTTTCCTTACACTTTATGTGTTGGATTTCAAAATAATATTCACTCAAGAAGGCTAACCACCTTTCTTGTCTAATGTTTAAGTTAGGATGATCTAAAAGATATTTCAGTCCTTTATTATCAATCATTAGGATAAATTTTCTTCCTATTAAATGATGTCGCCACATTTTTAAGGTGTCTATAATAGCCGCAAGTTCTAGATCATAGGTTACGTAATTATTTTCATGAATTTTTAACTTCCTAGACTCATAGAAAATGACATGCCTGTCTTGAGTTAGAACACCACCTAAGCCATCATTATAGGCATCTGTGCATACCACGAAATATTTATTAGGATCTGCTATTCTTAGAATAGGTGCACTTGTCAATAAGGTTTTTAATTTCTTAAAACTTTCTTCACGTTTTGAGTTCCAATCAAATTTCTTGCCTTTCTTTTGAAAGGAAGTGATCGAATTTACTATTTCTGAAAAGCGTTCAATGAATCTCCGGTAATAATCGGTAATTCCCACGAATGACCTAACATTCGTTACATCTTTTGGAATTGGCCAATCTTCGATTTGCCGAATCTTTTTAGGATCGACTGAAATCCCTTCCTTAGTCACTACGTGACCTAAGTATTAGATTTCATCCTTAAGTCACACTTGCTAAACTTTGCGAAGAGTTGTTGTTCTCGCAACTCTTGTAAGACTATCTTTAGGTGTTCTTTATGTTCTTCTTCTGTTTTAGAGTAAATTAAGATGTTGTCGATAAACACGACAACAAATTTATCTAAGTATTTATGCATTATATTATTCATTAAGCACATAAAGATAGTTGGGGCATTGGTAATCCCAAATGTCATTACGCCAAACTCATAGTATCCATACCTTGTTCTAAAGGCTGTCTTGAAGATATCTTCATCCTTAATTCTTACCTGATGATATACTGACCTCAAGTCTATCTTTGAGAACACCGTAGCTCCACGTAGTTGATCAAACAGATCATCTATGCGGGGAAACTAATATCTATTTTTAATAGTCATCTTGTTTAGCTGACAGTAGTCTATGCATAGTCGCATAGTTTCGTCTTTCTTTTTTACAAAGATGACCAGTGCTCCCCAAGGAGACACACTAGGTCGAATGTAATTCTTATCTATTAACTCTTTTAGTTGTGATTTTAACTCATTAAGTTCTAAAATATTCATTCAATACGGAGCTTTTGAGCTAGGTACCGCACCTGGTACCAGCTCAATAGTGAAATCCAATTCCCTCCTTGGAGGTAATCCTAGAATTTATTCTAGGAATACGTCAGTATATTCTTTTAAAACAAGAATATCTTCTACTTTTAACTTATATGTTTCAGATTTACTTGCCTCATCTATAATAGTTACTGCATAGGCTTTACATCCTTTTCTAACAGCTCTTTTAAGTTGTAAAGCAGAAATCTATCTGATTATGGTTTTTCTAGGAATACCCTTAACCTTTAGTGGTTGCTCATCACTATTTAAACACATGAAATTTTTATCGTAACAATTTAAAACTACCTTATGCTGTTCTAACCAATCCATGCCAATCAGTAAATCATATGAGCCAAGTGGCAAAACATTAAGCTTAACTATAGTTTTAAATTCATCCATAAGTAAAACACATTCTTTCACAAAATAGGTTACTTTCCTTTTTGCCCCAGTGGCTAATTGAACTAACCAGGAATTATCAAACTTATCAACAGACAACTTACATTTTTCCACTATCTGAGGTGCAATGTAACTAAGACTAGCTCTTGGATCGATTAAAATGGTTATAGGGGTTTGATTAATCATACCTTCTACTTCCACCATAGAAGTCTGATAGTCAGCTTGGCGGTTCTCCAAAGCTGCATTTATTTTGGGCATAGTCCTCGCTAGTTCTCCAATGGTCATTTCCTCTTGCACAGTATGAATATTGCTGACTGAATTTTTATGGTTTGGACAGACCGTAGCATAGTGCGGGCCATTACATTCCCAGCACTTAACAGGCTCCTTACGTTCAAAATTCTTGGTAAAATTCCCATGGTTATTTGCAGCTTCCTTGCCCTTAAAATTATTTGAATTATTGGAAGTACCATTTTCTATTTCCCAAGAAATTATTATTGTTAGAATAATTTTTGTTCTTATTATTCTTGAAATTTCTCTAGGGTACAAATTCCTTCTTCTTAAACTCAGGCTGATTGTTATTTTTCTTGGCCTTTTTTCTTCCTGTTCTGCTCAAAATAGAAATTAGCCTTCCTCATAGCTTCCTCCAGAGTTTTCAGTTTATCATACTCAATTCTATCCTTGATATGATACGGTAGACAGCTGAGAAATCACTATACTTTAGGTTTCTCGTCTACTAGGTAAGGTACATACCTAAGCAAGCTTAAGAATTTACTATTCAAATCCTTCATAGTCATCGAACCTAACTTGAATTCGTAAAATTCTTTAGCTCTTTCTTCGTAATATTGCTCGGACAAAAATTTCTTCTTGAAGTATCTTTTAAAGGTACTCCAATTAACTTCTTTTTCTCTGATACCCTTGACTCTGTTCAGATCTTTCCACCATATGTCCGCTTTCTCAGAGAGATTATATATTGCAATCCTTTCCTTTAGCTGATTAGAATAATTGTATATATGAAAATACTTCCTCATCCCGGATAACCAGGACTCTGCTTCTTCCCCTTTTTCGGTCTCTCCATTAAAAGTTGGGGGCTTTATCTTTTTAAACTCCCCCGAAATTTTTTCATATGGTCTGTATTTCTTCTTTCTATCATACAACTCAGCCTCACTACTGTCACTAGTAGTATGGTAAATTTTTCATTCACCAAACCCTTCAGATGATGAACTACTTTTAGTTTCTTCCAGCTTCATCTTTTTAGATCTTCTTTAATGACTAACATCCTCAGATTCTGATTTTCTACTCCTTCATTTAGTTTGGAACTTTTCTATTAAAATTTGGTTCAACTCTTCCTGAGCCTTCAAAATCCTCTCATTCTCCCTCTTGACTGATTCCATTTTAGTCTTCAAATATTTTACAGTATGCAATAGCTCTGAAGAGTGGGTAGTCACCTCTTCTAACATAGGTTCTCTGGACAATTCTCTTGTTTCTGTGTCTGAAGACTCCTTCTGTACATACTCTCCTAGCTTTTCCATACCTGCCTGTTAAACTTCAGAAAAAAGGAAATTTCATGTTCTTAACATAAAACAAAATATATGTTATCATCTTATTTTAATTTACTATTCTACGAAAGCTAGTTGGGCTACATCAAGGCCTAGTGTTTGAACCTTGAGCTCTGATACCGCATGTCAAAACCCCGATTTTTTTGAAAAATTTTAAATTTTCAAACTACAAATAATTGTCTTAGGTAGAGTAAACTAAATTGTTTAATTAGTTATATGTTAATGAATGTTATACGAATTATCTAGTTGATTATGTTTATTTTACAGAATCAGTTCTTTATCAGTTTTCTGACTTGTTTTCTTTTGTGACCACAAGGTGGAACTGTCATGAAAATTCTGGGCTTACTTAGCTTTCGAGCTAATGCAGAAGTTTTCCTTTTCTTACAGACTTAAAGGTAAGAAGTTTGGGTGCTGCTTATCATTAATTCTAAAGCAATTAGATATAAGTTTGTCGCACAAAAATAACTCAGTAAAAAAAAATATAAACGCTAAACAATTTCCAAAGCTTATTGAGGTAAAAATAATTTATCTGTCCTTCTTTTTGAGGTTCTATGGAAAAGAGATTTAAATTTTAACTGAAATGGCGACAGCTGCTTTCTTTCTAGTAGATGTAAATTATAGTTCTTATATCATTTGAACTCTTTGATTTCCACTATAGTTGTCAAGTGTAAAGTATTTAGAATTTTTCTTTGCAAGCAGGTTAAAAGGATGGCAGAAAAGTTACATTAAGAATCTACTTTAAATTGTAAATCTATGGAGTATGAAAGTCATGTACAACACTAAAAAGTCTTTAGACTTTTTTTGTAACTTCCAAAGCTTTGATAGTTTGACTGGATTACCTCCTTGAACCAAACTGCTATCTAAAAGACCGAGTTAGTTTGAGAGAACTGAATTCTTCTATACACAATTTATGTGAATCATTAGAATCCAGTTATGGTCATTAGCTCATCTAAGGTCATTTAAAGTTAACTTGAAGGATACTATAATGTTTAACCTCTTTTGTTTGCAACTCAAAAGTTTATAGATAAGTAACTACACGGATGAGTAGCTAGATTAATCCTAGCAAGATGGGCATCTTATTATAAGAAGATTCCACTAATTCTTTTATTCAAACATTACGAGACATAACCCTAGATGGAATTATAACTATTGAAGGAATGAATAATGTGTCAATCTTATAATGGTAATATTATTGACCCTGCCTATGATTATCTTTAGGGTATAACTTTTTGTTTAAAGGATCTTATTTTAATTGAATAGTGGCATAACCCTTACCATGTTACCATTCAATTGTATATATGCATAAATGTTGAAACAAGATTCTCATCGAATAAGTGTTGTTAATTCTCCTTGTACCTCTTAACATGGCTTTACTAATATCAATTTATGATTGTTTGGTTACAAATATACCATAATGTATTTTGATGAGGCGTTCATTCTTCACGCCATTCGTAAGTTTTATAGCATAGTTATAATATAACGATTATTTTGTTATCATGCATTAAATAATAAGTTGAATTAGGGCTGATGATCATAGGAGAACCTTTGAAAAGCAGTAAAATGATTGATAAAATCATTTTCTCGTGATTGCTCATCGAAACTATGGGAAAATACCCACTGCATGCAAATCATTTACTTGAAGACATGGCTTATCCAAGGCCAAGCATCGTAAGGTTATAAGGCAATACCTGAACCCTAACCTAGCATTATCTCCATCGCCTTCAGGCCCTCTGGTCGATGTGCTATCCTTCTCTTGTCTGCACTGCCTTTTTTCCTTTGATGTCGGCTGTCTCCCTGCGTGCTATATCTCCTCGTAAGATCAGCCTGAGACTTTAATGGAGAGATTGATGTTACGGAACTGTTTGTTGCTTGGTAATGGTCTGCGATACTCCCCTTAGGGTTTCTCCATCGCATCTCTCTCAGTTTGGTGTCCATTACTGTACTGTCCCTCCTTTCTTTGGCTAGGTGATGACAGTCGACGTCTTGCTTGTCCATAGTATCCAGTGTTAGGTTTTTGTAGCAGTTACGGTTCTGTGTTGAGAGTGGTTGCAACCCAAGCATATTCGCCGGCTGAACTTGTTGTTCTGATCCTCCACCGCTATAGGTAATTACTGGGTTAGAAATCCCTCCTGTCTCGTAGTTGATTTAGGGTTTCATTCTCCTCGTGCTGGTGGTTTCTTTGTTGCTCATGGGTGGTCGCGCATCAAGAAGGTTTTAGGTAAGACTTACTTATTTCAGCTTTGTTATTGTGCAGTCAAACAAAATTTCAATACACAATTGTCTCGTTTTAAAAATATGAAATAACTCTATCGTTTCTTTGTTGATTGCAGGTATTGGCCCTCCTCTTTGTGTGGATTGTTGCCAAGTCACGACGTCTTGACGGTTTACGGTAAGCCCTGAACTTTCCATGGTCGTTCTACCTTGACCAATCCTTTGTGGGATATTATGGATTAGTCACCGTGGCCTGAAGAACCCTTGTGGGTTTTGGTTATTCTGGTTATTTGGTTCACTATTTTTAATGGGTGTTAAAACCCTTGCTTAATGTAGGGTTCTCCGGCTTTGGCCGTGAGTGTAAATTATGTCTTGTTTTGAATACTGTGTTTATATATATATATATATATATATATATATATATATTCAAATCGAAAGGCTGTAAAAGCCTCACTCTGTGGATTTTAATTACTGCCATAAATAAAAAAATACTGAATTGGACTCTACAGTTGTTAACTCTGTTGTATATTTTGGATTAGTAGGGTTTTACCCTAATTTGACAGTATAAGAAAAATATTACAGCTTCTTTAAAATTATCGTTAATTTATATTGCTCTTCTATAAATTATGGGGATTATTGGTTATGTTTTATAATATTTGGTTAACCTCAATAAGTCGAGCATTCTGTCACTCTGTTGATTACTTCCTGCGCGATAATGTACTTGATTTTTTTTACCCGTAATATTTTTAAAGTTCATTACTAGGGTTTCCTGTACATTGTTTATATATTGACTTGATTTATTATTAAATAAATTGTAAATATTGTTATCTATCTTATACCCTTCAGAAATATAGGGTCTTTATGTTTTTAATAAAGTTCTTAAGTAACCATCAATTAATCTTTGAGTGCAGAACTTATATTTTATTTCAGGTTTACAATAATGAGATATGGACATTACTTTAATTACATAATAATATTATTCCTATAATTTGTATAATTCATGCATGCTTAGTTTATATAAATATAATAAGAAATTATTTTGTAAGAATGCCATCTTACCAGTAAGCACTATTGCTCCTATTGTTATTTATACTTGTTTATTTTATAAATGTATAGTGAGATAGTGTTCTATTGTTTATTTCTTATCCCATCTGTGCTAAATACTTTATAAAAGTTTTCCTAGTATTTATTTTATCTTATTAAGTTATGATGTTAGTAAATATAAAATAAAACAATTAACAAACTATCTAAGATCTATCTCATGAATATATTGTAATATTTGTTTAAACTTTGTGAAAGTTAAACTTATAGCTTTAGATATTGTTTGAGCTCATTAGATAAAAACATAACGAATGAAATAGTTACATTACTAACCATACAAAAAATCTAGAACCATCTTAGTTTGACAGTAGGATTAAATCAATATTTCACTATTCCTACTTTCAGTTTTGTTGTTGGACATATAGTAGTTAAATTATCCTAAACTGAAAGAAATAAACTATAAAATTAAACAGCATGTTTATCTAGTCTAGTCATACTCCAACGTAACTATTATGTTCTTCTCGTTGGTTTAAAATAATAAGATTACTGAAAGTAAATACTGTTCAAGGAATAGTTTTATCTACTAACACATACTACTGTCAGTAAAATGATATTTCTTCTGATAATAGATAAGGAAAACTTTATATTCTTCATGCTAACATCTTAATCTACATTTTCATCATACTATCTTTATTTATAATTTCTCCACCTGTGCTGGAGTACGGTCTGGATCACTCCAGATGAGGAAAAACATAGGTAGGGTTTTATTTCGCATCGAACTGATTCTATTACTAAACAAACTAAGAACAACTTCATTACTAAACCATCTAAGTGTTTACATCATAAGCTACACTACAACATTCAATCATACACAGATAACAATACATAAATTTAAATAATAACAGAACCTGTTCTCTGAGCTTGGACGGCAACAACAATGGGAGGTCGTTCCTCCCTACCAACTCCTGGAGAGTGCTCAAACAATGACTCCTCAGGACCCCTGAGCTTGCTCTGATCTCCCTGGATGGAACTAGGTGCAGCAATGATCAAGTACCTGTATTGAAACTAAATACCAATCCTAAACTTATCGGTAAATTCTCTCAGCTAAAAAGTTGTATCAGACCAAGTTACTGCAGATGAAATCTCAAAACACCTTCCTTACAGTTTTCCCTTTTCCCCAATGAATTCCTTGAAGTGAATTCCTCCTGAATGAGTCTTCTCCTGGAAAATATCTGAGCAACCTCACCTCTATTCATTGGGTACTTTTAAAAGATTGCCTAGGTCTTTTTGGGTTAGTTGTCATTTATTGAGCCACCTGCTCTGATCCCACTTTCTTGGGGGATCATGACCCCAAATGTAGGGAAGTTGCCACCTGCAACCTAGGAAGTGTTTGAGGATGCTGCCACTTGTCTTTTGCTCTCCACCTAGTTCCTTCCAGCAGTTTGACCAGTAACACTCTTATTAACAAATCTCCCAAGCTGTTGTCTCCACTTTTTATATATTAATAATAAAATATTCATAATTACATTCCACTTCTTTTGACTCTGCTGAGTCATCAGTTCCTACTTAGCATTAAATTTAACATAATGTCTTAGGAAATCTAATAAAAACATTTAACATTATTTTACGAAACTGGGGTATGTGACAAGGAGGGTCTTTAACAATGTGTTCAATCATGGGTTCCTTATGAAGCTCTTCAATAGGATCATCCTGAGTGTCCTCAGCTATAATGAAAGTCATGGGATCCTTTAGGTCATTTAGGTAGGCGAGGGTCCTTTCTACAACCATCATCATATCTCCCTCACCGTCATGCCACCTCTCAAAAAACATAACATATAAGTCTTCATGGGAGGTAATGAATTTATTAGGAAGACCACAAAACCATGTCCAAGCCTTCCTTTTCAAAGAATGAGCAAATATTTGCATCACATTATCCTTATGAAGTATGTTGAGTGTTTTCATAAATGAAAAAAATATATGATGTGACAGGTAGCTGAATCACCATCTCCATAAACGCTTGGATCCTGGGAATATATTTCATCCTAGAGATACAATTCATAGTTAGGAAAGCCTAGGATGTCCGAGAAATCGATGGCAGGATATGCACTAGAAATTAGAGCACCAAAATATTCATCATCCATAACGGATTATCAGTAGCACATATCAACCATACATTTTATTATTGAACCGAAGCAACCAAATAATGAGCATTTAAAGTTTTACTATGTCATATGAGCTCATCTATGCACAATAAGTCTCCACAAAATTATGAGAAAGCACAGTTTTATCCCTCCAGTAGAGTCACCATGTGAAAAAGAAAAATAAGCATTTATAAATCTTATCAAAAAAATTATTTTTTTCTTTTCTTTGTAAAAATAAAAACTGAAAAAAGTCAGTCGAGTCACCATATGAAAATTGAAGATCTACTCTAAGAATTCATCAAACAAACACAAAACAAAAAGGAAGAAAACAAAAGTCGTACTCCAGGAATAAAAATATTTATCCTCGGCAATGACGCCGAAAAGCGTTGCCACCTTTCACACACCTGGGGGGGACGTGGCAAAAATATTCAAGCCACTTGATGTGTCCTTGGTGGAAGGTCTCGAGTCAAAGTTGTCACCTTGTTCTTGAATCCTCCATTTAGGCTCAACTTATAACGAATCTAAAAGGGGTAGACCCTATTAAGTTACTAAGGAAAAATTATTTAGTATGATGATGGTATTAAACAATAAGTTCTTTAGGAGTTTTGATTAAACAATTGTAAACAACAAATAACATGATGATATAATGACAAGTAAGCATGAAATGACACCCAATCACATGTAGATTTAAAGAAATAAACAGTTGACCAGTTCCTTGAAAATTAAGTCGAAAATAATTAAGAGTGCTTGCAAGTGCTGGAATGAATGTTGTGCAATTATATCTTTTTATGTTTTAAATTAATGTGAAAAGATGAGTAAATTAAGTTAGGCGAGGGGACTCCAGATATACCCAGGGGGTACTTGGATTATGTCCAAAACTAAACCTCCATGGATACCCTCAAGGAATATGTGGGCCGTATGGAGTCTCTAATACTGTTGTTCATAATTCACTAGAAGGTGTAACATAGATCAGAGGCTCGAGGTCACTTTTCAGGAATTCCCACTTCTTTTTGGTATTTTGCCACCATTACGGTTTGATCGAGGCGTTGGATTTTTTCCTGAGGTAATTAATTGGGGAGAGTGAATCCCAATTATTCTACTCACACACGTTGCTTTTGATATATCTTGACTGATCAGATGAACCATAGCCAAGTGCAGAGCATACACACCAAAGTCTTGTCAATTTTAGTAAACTTTAAGAGCATGTTCTTATTAAAAAGGAAGACCCTCCCAGAATCTCTTTTGGTCCAAGTGGACATCAATCAAAAAATCAAGGAGGGGTTAATTTTACTGCTTGCACGTGAAAATAACGATGAAAATAGAATCAGAGATACACAACACCAATTTTCTAATTAGTCCTACCATGCGTCTCTTTCCCCTTTCGGGTCAATCAAGAAGTCGTGGGGTAAGTAGTATGATTAATTTGAATTCAAAATATGTAATAATGAAAAATGTTATCAATGTATACAATATTTCATAACAAGACTAAGCTAGAGCAAAAACGGAAAAAAATGCAAAAAGGTGAAATGGACATGGATTCACCCCTAGGGGGATGGGGAGTGGGATCGAAAGAGCCTACTAAAAATGATTCCTTTTTATTATTATTGGTTGCAATACTAGAAAACAAAATTATGCACTTTGGTCCTTTTTATCTAGGATCCAAAGCCTTACAACAAGCTTGTAACAAGCTAAAGTAAAGTCACAGCCGTGGGGGAAGCCTTCGGGAAGCTCTGGTTCGCCCAAGAGTCCAAAAATGGGCAGAGTCTCCTTCTCTTTTTTGTGAAAACTGCTAAAAAATAGTGAGAAATTAAAATGAAATGTGCCCAAAAACAATTTAAAGGTGTTTTGGGTCATCACGCTAGTTACTGAAAAAAAACTAAGTAAAAAATTCTTTAAAGGGGCTAATCTAGTTTCTTAAAAAAGGAACCAAGGAAAGCAATATTTCCTTGGGATCTTTCCTTGCTGTTTGGGCAACTAGTGAGATATGCACTTTCTTGTAGAATTTAAAAATTTTAAAGAACGAAATAAGAAACTACCTTATGAGCATGCTTCTTGTTAAAAGGAAATTTCAACAACTAGATCTATCTTTTTGAAATAATATTCTTTATGAGATTACAGATCTAGGAAACAAGACACTTATGAACGAGATCTAGCAATATATAATCAATTCTTAGAACTAGATCTGATCACAAGAGGAAGAAACAGGTAACTAGAAGATTGATTTTAATAGAAAGGAGGAAGAGAAGGGGAAAGGCTTGTTGTTGGATGGATCTGCAACGAAAACTTGTTAGTGGAATACAAAGGGGCAATGCCGTCACAAAAATGTTGGATGTATAGTGGAGTCAAACTAGATCCATGGCTCACCCAATCCTTGCTACCTGAAAGCTAAACACACAATCATGCACGAAACCTCATGAGATATGGATATATATATGAAAAAGGGACAAGAATTACATGCAAATAAACTTATTAAACATGTATAATATAGATATTAAAACATATATTCTATGCGATATAGAAAAACAAGTAACCTTACTTGCCCAACTATACTCCTATTGATTTAGATGAATAGTTCAAGCCAGACAGGGTTCAGATGTAGAAATTGAGAGAAAAACCGACAACATCAATAGCAGTAAGACAATGATTAACCCACACACATGACAGCATTACACCATTTGGCCTCCAAAGCTTGTTTATTCCAACAATCAAAATATTACAATAGTATTACAATAGCAATCCCTTCAGTCCAACTGTAACTAACTTGGAAGAGGAAATGGCTTCTTTATTTATAGCAAAAATAGGAAATCTAGCCGAGGGGGGGTGCAATTCCCAAGGAGAGAGAGACTGGAGCTACATATGGAGTGAATTTGAGCCTAAGCTTAGTCTATCTGAGTATGATATGAGTCCGATATAAGCCACTATTAGAGATGCAATTTTCAATATACAATCTACCATTATAATTCAAATTACAATTTAAAAAATTTCACAATTACAAATTACAATTGTATAATGAGTCTTCATGAATTTACTTATTATACATGTACAATATCATTTACAATTTATGATGCTAGATACAATTTACAATGCTTACATTTGATAGTCTACATATTACAATTTCACAATATGAATTTACAACGGTTGGCAATCTTGGACTATAGCTCGGAGGCTTATCAGTTAACATGATGATATTTGGGCATGTGGAAACATGATGCGACTCTAGAGAATAGGAATTGGATCATTGAGGGAAACTATGTGAAAGGGTTATGAGTTAATGTAAGGATCTCTCACATGGCCACGCAACAAGATGTGATACCAAAGACATAAAGCACTTTGCTCCACTAGTAAACTTACATCAAAGTTTGTAGTAATATTGTGATCACAAAAAATGAGATATGGATTCCAAAGTCAACGATAATTTAGTTGGTATTGATATTGGAACAAATTAGAATTGAATCATAATGTGGCAGCAATATAGAGTTGAAATTATTGTTAACGATAAGGGAAATAGAACTACTCTTTCCATGGATTTGTTCACACCCTCTTAGAGGCTAGTTAGTGATGGTTCAAGTATCATATAATGACAAATACAAACACCAGTTTCTTTAATAAAAGACTTACAAGAAGGAAAAGTTCATTGACCCCAGTTTTCCTCTATATCTTCTCACAACAAAAAAGTTTATTTCTTCCATAAATCCTTAATATTATTTTTAATTTTAACAATAAAATTACAAAACATGACCACACAAAAAAAATTGCATTATTTGGAAGAGAGATTGATTAAGTATTCACAACTCTCATATTATTGGTACCCACCTCATTAATATTTTTGACAAATAAACTCTTCAAATTTTTTATATCTCATCTCATTCGTCTATGAAAAATTCATTTGTTTGAGTAGCGATTTATGACGGATTAATGGTTCTTGTTGCCGCCTTTCACACACCTTGGGAGGACATTGCAGAAATATTCAAGCCACTCGATGTGTCCTTGGGAGAAAGTGTCGAGTCAAGGATGTCACCTTGTTCTTGACCTCTCCATTTAGGATCAACTCCTAACGAAGCCAAGGGGGGTAGACCCTGCTAAGTTACTAAGGCAGAATTATTTAGTATGATGACGGTATTAAAGAGTAAGTTCTTTACGAGTTTTGATTTAACAATTGTAAACAAGAAATAACATGAGGAGATAATCACAAGTAAGCATGAAGTGACACCCAATCACATATAGAGTGAAAGAAATAAATAGTTGACCAGTGCCTTGAAAATGGAGTTGAAAATAATTAAGAGTGCTTGCAAGTGCTGGAATAAATGTTGTGCAATTGTATCTTGGTACGTTTTAAAATAATGTTAAAAGATGAGTAAACAAAGTTAGGTGAGGTGACTCCAGATATACCCAAGGGATAATTGGAGCATGTCCAAAATTAAACCTTCATAGCTACCCGCAAGGATTATGTGGGCTGAATGGAGTCTCTGCAACTGTTGTTCATAATGCACCCAAAGGTGTAATAGAGATCAACACCTTGAGGTAACTTTTCAGGAGTTTCTATTTCCTTTGGGTATTTTGCCACTGTTACGGTTTGATCGAGATGTTGGACTTTCACCCGAGGTGATTAACTGGGGAGAGTGAATCCTAATTATTCTAGTCACTCGCGTTGATTTTGATACATCTTGACTGATTGGAGGAACCGAAGCCAAGTGCAAAGCATACACACCAGAGTCTTGTGAATCTTAGTAAATTTTAAGAGCGTGTTCTTGTTAAAAAGGAAGACCGTCCAGGAATCTCTTTTGTTCCAAGTGGACCTCAATCGTGAAATCAAGGAGGGGTTAGTTTTACCCCTTGCATGTGAAAAATTCTAATGAAAATGGAATCAGAGATACACAACACCGGTTTTCTAATTAGTCCTACCATGCATCTCTTTCCCCTTTTAGGTCAATGGGGAAGTTGTGGGGTAAGTAGTATGATTACTTTGACTTCAAAATATGGAATAATGAAAAATGTAATCAAAGTATACAATCTTGCATAACAGGACAAATCTAGAGAAAAAACGGGAAAAAATGCAAAAAAGTGAAACAGACGGGGATCCCCCCTGGGGGAATGGGAGTGGGCTCAAAATAGCCTTTTTGAAATGATTCCATTTTATTATTATTCCTTACAATATCAGAAAAATAAATTATGCACTTTGGTCCTTTTTATCTGGGATCCACATGCTTACAACAAGCTTGTGACAAGCTAAAATAAAGTTAGAGCGGTGGGGTAAGCCCCCGGGAATCTCCGGTTCACCCAAGAGTCAGAAAAGGGGTAGAGTCCCCTTCTATTTTTTGTTAAACCTGCTAAAATACATCAAGCAATTAAAATAAAATGTGCCCAAAAACACTTTAAATTTTTTTTGGGTCACCACGCTAGTTACCGAAAAAAAACTAAGTAAAAAATTGTTTAAAGGGGCTAATCTAGTTTCTTAAAAAATGAACCAAGGAAAGCAATATTTCCCTGGGATTTTCGCTTGCTGTTTGGGCAGCAAATGAGACATGCACTTTCTTGCAAAATTTGAAACTTTTAAAGAACGAAATAAGAAACTACCTTATGAGCAAGCGTTAGATCTATGATTTAGATACTTGCAAAAATGAAATTTCTACACCTAGATCTATCTTTATGAAATGACATTCTTTATGAGATTATACATTTAAGAAACAAGACTCATATGAACTAGATCTAACAATATATAATTAATTCTTAGAATCCATATTTGATCATAAGAGGAAGAAACAAGTAACTGGAAGATTGATTTTAATAGAAAGGAGGAAGAGAAGGGGAAAGGCCCATTGTTGGATGGATCTGGAACGGAAATTTTTTAGCAGAATATAGAGGGGCGATGCCTTCACAAAAAAATTGGATGTACAATGGAGTCAAACTAGATCCACGACTCATCCAATCCTTGCTACGTGAAAGCTAAACACACAATCATGCATGAAACCTGATGAGATATGGATATATATATGAAAAAGGGACAAGAATTACATGCAAATAAACTTAATAAACCTAGATAATATAGATATTCAAACATATATGCTATGAGATACAGAAAAACAAGTAACCTTACTTTCCCAACTATACTCTTGTTGATTTAGCAGAATCGTTCAAGCCAGATAGGGTTCAGATGCAGAAATTGAGAGAAAAATTGGCAACATCAATAGTAGTAAGACAATGCTTAATCCACACTCGTGAGAGAATTACACCATTTGTCCTCCAAATATTCTTTATTCCAACAATCAAAATATTACAATAGTATTACAATAGAAATCCCTTCAATCCAACTCTAACTAGCTTGGAAGAGGAAATGGTTGCTTTATTTATAGCAAAAATAGGAAATCTAGCACCAGGGGGGCGCAATTCCCAAGGAGAGAGAGACTGGATCTGCATGTGGAGTGAATCTAAGCCTGATATGAGTCTATCTAAGTATGATATGAGTCTGATACAAGCCACTATTAGAGCTCCAATTTTCAAAATACAATCTATCATTATAATTCAAATTACAATTTAAAAAATTTCACAATTACAAATTACAATTGTATAATGAGTCATTATGAATTTGCTTATTATACATGTACAATATAATTTACAATTTATGATGCTAGATATAATTTACAACTGTTCACAGTCTTGGACTATAGCTTGGAGGCTTATGACTTAACATGACGATATTTGTGCATGTGGAAACATGCGGCGACTCTAGAGCATAGAAATTGGATCATTGACGGAAACTATGTGAGAGGGTTATGAGTTAATGTAAGGAGCTCTCACATGTCCATGCAACAAGATGTGATACCGAAGACATAAAGCACTTCGCTCCACTAGTAAACTTACATCAAAGTTTGTAGTAATATTGTGATCACACAAATTAGATATGGAATCCAAAGTCAATGATAAGTTAGTTGGTATTGATCTTGGAACAACTTATAGTTGCATCATAATGTGGCAGCAATATAGAGTTGAAATTATTGTTAACGATAAGGGATATAGAACTACCCTTTCCATGGATTCGTTCACACCCTCTCAGAGGCTAGTTAGTGATGGTTCAAGTATCAGATCACGACAAATACAAACACCACATTCTTTAGTAAAAGACTTATAGGAAGGAAAAGTTTACCGACCCCAAATTTCCTCTATATCTTCTCACAACAAAAGAGTTTCTTTCTTCCCATGGCCACATGAGAAACAATTGCATTATTTGGAAGAGATATTGCTTTGGTATTCACAACTCTCATATAAATGGTAACCACCTCATTAATATTTTTGACACATAAACTCTTAAATTTTTTTTTATAAACCAATTTTTTTTATATCTCATCTCATTCGTCTAGGAATAATTCATTTGTTTGAGTAGCGATTTATGAAGGATTAATTGTTCTTTTTGACGCCTTTCACACACCTGGGGGGGGGACGTTGCAAAATTATTCAATCCAATCGGTGTGTTCTTGAGGGGAAGTCTCGAGTCAAGGCTATCACCTTGTTCTTGACTCCTCCATTTAGGCTCAACTCCTAATGAAGCCAAGGAGGGTAGACCCTATTAAGTTACTAAGGAAAAATTATTTAGTATGAAGATGGTATTAAAGAGTAAGTTCTTTAGGAGTTTTGATTTAACAATGGTAAACAACAAATAACATGATGAGATAATCATAAGTAAGCATGAAATGACACCCAATCACATATAGATTGAAAGAAATAAACAGTTGACTAGTGTCTTGAAAATGGAGTCGAAAATAATTAAGAGTGCTTGCAAGTGCTAGAAAGAATGTTGTGAATTGTATCTTGGTACATTTTAAATTAATGTGAAAACATGAGTAAATCAAGTTAGGTGAAGGGACTCTAGATATACCCGGGGGGTAATTGGAGTATGTCCAAAACTAAACCTTCACAGCTACCGGCAAGGAATATGTGGGATGAATGGAGTCTTTGAGACTATTGTTCATAATGGATTCGAAGGTGTAATAGAGATCGATGCCTAGAGGCCACTTTTCAAGAGTTCTCGCTTCCTTTGGGTATTTTGCCACCGCTACAGTTTGATCGAGGTGTTGGATTGTCACCTGAGGTGGTTCATTGGGGAGAGTGAATCCAAATTATTCTACTCACTCGCATTTCTCTTGATAGAGCTTGATTGATTGGATGAACCATAGCCAAGTGCAGAGCATACACACCGAAGTCTTGTCAATTTTAGTAAATTTTAAGAGCATGTTCTTGTTAAAAAGGAAGACCCTTCAGGAATCTCTGTTGTTCCAATTGGAACTCAATTGGGAATTCAAGAAGGGGTTAATTTTACTATGTGCATGTGAAAAATAACAATGAAAATGGAATCAGAGATACAAAACACCAGTTTTCTAATTAGTCCTACCATGCATCCCTTTCCCCTTTTAGGTCAATTGGGAAGTCATGGGGTAAGTAGTATTATTACTTCAAATTCAAAATATTGAAAATGTTATAAAAGTATATAATCCTGCATAACAACATTAATCTAGAGAAAAAATGGGAAAAAATACAAAAAAGTGAAACAGACGCGTATGCCCTTTGGGGGGGTTGGGAGTGGGCTCGAAAGAGCCTAATCGAAATGATTCATTTTTATTATTATTGGTTACAATATTAGAAAACTAAATTATGCACCTTTTTCCTTGTTATATGGGTTCCAAAGGCTTACAACAAGCTTGTAACAAGCTAAAATAAAGTCACAATGGTGGGGGAAGCCTCAGGGAAGCTCCGGTTCGCCCAAGAGTTGGAAAATGGGAAGAGTCTCCTTCTATTTTTTGTTAAACCTGATAAAAAACAATGAGCAATTAAAATCAAATGTGCCCAAAATCACTTTAAAGGTGTTTTGGGTCACCACGCTAGTTACCGAAAAAAAACTAAGTAAAAAATTGTTTAAAGGGGCTAATCTAGTTTCTGAAAAAAGGAACCAAGGAAAGCAGTCTTTCCTTGGGATATTGGCTTTTTTTTTGGGCAGCCAATGACATATGCACTTTCTTGCAGAATTTAAAACTTTTAAGGAATGAAATAAGAAACTACCTTATGAGCAAGCTTTAGATCTATGATTTAGCTACTTGTAAAAATGAAATTTCTACACCTAAATCTATCTTTATGAAATGGTATTGTTTATGAGATTACAGATCTAAGGAACAAGACTCTTATGAAATATATCTACCAATATTTAATCAATTCTTAGAACTAGATCTGATCATAAGAAGAAGAAACAGGCAACCGAAAGATTTATTTTAATAGAAAGGAGGAAGAGAAGGGGAAAGGCCCATTGTTGGATGGATCTGCAACGAAAAATTGTTAGTGGAATACAGAGGGGAAATTCCTTCACAAAAATGTTCGACCTATAGTGGATTCAAACTAGATCCATGGCTGATCCAATCCTTTCTTCCTAAAAGCTAAACACACAATCATGCACGAAACCTCATGAGATCTGGATATATATATGACAAAGGGACAAGAATTACACACAAATAAACTTATTAAACATGTATAATATAGATATTCAAACATATATGCTATGAGATACACAAAAACAAGTAACCTTACTTGTCCAACTATACTCCTATTGATTCAGTTGAATCGTTCAAGCCAGATAGGGTTCAAATGCAAAAATTGAGAGAAAAACCAACAACATCAATAGCAGTAAGAGAATGCTTAATCCGTGCATATGAAAGAATTACACCATTTGGCCTCCAAAGCTTCTTTATTACAAAAATCAAAATATTACAATAGTATTACAATAGAAATCACTTCAATCCATCTCTAACTATCTTGGAAGAGGAAATGGTTGCTTTATTTATAGCAAAAAAAGGAAATCTAGCCCAAGGGGGCACAATTCCCAAGGAGAGAGAGACTGGAGCTGCATGTGGAGTGAATATGAGCTTGATATGCTTCTATATGAGTATGATCTGAGTCTGATACAAGCCACTATTAGAGCTGCAATTTTCAATATTCAATCTACCATTATAATTCAAATTACAATTTAAAAATTTTCACAATTACAAATTACAATTGTATAATGAGTCTTTATGAATTTATATATTAGACATGTACAATATCATTTACAATTTATGATGCTAAATACAATGTATAATGCCTATAGTTGATAGTCTACATGTTACAATTTCACAATATGAATTTACAACTATTGGCAGTCTTGGACTATAGCTTGGAAGCCTATGAGTTAACGTGACGATATTTGGGCATATGGAAACATGATGCGACTCTAGAGCATAGGAATTGGATCATTGGCGGAAACTATGTGAGACAATTATGAGTTAATATAGGGGTATTTCAGATGGCCATGCAATAAGATGTGATAGCAAATACATAAAGCACTTCGCCCCATTAGTAAACTTACATCAAAGTTTGTAGGAATATTGTGATCATAAAAATGAGATATGGAATCCAAAGTCAATGATAATTTAGTTGGTATTGATATTGGAACAACTTACAATTGCATCATAATGTGGCAGCAAAATAGAGTTGAAATTATTGTTAATGATAAGGGAAATAGAACTACCCTTTTCATGGATTCGTTCACATCCTCTCAGAAGCTAGTTAGTGATGGTTCAAGTATCATATCACGACAAATAGAAACACCACTTTTTTTTAATAAAATACTTATAGGAAGGAAAAGTTTACTGACCCCAATTTTGCCCTATATCTTCTCACAAAAAAAGAGTTTCTTTATTCCCTAAATCCTTAATATTATTTTTAATTTTAACAACAAAACTACTAACCATGGAAACATGAAAAACAATTGCATTATTTGGAAGAGAGATTGCTTCAGTATTCATAACTCTCATATAAATGGTATCCACCTCATTAAGACTTTTGACAAATAAACTCTTCAATTTTTTTTTATAAACCAATGTTTTTATATCTCATCTCATTCGTCTAGGAATAATTCAATTGGTAGAGTATCGATTTATGAAGGATTAATGGTTCTTGTTGCAGCCTTTCACACACCTATGGGGGACGTTACAGGAATATTCAACCCACTCAGTGTGTCGTTGGGGGAAAGTCTTGATTCAAGGCTGTCACCTTGTTCTTGACTCCTCCGTTTAGGCTCAACTCCTAATGAAGCCAAGGGGGGAAGACCCTATTAAGTTACTAAGGCAAAATTATTTAGTATGATGATGGTATTAAAGAGTAAGTTCTTTAGGAGTTTTGATTTAACAATTGTAAGCAACAAATAACATGACAAGAAAATCACAAGTAAGCATGAAATGACACCCAATCACATATAGATTGAAAGAAATAAGCAGTTGACCAGTGCCTGAAAATGGAGTTGAAAATAATTAAGAGTGCTTGGAAGTGTTGGAATGAATGTTGTGCAATTGTATCTTGGTACGTTTTAAATTAATGTGAAAAGATGAGTAAAACAAGTTAGGTGAGGGGACTCTAGATATACCGAAGAGGTAATTGGAGTATGTGCAGAACTAAACCTTCATAGCTACCCACAAGGAATATGTGGGATGAATGGAGTCTCTAAGACTATTGTTCATAATGCACCTGAAGGTGTAATAGAGATCAGCCCCTCAAGGTCACTTTTCAGTCATTGCCGCTTCCTTTGGTTATTTTGCCACCATTACCATTTGATCAAGGCATTGGATTTTTTCCTAAGGTAGTTAATTAGGGAGAGTGAAAGGGTGAGTGCAAGAAGATGATGGACCTTTAAGATGCAATCCTAGTTTTCAAAAACAACATCATGTTACCAAAAAATACATCAACCCGAGCCTGACA
>LPNX010960343.1:0-15144 GCA_001517045.1 Pseudotsuga menziesii | reverse complement strand
CGTAGCAATGCTCTGGATGGGGAAAGATCCACTTCTAAGAGGAGAATAGGATAAGGTGTATTTCTTTTAATTTTGAGCTTATAACTTAATCCCAACAATACCANCGTAGCAATGCTCTGGATGGGGAAAGATCCACTTCTAAGAGGAGAATAGGATAAGGTGTATTTCTTTTAATTTTGAGCTTATAACTTAATCCCAACAATACTATTCATTAAACATTAAAACACGATATTTTGGTCTTCCACCATTACAAAATGAAAAGATAAATTAATTTAACCTTTTTATTATACATTTTTCGTACATTTAAAATATATGTTAAAATTACTTTCAAGTTTACTTATAAAATTATTTTCAATTATAAATTTATGAAATAAATTAAAACAAACATTACGTATTTCTTTTAATTAATAATAATTATACATTTTAAACCAAATCAAATAAAAACATTGGCTAATTAATCATTAAAGAACCAAGTGTTTAATAAAAAACATGTATGTGTTAAATTTCAACTCCAAAAACTCTAGCATATTCTTTTGAAGAAAATATGCTCACACATAACTAATAAATAAACTCAAATTAAAAAGAACTAGAATATTGAGAAAACTAAAAAAAGCCATAAGAAATATTTTTATTCTATTCCTCTCTTATTTTTTTAGTACAGCATGAAATTATTGGATCCACCTATCCCACTGGTGAATGTATTGAATGGAGACTGCAAAAGCTTGAGGGCTATGTTCATCTAATCTTTTTGTTTTTGTGTATTGTAAAATAGAGATGGGTAATATAAAGAATTAGACCAACCATTAGATATAAATAGGTCGGTTTTGTAATTTTCGAATAGAACTTAGAATATAAACATTTATGATTTTTAGAAGAAAAAAATATGAGTTTTTTTGTTTCTTTTTACTTTACCCATAATATATTAACAATTACTAATTAGTAAGATTTTTTTTAGAACTTAGAATATAAACATTTATGATTTTTAGAAGAAAAAAATATGAGTTTTTTTGTTTCTTTTTACTTTACCCATAATATATTAACAATTAAGATTTTTTTTAGTTAGAGAGATTCTTTGTCCATTGAACTCTCAACCATATGTTTTTTTTTTCAAATGATTTCTTAATCATTTTCACAGTTAGTAATCAACTAAAAATACAACAATATTAAAATATATTAAAAAAATGATAATGAAAAAAAATTCAAAAAAATTGTACAATCATATTAAAATATCTTAAAAAAAATGATAATAAAAAAAATTTCAAAAAAATTATAATAAATACATAAATGACTATATATTCATGTATTTAGTGATCATTTTCCTTGCACATTCTTTGATTTTGGCTGGTTACCAAGAGATTTCCTTGCGTTTTGCTTAATCCCACGTTTAGGTGGTTTTCAATCCTTTTGTTTCCACGTTTGTGGGACTTTTGGAGGTGGGGTTTTAAATACAATGGAAACTAAGCTTTTTTGCTTGATCCCACGTCCGATCGGTAAGCTTTTTGCTTTGATCCACGTTTGGTTGTTTTTTTTTTTCCTTGTTTGTGGGCTTTTTTTTGAAGGTGACGGTTTTAAATACAATACCAACAGTCCCATCAGTAAGCTACATGGAGATCATGTCTGCGGTTTAGCGTCGTTCTTCCAAGAAATCTTCAGCGTCCAGAGTGTTTGTGGCCGTCTTTTCGATTATGCAGAGCGCAGCGTTCAGAATGCTTGTTNATCATGTCTGCGGTTTAGCGTCGTTCTTCCAAGAAATCTTCAGCGTCCAGAGTGTTTGTGGCCGTCTTTTCGATTATGCAGAGCGCAGCGTTCAGAATGTTTGTTACCGGTTTAAATTATGGAGAGCCCTTCACCATTATTTTTTTATTCAATTTCAACGCTCGGACCTTCTCCAAAGGCCGATTTCAATTGTGGAGAGCGCTTCACTGTTATGTTTTTATAAAATTCCAATGCTCGGATCTTATCCAATGGCCAAGAAGCCTGTTGTTGCAGCGTTGCTTCAAATTTGGTATATCAATCTGGTTGATTGACGATGAAGAGAAATTGGGCAACTGTGTGATCACATGTAGAGAGGCTTACCAGAGAAGATTTTGGTACCACTTCTTGAAAGGATTATCTCCTTCTCAAGGGGATACACACTGGAAAAAATACAACAAAGTTGTGCAGCTTTAGAGATCATCGAATTTGTTTTTGAGAAGATTCACAACGGTTTCCATGAGTAGAATATTTCCACATGGGTTGGAGTGGATTCTTGGAATTTGCCAGGGCATTTCCTTTATTGAGCCTCGATGGGATCGCTTTTATTTTGTGATCTATATGGAATTTTGAAGACGTGTAAAAACAGGTGGAGATGAAGTAAAACAATGAGGATTTTTCAAATATAAATATCTGGTCAAAAACAATTCGTCAGAGTACCACTACCCATTTCCTGAAAGGGGCTTCTGGTAAATCAATATGTTGATTCAGGGTTGTGGGTGTCTATTTCATCAGTCCCCAATCAGGCAATGAGATGATTTAAGGCTATTCTTCCCACGACGACCGTGGCTGCCTTGATTGTTTGTCCACTTCATTCAAGTCCCATTCCTTCCCGATAATACTTTTTCATGGAGCCTCTGGATGACCTCCGGGCTTCCACATTTCGTTAAAGAAACCAGAGAATTCAATGCCTCCAAAAACGATTACCGCTTCACATTCAGTAAAAGAAACCAGAGCATTCTATTGAAGGATTATTGAAGATGGAGAGAATTGGGAAAAGAATCAAAATATCGAAGATGGAAAGAATTAGGTATTGAACCAAGAATTAGGTATTGAACCAACTCATGCGGCTGATTTCTAATTTCTTGATACATAACGTGGTTTCTTGTTCTTTTCTTTGATTAGTTAGTTTCCGATCATGTAGCATGATTTCTTGTTCTTTTCTTTGCTCGGTTATTCTCTGTGGGGTTACGATTTTAGCTAAAATACAATAGGCCTGATTGTAAAGATTGATACAACCCACTGCGTCAATTGAAAAGATGCCACGACCTTTCTTGGACTGGTTATTTTTTATGCTGCTATACAATAGGCCCGATAGAAAATCCTCAGAGGCCACTGGGTTCATTGAAAAGGTGCATTGTCGAGGCCATGGTAAGAGTCTGCTGATAAATTACAAAAGTTGTCAAGCGAAGGGCCTTGACGTGGATTTAAATGGCATGGATTATTAAGGAATATTGATGGTAATGAGCGAAAGTATGAGAGTCCTGGTTAGTGTGTGAGAGATTTTATGGCCAAGAATGCGAGTTTTGTGTCTCTTCTATTCCTCAAGGGACCTGTAGGATATTTTTGGAGTGTGTTGGTGAGAGAGTCTGCTTTATTTTTTTTCCTTTGTTTGTGTGAATAAATGCCATTATTAATGGCTGTTTGAGTGAAAAAAGACCTTGAAATAAAAATCTTGCAGTAATGTATTTAATGGTGTTCTTGAATTTATTTAATACCTATGGTGCGCTTAACCTTTTAAAAAGAAAAAAGAGAGAAGTGGGAAAAAATGTGTACCTGCTTGCCAATAGATTATGCTGCTATGTTTATCTTTGCACCCTCCAATAAAACAAGATTGTTCCAAAACCTAATTTACAAAATAAATACCCAAAAAACACATAAATATTACATCAAAGGTTGAAATAAAATGCATTTGAAATACCATCATCAATAACATTTACTTGAGAAAAAATAAAGCTGGTAGTCAATATTTATAAAGTAACCACAAATCTCATATATGTCTCCGACCTCTCTTCAACAAGGGCCAATGACAAACTATTGAAGCTATAAATAACCACCAAAACCAAGTATTGAATGTTGCTGCAGAATCTCAATAACCACCAAAACCAAGTATTGTATGCTGCTGTAGGATCCTAAAACATAAGGCTTTAAGATCCCAAAACCTTAATGCTTTAAGATCTGCCTATGACATCATTAAATAATTTACCGCAAAATTGTTATTTAGGCCATTAATAATGACATTTATTCACACAAACAAAGAAGAGAAAAAGAAGAAAAGAGAGGAGAGTAGACTCTCACAGACACTCTCTAGGTCATCAAAAGTGTCACACACACTCTCTAGGTCGTCAAAAGTGTCACACACTAAGCAAAAAAGTGTCCTCAAAAGTGTCATATACACTAAGGAGACTCACAAAAATTCTTGGCCATTGAANAGTGTCACACACACTCTCTAGGTCGTCAAAAGTGTCACACACTAAGCAAAAAAGTGTCCTCAAAAGTGTCATATACACTAAGGAGACTCACAAAAATTCTTGGCCATCGAAACTCTCACCACTCACACAGTAAGGGGGGCTCTCATACTCATTCACATAGATCTTTATTAATAATCCATGCCACGGAAGCCACTTAAAGGCCCTTGGCTCAATAACTTTTGTAATTTATCAGCAAATTGTTTCCATGGTCAGCCCATGGCATATTTTCTATCGACAGAGTGGCCTCTCAATATTTTCTATCTGGGGCCCGTTGTATAGCCACTAAACTAGGACGAGAAAGGCTATGCCATATTTTCAATCGAGGCTTGTATCAATCTTTTCGATCAGGCCTATCGTATTGCCGCTGAAAGAATAACTAGGCAAGAAGAGAATAACCAAGCAAAGAAAAGAACAAAAAATATGCTACCTCATAAAATTATAAAGAACCCGCATAACTTGATTCAATACCCAATTCTTACCATCTTCTACATTTTGATTCAATTCGCAATTCTCTCCATCTTCGATAATCCGATTGAAGGCAAATGCTCTGGTTTCTTTAACGGAATGAGGAAGCGCTAATCCTTTTGAAAGGCATTGAATGACCTGATTTCTTTAACGGAATGTGGAAGTAGGGAGACTAGGACTCTTTCGCACTTGTCTGACCTGGTCCGAGAATCAAAACCTCCTCATGATTGTGCAACTTTTAATGTATTGTTTTGTGCATTCCATGCACAATTACTTTGTAACTCGTTCTATACATCTTCTCAAGCCATTCTTTCATTTCACATTGAAATTAGAGCCCAAGATTTAGAAATCCTAAGATAGGGAAACCCCATGAATTGGATAGATAAAATGTAGAAGAGGGATGTTGAGGTTATATTGGCCTCCCTCTCAGCTACAGCTACACATTGGCTAGCATTTCATCTTTGGACTTTGAATTTCACATGATAGTTTGTAAAACAACATTGTAATATATTTTTTCTTGGAATGTGTCTTTCGGATAGTTCACAATAATCATCGATAAGGTGGTCCATCATCAATAATTGAGAGATAGGGACATTTTGTATCTTCGTGAATAGGATAAAAATGGGAAAGCTAAAACAAGAACCTAGAAAAAAAGCCATGAGTTTGACCAACAATTTGGTGAAATTGATCGACCTTTCAAAATTAGTTTTCTTGAACATCCAACTTATATTAAACATAACTGATATCATTCCTCTGCTCTCGATGATGCAACTTATATGAAACATAACTGATCTTATTCTTCTACTATTCTTGTGACACTCAGTCAATACTAAACACCACATTTGCGTTAAAGATGGAAAATCCTAGCCACTGAGGATTTGTACTTTAACAAGCAATTCAGGGAGGTAATTGAAATCTAGAATCAAACTTATTGGAGGCTCTCCCTAGCCCTTAGGATTCCCTGTAGGTAACTCCCCATATTTTTGTTTCCTCTCCTAGTTTATCCTTTCTAATTATGATTCATTTTCCCATGTATCTTTACTCCTTTCATTTTTTACTCTTGTTTCCTTACTATGCTGTTCATTGTTTTTTTTTTGTTTTTGTTTCATTTGTCTTATATTGGTCTCGAGTTTTATTTTTCTTTTGTTTCACTAGCTATTTTGCTTTCATGTTTTTTGGTCAAACTCATAGCTTATTTAGTTTAATAATAATTATACATTTTAAACCAAATCAAATAAAAACATGGGCTTATTAAGCATTAAAGATACAAGTGTATAATACAATAATGTATGCTTTAAATTACAAATCCAAAGACTCTACCATATTCCTTTGAAGAAAATATGCTCACACTTAACTAATAATCATAACTAATAAATAAACTCATATTAAAAAGAACTAGAATACTAATAAAACACCTGAAAAAACATAAGAAATATTTGTATTTGATTCCTCTCTTATTTTTTTCGTACCCCATGAAATTATTGGATCAACCTATCCCACTAGTGAATGTATGGAATGGAGAAGTTGCAAATACTTGAGGGTTATCTTCATTTATAATTCGTAGCCTTCTAGCTTCTAATCNTTTTTTCGTACCCCATGAAATTATTGGATCAACCTATCCCACTAGTGAATGTATGGAATGGAGAAGTTGCAAATACTTGAGGGTTATCTTCATTTATAATTCGTAGCCTTCTCGCTTCTAATCTTTTTTCTTTTGTGTACTATTATATCCACCACTAATATTTTTGCTTTTGTGTAGTATTATATCCACGATTAGATATAAATAGGTAGTCTTTGTAATTTTTGAATGGAACCTAAAATATATGCATCTATGATTTTTCGAAGAAAATAATATGAGTTTTTTTTCCTTTTCAGTTTGCCCATAATATATTAACAATTTTCCTCAAACTATTTAAGCTATCCACCTATCCCACTCGTCAAGAAGAGTCAATCACAAACTATTTAAGCTATCAATAACCACCCAAACAGATAATTTAATGTTGCTGCAAGATCCTAAAGAACAGAGAAGACTCTCAAACATTCCTGGCCATCGAAACTCTCACACACTCACACAGTAGTCGGGACTCTCATACTCATTCACGTCCATCTTTATTAATAATGCATGCCATGGAACCACTTAAAATCTTTTGGCTTGACAATTTTTGTAATTTATCAACAGACTGTTTCCAAGGCCATGGCAGTTTTTCAATCGACCCATTGGCCTCTCAATCTTTTCGATCGGACCTATTGTATAGCCGCTCAAACCATAACCAGGGTGAGAAAGGGCATGGCATCTTTTCAATTGACGCAGTTCCTTGGATCAATCTTTATCCGACATATCATGTTGCCACTGAAATCATAACTAGACAGGCAGAGAATAACCAAGCAAAGAAAAGAACAAGAAACCATCCTACCTCATTTCTTTCCATCTTCGACATGTTGATTCAATACCCAATTCTTTCCATCTTCGAAATTTTGATTCAATGCCCAATTCTCTTCATCTTCGATAATCCGACTATAGGGCAAATGCTTTGGTTTCTTTAACGGAATGCGGAATAAGTAATCCTTTTCAAAGGCATTGAAAGCTTTGGTTTCTTTGACGGAATGTGGAAGTGGGGAGGTCAGGACTCACACTTGAACGGCTAGGTCTGCGACTCAAGACACACATTGCCAACAGGGTGGCCTGAGAGGTTCAAAGGCATTGAAAGCTTTGGTTTCTTTGACGGAATGTGGAAGTGGGGAGGTCAGGACTCACACTTGAACGGCTAGGTCTGCGACTCAAGACACACATTGCCAAAAGGGTGGCCTGAGAGGTCCTCGTGGGAAGAACAATCTTAAATGCTATCATCCACGAATTGGGGACTGATCAAATCGATACTCACAACGGGTGAATCCCTAGATTTATTTACCTGAAGTCCCTTATTGTAAATGGATAGTCATACTCTGACAAATAATTTTCTTGACAGAGATCTATATTCGCAAATTCCTCCATGTTTTGGTTAGCCTTCATAGGGTTTCACATGTCTTCAGATTTCCATATAAATCATAAAAGAATAGTACCCAACAGAAAAAAACTGATTCGATCCCTCGTCAAAGCTCAATTCAGGAAAGGACCCCGCCAAGTTTCTAAAAATATTCTCCACGATATCTACATCTGCACAGCTTTGCTGGATCTTTGCTGGTGGTATAACTGATTCGATCCCTCGTCAAAGCTCAATTCAGGAAAGGACCCCGCCAAGTTTCTAAAAATATTCTCCACGATATCTACATCTGCACAGCTTTGCTAGATCTTTGCTGGTGGTATCCCACTTCAAGAGGAGCTAATGCTTTGGAGAAGTGGGACCAAAAGTTTATTTCGTAAGCCATAGCCATTCATCCACACTCCATAAATGGAGGTTAAAACTTTGAAGCAGCACTGCAACAACAGGCTTATTGGCAATTGGAGAAGGTCCGCGGGCTGGAATTTAGTGAGAATATAACAGTGAAGGGCTCTCCACAATTAAAACCGCGTTCGTAGTGTTAGTGGGAATATAACAGTGAAGGGATCTCGACAATTATAATCGTGCCCTCAAACACTACGAACGCTGGACGCCGAAGGATGTTCTCTAAACAACGACGCTAAACCGGCAGAAACGCTCTCAATGCAATGGCTCTCTAGATGCATAGTTAGCTTACAGATGGGGCGGTTGCCGTTGTCCTTTTAACAGACAAAAATCCCACAAACGTGGCTCTACGGATTGGACGGTTGCCATTGTTTTTTTAACGGTCATGCCCAAAAATCCCATAAATAAGCAAGCAATGGTCACTTCCAAAAGGCCCATAAAAGTGCAAGCAACAACTAAAAACACACTCAAACGTGGAGAAAGCAAAAGCAAGAAATTTTTTAAGGAGAACGGTCATCCTTAGTTTAAACTTGATCATCCAACAACTAAAAACACACTGAAACGTGGAGAAAGCAAAAGCAAGAAATTTTTTAAGGAGAACGGTCATCCTAGTTTAAACTTTTGTATTTTTATCTGATCATTTTGTTTTATTATTATTTATTGTTTTATATTTTTGGCTAATTCATATAAATTTTTTTGTATTTTTATGTAATCATTTTGTTTTATTATTATTTATTGTTTTATATTTTTGGCTAATATATGAATATTAGTAGTTTAATTGTATATTGTTTTAGCTATTATAATGCATATAAATTTTAATATAAAATTTTCAGTTTTTTTTTCATTTTTATTTTAGATATAAATATGTTAATTGACGATGACTTAAAAGCTAATTTGAATTTGATTTATTAATTTTATTTATTGTAGATAGATATTATTGTTTGTTTTATTTAATTTAAAACGNTTCATTTTTATTTTAGATATAAATATGTTAATTGACGATGACTTAAAAGCTAATTTGAATTTGATTTATTAATTTTATTTATTGTAGATAGATATTATTATTTGTTTTATTTAATTTAAAACGGAATTTTTTCCAAATTAATTAATCTTGTACTATGAAAATGAAGATTAAAAAAATTGAAAAAAACATTAGTCTCCTCCAAAGTCTTTGTTTAGAGTCATTGTCGGTTTCTAATTTATGTCTTTATACCTATGCAATTGAATTGAGGATAATGTATAAGAAAAAATATATCTATTATGAGTGTTTTGCAATCAATCAATAGTGAAAATGTGTTTTTAGAATCCACCACAATAATTAAAATGTGTATTTAGAATCCACCACAATAGTTTAACAAGCATAGATGTTTCGACCAAGTTAAGGTGCTAGATCATGAGGAATTGAGAGATAGAAAAATTTCATGATAAATAAGGTAAGATGATCCATGTGAAACTTGGATGTATCAACCACCTAGAGGGATCCAATGAAATGTAAAATTTTTAATATTCATCTTCTTCACTTTAGAAAAAAATTGCACCGCAATAAATGTGATCCCCATGAGTACTTAATAGGTCTATGTTTAAATTGGATCAATGCTGATTTTTATTTAAATGTATTTTTTAATTTCAAAATAAAAGAGAAATAAAATGTGATCCCCATGAGTACTTAATAGGTCTATGTTTAAATTGGATCAATGCTGATTTTTATTTAAATGTATTTTTTAATTTCAAAATAAAAGAGAAATAAAAGAGCGAGTAAAATAAAAAGAATAAAAAAAACGAATAACTAAAGAGGACAAGAAATTCAAAATATAAAGGAAAATGCCTAACAAAATAAACAAAGAAATTATAAAATCAAAACAAGACAAAAAGGAAACAAGAGAGGAAGGAAGGAGAAAAAACCATGAGAAGAGTAAAACATGAAAGATAGAATAAGGATATGGGGAAAAACTAGGACAAGAAACATCGACAAGAGTTTGTTACCTAGAGACAAGCCTAGGGGCTATGGAGGGAATCTAGTTACTATTGATCTTCCATCAATTACCTCTGTTCCTATTATTACGGTACTTCTGGATTTCAATGGCCTCGCTAAATTTCTTATTAGAGTATTGATCCTCATTGGCTAGTATCTTGGCATCTGAAATGCAAATTTAGTGTTTAGTCTTGTGTGAGTGCTCAATAAGTGTAGATGACCAAGATGGCTTGTGTTTAATATCAATTACATGTTGATTTTGAAAAATCAACCAGTTTCACCAATAGTTTAGTAAAATTGATCAATCTTTCAAAATTAGGTTTCTTGATCATGCAACTGATATTAAACACAACACATCTGGTTCCTATACTCTCGATGAACACTCACTCAATATTAAACAACACATTTGTGTTAAATATGTCAAAATCCTAACCAATGCGGACCAGTTTTTTAACAAGAAATTTGGGGAGGCAATTGAGATGGAGAAGCACTCGCTATTTTTCTTTCTATTTTAAATTTCTAGCGCTCTTTTTTATTATCTGGCTCCTTTTCCTTTTATTAGATTCTAATCCCTCTTTTTCTCGTGTTTTCTTTTTAAATCTCGTGTTTTCATTCTTTTATCTCAATCTTTATTATAAAATTTATTTATGTTTATTATTATTTCCTCGTGGTATTTTTTCCCTTATTTTATATTTCTCCTTAAGTGGTTCAATTTTCTTCTTCTTTAATTTTTATTTTGTTTTATTTTTCTACTTTAATTTTGTGTGGTCCTTCATAGCCTCGTTTGTGTGGCTATTTTTCGCTAGGCTCTGATTTTAGCTTTCCCTTATTTATCCTTCTCCTCAAGATAAAAAATATCCCTATCTCTCAATTACTTATGATGGACCACCTTACGTTAGTTTGAATAGTGTATGCTTGTTAAATTATTATGATGTATCCGAAAGACACATTCCAAGAAAAAATATATTTAAAAATTATGTTGTTGTACAAACTATCATGTGAAATTTAAAGTGCAAATAATAATTCTATACCATGCATAATAGAGAGGGATGCCACTATCATGTCAACAACCCTCTTCTACACTTTAGGCTCTCTAATTCATGGGGGGTTCCCTTTCTTAACTTTCAATTAGTAAGAAAGGTTAGAATTTTGGAGCACGTCTACTCCTAATTTTCATCTTATTGAAAGTTAAAGATAAGCTCATAATTGGCTTGTGTTCATGAAAATAAATAGTTCTACTAGGAGATAACAATCACATCTCAATGTATTAAATTAAAATAACCATCTCTATTCTTAAATTCAAGTTTACATGATATGTGGCTACATAAGATGATTCAAATCCTCCTTTGTTATAAACCACATCTTGCACATTCATTAAGGAAAATACTCAACACATGAATCAATGTTTGAATGTTCGCATTGTAACCCACCTAGAACTAAAAATGTAAATAGTTCTATTTATTTGAGAAAACATTATGCTAAAATTTCTTGTAAAGTTTTTATGGCCAACTAGGTCAAGGATGGGTGTAATTGAATATTTTATTTATTTAAATAATTAAATTAAGAGAAACCTATCCAAAGTAAACTGTTGAAGAGTCTTCACTCGCCCACTAGGAGGAATGCACAATTGCACGAGGATAGATGACAAGTGCGAGCACTAGCATTTCACTTTCTAGTTGTTGCATATAGCGAAATACCTAAAATTGTGGTCATGTTCCATGAGAGGAGGAACTAAGCACGTGGCTCATTTAATTGCAAAACTCACCCAAATACCTAGGAAATCTCATAAATAACATTGGATTAAGCAAGAGTCTCATTACATTCTATTCCAAGTGATAGAGCCTTGTGATTGCTGCAAACTAAAAAGTCAGGCACACGAGGGAATTTGATGAGGGGATAGTTAAAGTGAAATCACTCAGAGTTAAGTATGTTAGTGAGTTACTAAGTTGCATATATTTTTTGTGTGGGTTCTTACACAACATTCTTCATCCTAGCGGTTCACTGATCAGGCTCGGGGTTCCTAAAACACGTAAAAAAACATATTAAGAAAACACCTAAAAAAATGTAAGAAATATATTTATTTCATTTCTCTCTTATTTTTTTAGTACCCCATGAAATTATTGGATCCACCTATTCCACTAATTAATGTATCCTCTATTCTTTCATGAATGGAGACTGAAAAAAATTAAGGGTTGTGTTCCTTTGTATGTCATAGAGTTCTCACTTCTAATATTTTTGCTTTTGTGTACCGCAAAATAGAAATGAGTGATATAAAGAATTAGATCCAACATGAGATATTTTATATCACTTCATTTAATAAGAAATAAATAGGTGTTCTTTATAATTTTCGAATGCAACCTAAAATATATGCATTTATGATTTTTAGAAGAAAATAACATTTTTTTTTTCTTTTTTAGTTTTCCAATAACATATTAACAATTTTACTAATTGGTGGGAATTTTTTTTTGAGTTAGACATAGTTTCTTTCTCCATTAAACTCTCAACCATATGTTTTTTGTTTCCAAAAAAATTAGTAATCATTTTAGAAATATGTATAATAATTTTAAATAAAGAAATCGAAATTTTTAATATCTAATAGATATAGATGATTAGGGAGTTTGGAGGAAACTATTTTTATTTATTTATTTAATATTCATTCTTATAGTATGAGATTAATGAATTTGGAAAAAAATCCCATATAAATGATTTAAAAAGAACAAAACTTTCTGTAACATCTCCAAAATTCGGAAATAAAAAAAAATTAAGCAATGGTCTAACTGTAATTTATAAAGGATAAAAGAATCCATACAATGTTTTTTGTTTGAGTTGTAACATAAAGGGCATGGTTACGATGCATTAAAGTGTGACTCGGGTCTAACTGCATCATAAATGATAGCTAAATTCATATGATCTTTAAAACGTGTTTAGTCTTTTATGCATTGAGTGTAAATGACTCTTTACGAGGATATTATGTTGCAGCTTATCATTATGTTGACACTACTCTACTTGGCATCAAGCTATGAAAAGAAAAGTCATCCTTATTTTTCGACAGTTATAGTTAGTATGCTTGTTAGTTATGTTTCTAGGACACTTGTTAAAATTCTCTATGAACTAGAGTGTTTGGTTATGGTCTTACTAATTGTGAGAGCTAACGTATAAACCACCTATTCTATTGTAGGTTCTCTAAGGAGGCTTCAAGCCTTACTAGGGTCACTTCCTATCTTTTATGCAAAAAAAGGGAGGATTTAATTTGTACTTATAAAACAAAGTATCTCCAAACATTAAGCGCCTTCCTAACCATATGTTACAACAAGCATAAGAAAGAACAAGTGATGGTATTAAAGGTAAAAAGGCACAAAGTGTAGTTCAAGAGGTTTGAAAACATTAGAGTTTGGGTTTTAATAAAAAATCAATAAGGTGGAATTTAATAAGCCATCTCATGGACATACGGGCTTGAGCTCGAATGCAGACATGTTGTGTCATAAACCCTAAGGATTTAACTCATTCAATTTTTTGTTTTTTTAACGCATTGTTATGCACCGCACTGTGTGAGTGCCTTCGACTCTCTGTGTCATCGATGATGCTGTTTTGCACGTTCTTAGTGTTAACTAAAGGATCTTGGCCTCCTGTTGTGTGGGTTCACTATGCTTGTTCTATATGAGGGCACCAAACGTGATCTCAGGTTGGTTGTTTTCCATACGCAGCCTATTTTTGTTGCAGTCATCGTCTCCATCAAATGAAACAACAAGGAAAAATACTAGTTTTTTCCTTTTCAAATTTTTGTGTTTAGAAAATACAGTTTTCATCCCTATGAATGAATTTGACCTCCAGTTTATTGTTTTTTCAGGAGCTTTCGACTGAGTTTGCTGTAAGGGGTAAGGGTTGTTATTTAGGATAGCAAGGCCTTTTCCTCTAAGACATGTACCCGCACTTCTTCCTCCTTATAGCTTGACACTCAATGACTCCGTGTNTTCAGGAGCTTTCGACTGAGTTTGCTGTAAGGGGTAAGGGTTGTTATTTAGGATAGCAAGGCCTTTTCCTCTAAGACATGTACCCGCACTTCTTCCTCCTTGTAGCTTGACACTCAATGAATCCGTGTCTCTATGGCTCTATGTTTAATGGTACGACGTCCCATTTCCATGTTTTCTTTTTTTTGACAATGGTAAACTTCTTATATATACTTCTTCCTTCGACCGTGGGGTCGATGAAGGGTTTTTGTTATACACTACAATGTTTTGTTTTAGAATTTGAACTCTTTTATGAATTCTTGTAATCAATATGTTTTTACAGAATGAAGAACCCGCAGTGCTGGGGCTTTGTAAACTAACGAACTTCCTTTCTGTGACTCTTAATGTAATCCTTTAAAATTTAAAGGGGATCCGTGAGGGTTTTTTTCATTGTAAATACATAGTCATGAATGTCATTTCATTTTTTAGTTTGTATCTTCATTTTTATAACGAAACTATTTACACGACGAAAGGCCATGGATATTCTCCAACACTTTCAAGGTTATTGCAATTAGTTAGGATTTACAAGGTTTAGGAGGTGAGGCCGTTACTATGTTTGTTAATGAATATATTAGGGCCATGAGGCCTCTGTAATCTAGATAAATTTTTCACCATATGTCACTATGTATTTTATAAATTTATTGTTTGTTTTAAAGTTATGAGTCATAAGCCCCTTGTGTTGACTGTAATAGAAAATCGATTTTCAGATATTGTTTATAGTAGACTTGCCCTTATGAGTTTTGATCTCTAGTTTGATGATTAATGGTATTTAGAATTCTAAGAAGTGTTTCCACGTTAATGTGAAGAAACCGATAAATGGTTTAAATTAGTGTCTAAGTCTTTTTCGTGTGTGTAGTTTTGGAGCTTTGTTTTGGCCAAAAAGGATTTTAACACGTTTTACTCTAATGGCTTATTGATTTCTAAAGAATGTTTAATCTTATTATCTTGAAGGTGGATTTCATTAAGGTCTCATTGTTGGATGTGTTATACATTTATTTTAAATCCATAGCTTAAATAAATCAGCCTTTGATTATCGAAAGGCTTCCGGTTTTGAAATACTGACTTGATTATTATTTAACTTACAAGTTTAATCC
>LPNX010960325.1:551518-563837 GCA_001517045.1 Pseudotsuga menziesii | reverse complement strand
AGAAAATTTGGTGCAGGATATTCTTTGTGAGCCATATCATCCGAGTGTACCACTTAAGGAGGACAAAGAAAAGTTTATGGAATCCATGGACAACCTTGCTAACATCAATGCCTTGGTGGCAAGATGTTGTTGGAAAGCCTCTCGAGGAGAGATGGAAGGAGAAGCGTTTCTAGAGGAGTGAAAAGCATTGAAAGAAGGAATGGGCAAGATGAAGGAGAGCTATGTGAACTTACTATTTGATAGATATCATCTCCTCATGGTGGCTGAGATGTACCATAGTGCATTTAAGAAGGATGAAGAAGAACCAGACAGGATCACTCATGAGTTGGAGATCACCAATAACTCATTGAAGAGCACACAAAGATCCCTTCAAGAGTAAAAGTTGAAGATATGTCAACTTCAAAAGTATTTGAATGTGTCACACATTTCATGCTGCATGGAAGGAAATGTTTTGGGTATAATAGAGGAACCTCACATGGAGGACAACCATGAGAAAGGAGCAGATTTGTAGGTGCTTGTGAAAAGCTATGGGGAAGAAAATATTGGTCTAGCACTCATTGATATTGAGGGGAAGGATGAATTGTTATTCTCCATCATAAATATGGATGATCACATTCAATACGAATCAACAAATAAAATTCCTTGTTCATCCATTGATTGGGTGGATAGAGGCACCTTGGGAATGGAGACTATGGGAGGTAAAATGTTTAATTTATGCAATAAATTCTTGGTTGATATTGACATTCTCCTGACATGTAAGAAGCCATAAATATTTAATTTGAAGCCATTGGATACCTTCCATATGCATGCACATGAGGTGCATTCTAATTTTTTTGTGCTTGAGGAGTTTTTGGATGTAGATGATGAGTTCCAAGCACATGGACATTTCCCAAGAAAGGCTGAATTTTCTCATGAAATGCGTTCTCTTTTCACTGAAGAGTCAGAAGAAATCCCTTGTGTTGGACTAGGCCATGATAGGTTTGATGCATACACACCTTTGGTGAACACATTTTGTAGAGAGTTGTTCCACTATAATTTATTCCACACACCTATGGAAGCCAACACACATAGGGATGAAAATTGGGTGAAGGGATTTTTCTGATTGATGCCACATGAGGAGTAGGAGACTCCCACATATTCCATTGATGAATTAAGGGTTCAACCATGTGCTATGAAAAGTTCACCATTCCCTTTTTGTGTGGACAAGAAACATAAGAGGCATATATTTGATGTATTCATCATGCATGGCTATGCATGGAAGTTCCACTTGGGTTAGTTTGGTGGAACAAGTAGCAGAAGTTTGAGTTTTTGCACTAGAACAAAGATAGCAAATGAGGAATTCCATGTCTGGTGGGAAAGTCTCATAAATTTTCAGTTGGGCATGGGGAGAGATGAACCTCCAGTGTGGTGGTATGATTTTCACATCCTCATTTTCATCCTCTGTGATGAACTTTTTTGTTGTTATTACTGATGATTGAAAGGAGGCAGGTAATTACATGGGATCCTGATATTCTTGGGAATGACAGATTTCCAAAAGGAACAGTAGAACTTGGATCCTTGCATGGGAGGCAGTGGGATCCAGGAATTCTACTCAGTCACCTTAACTAGGTGGACAATTTTGTTTACATAGGTGGTCATTGGGGAAATGACTTGGATCAGAGGGAGCAACAAAAACATGGTGGAAAAAATTAGCAGCACTCTAGAATGCTTATTCTTGAGGACAAACATATTTGGGAGGGAGGATTGTCATGTCCCAATATTTTTGGACATAAAAGTGTTGACCTTTCCCAACACCTTGGGGGTCAAAATATGCATTAATTACCTCACTTAGGTATTTTTGTCCAAATATTATTTATGAGGCTTATACTTAGTTTTATTTAATTAATTAATTAATTAATGTGCAAATAATACGTGGAATTGAGCTTTCCATGTTAGGAGGACGCAATGGGCAAGCCAACTTGCCAAGGAAGAGAAATAGAAATTATATGACAAAAACAATCAGATGGAAAAGGGAAAGTGCTAAAAAACCAAAGAAAAACGGTTAGTCACAAAAAGGAAACATAAAACCAAAGGAGTGTGCAATTGCCATTTTGGAGTGCAGTGACAAAAGTAGAATGCATAAAAATATGTCATAATGAAAAGAGGAAACATCAGACCAAAGGAGGGCGCAGTTTCCCTTTTTTGAGTTTAGTCACAAAAGCAAGAAAGTTAATAAGATCCGTCATAAGGAAAAATAACAACTCTGGGTCAAGGAAAGCATAGTTTCCAAATGGGATGAAGGATACAAGAATGGAAACATATTTGAGGACTCAAACTTGCTAAAATTATCACAGAGGGTGCATTCATGGTTAGGGTTATGGTTTCTAAGTGGATGACTTGCTCTTATAGGTAACCTATTACCTATACCTTCTCAACAAGTCACCAGTGGTTTATAAAAAAAAAAATTGAGCTCATTCAATCAGTTTGGTTAATGTATGTTTTGATATTTATTGAATCTAAGCATCATTACTGATTTTTGTGCCTCATTCTATTGGGATATGTGCCACAAGTCATTTCCTTCCCTTCCCCTTTCTTCTTGTACCCTTCTACTTTCATTGCAGGTGATGGTGAGATTATGATCAACATCCTAATTTTCATATCAGGAATCTACAGCATCTCAGCCACCCATTTAATATGAGATTTAGTGAATCCCAACTTCACCTATGCTCCCATTCCCAGTTTGATGAGAGATTTGGGCCTCCTGCCCTCAGTTTTGGATCCTATCTGTGGAGAGATCATTCCTCCAATATTATTACTATTATGTTCAGACACAAATAAAATCTTATGATTTCTGTAATACATTAATATTTCATGTTCCAGAGAGCTCCTATGTTCAGTTTCCATGAAAGAGCCTTATTTTCCCACTAGATGAGTTTTTTATGAGTTTCTATGCAATAAGAGTAAAGAGATTTCATGGGAATAATATTAAATGATTTGGCATGTTAAGAAATTATATATTAGTCTCTTTTATCATTTATTATCTGGAATTTATGTAAACATATACGAAATTTATAAATTATTGCACACCCTAGCTAGTTGGCTGGTTAAATTTGACTAGTCTCACCATTTTTGTAATTTAGAAAGTTATGTGCGTCAGAATGTAATTACACAAGTTTATGTTTGTTTTTTAATGTAAAATTTGTCTATACAAACCAATAAACTGATATTTATTTGGGTATGTACCCTGTTTCATAAATCATCTTTCAGCAAGACCTCACTAGCCCAAAATTGCCAATTTTTCCCAAATCTCTCCTAAACTTCCCAAACTTGTCCAGAAATGTTATGAAATGTAAATAAAATTATTGGATGATTTTTAAATGTATTATAACATATATTTAATTTTACCCAAGCCTCTTGTTGAAAGGATCTGAAGGAATCTTCCCAGTTTCACAGTTGGGTGACCTAGAAGCGTGGGAGTAAGCTTCAGCATAGCTGAATCTGAAACCTAAATGGTACCTGATATAAATGTGTTAGGGAAGATGATATCTATGTACTTAAATTTTTCTTGGTTTCTTACTTCTTCCCGCTTCCATGCCTATGAATTTCTCAGTAAAATAACTTTATCTGCCTAGTCCAAAAATTTACTGAATGTATGCAAGTTTTATATCAAATTTTACATTATTTTTTCAGCAGTATTAGTGATCAGATATGTATATTAGATATGGAAAATTACAGTGGTATCATAGCTCTTTCATTGGATCCTATGGAAAGAAATATCTTAGTGAATAAGTTTGAATCCATGTGATATTATGAGGATGACTATGATGAGCAGTATGAAGAATACTGCAGACAATATGAAGAAGAAGAAGTCCTCTATGTTGATGGATTCCTATAAATATATGAGGATGGTTAATTTTGTGAAAATTTGGAGTATGAATACAACAGGTTTGAACCACCAATGGCTAATCCTAAGAAGTATTTAGCAAATATGATAGTTGCAATTGAAAACTTGCCCCACCACTGCAAAGAGTATCTTGCCTTCAAGGAAGATATTTATAAATACATTCCTTTCAAAGAGTATTTTTATTACAGATTTGGATATGATCCCAAGGATGTAGATGATTATTATTTCAAGAGAAACAAATCAATATTATAGGAACCAAGTTGTTCCACCTCTCTGAGCAATGAGGAGGAAGAAGGAACAAAAAATAAAGATTATTCAAAGCCATCTACATCTTCAAGCATTATGAGATTTTTTGGGATCTCTTCAAGAAGAGTTTCCAAGAGTTGTGACCTGAGTACCACTCAATATGGAGAAACATCAAGCTGCTTGAAAGAATATGAAGAGAATCCATTTGCAGACGAAGACCCAACAGTAAAAAATCTGGTTGTTGGTAGTGTGGAGAATGAATGCACTTCCAGTTTCTTCGTGGGTGATCTGTAGATCACTGACAAGGATGTTGGCTCATGTACGGGTGAAGATACACCTTTTGTATCAGATCCAAAAGTATATTACAAATCATAATTATATTCACCTTTGGATCCACATAAGGAAGAAGAAGACAAGGCCACACCGCTTGGGTGTGAACCAGAAAAAATGGTGGAGGAGAAAGCCACCATAGTACCCTTACCTGAAGAGGGTAGTATGAAGGACATGGATGATAAGTTCTCTGATTTTTGAAGAATCCATGATTATTTTCAGATATATGTTTCATGGGATATTTAAAATATTGCACTTGCCTATGAGGACTACATAATGAAGGACAAGGGTGATGGAAAATAATTCACTCCTATTTTCTCTTTTGGTGAACACCAAATCAGTGCAAAGGATGGTGATGTTGTTCATGATGATAAGGTATCTTTTGGATCAGATACAAAATAAAAACTTATATAAGATCTAATATCATCATCTGAAATTCCTAATGAAGTGGAATACAAGCCCCCAATAGCTGGGTGTGAACTAGGAAATATGAAGGGAAAAATGTTGATGTAGAGGGATGGACACAGTTTAGAATTTTGGACTCTATTGCAGCATGATGAAGCTGAAATGACAAGGCATGAGATGCTTTCTGATTTTTGTACATATCACATATCATTCCAACCTTCAGATATACCCTCCACTTCACACCATGGAAGTGATTTTGAAGAAAATTCAAAGGCTGACTTGTATGATGAGAATGAGTTTTGTGTTGTTGATCCAGGCCACAAGAAAAATAGTATTATATGTCAACTGTTATAAGAATAAACTTTGGTGGAGGATATTCTTTGTGAGCCAGATAATTCGAGTGTACCACTGAAGGAGGACAAAGAAAAGTTTATGGAATCCATGGACAACCTTGCTGACATCAATGCCTTGGTTGCAAGATGTTGTTGGAAAGCCTCTCGAGGAGAGATGGAAGGAGAAGCATTTCTAGAGGAGTACATAGCACTGAAAGAAGGAATGGGCAAGATGAAGGAGAGCTATGTGAAATTACTATCTGACAGATATCATCTCATCATGGTGGCTGAGATGTACCATAGTGCATTAAAGAAGGAGGAAGAAGAACCAGATAGGCTCACTCATGAGTTGGAGATCACCAATAACTCATTGAAGAGCACAAAAAGATCCCTTCAAGAGTCAAAGTTGAATATATGTCAACTTCAAAAGTATTTGAAGGTGTCACACCTTTCATGATGCATGGAAGGAAATGTTTTGGGTATAATAGAGGAACCTCATGTGGAGGACAACCATGAGAAATGAGCAGATTTGTAGGTGCTTGTGAAAAGCTATGGGGAAGAAAATATTGGTCGAGCACTCATTGATATTGAGAGTAAGGATGAAGTGTTATTCTCCATCATAAATATGGATGATCACATTCAATACAAATCAACAAATAAAATTCCTTGTTCATCCATTGATTGGGTGGATAGAGGCACCTTGGGAATGGAGACTATGGGAGGTAAAATGTTTAATTTATGCAATAAATCTTGGTTGATATTGACATTGTCCTGACATGTGGGAAGCCATAAATATTTAATTTGAAGCCATTCGATACCTTCCATATGCATGCACAGAGGTGCATTCTAAATTTTTTGTGCTTGAATTTTTTTTGGATGCAGATGATGAGTTCTAAGCACATGGACATTTCCCAAGAAAGGCTGAATTTTCTCATGAAATGCATTCTCTTTTCACTGAAGAGTCAGAAGAAATCCCTTGTGTTGTACTATGCCATGATAGGTTTGATGCATACACACCTTTGGTGAACACATTTTGTAGAGAGTTGTTCCACTATAATTTATTCCACACACCTATGGAAACGAACACACATAGGGATGAAAATTGGGTGAAGGGATTTTTCCTATTGATGCCACATGAGGAGCAGGAGGCTCCCACATATTCCATTGATGAATTAAGGGTTCAACCATGTGGTATGAAAAGTTCACCATTCCCTTTTTGTGTGGACAAGAAACATAAGAGGCATATATTTGATGTCTTCATCATGCATGGCTATGCATGGAAGTTCCACTTGAGATAGTTTGGTGGAACAAGTAGCAGAAGTTTGAGTTTTTGCACCAGAACAAACATAGCAAATGAGAAATTCCATTTATGGTGGGAAAATATCATAAATTTTCAGTTGGGCATGGGGAGAGATGAACCTCCAGTATGGTGGCATGATTTTCACATCCTCATTTTCATCCTCTGTGATGAATTTTTTTGTTATTATTACTGATGATTGAAAGGAGGTAGGTAATTCCATGGGATCCTGATATTCTTGGGAATGACAAATTTCCAAAAGTACCAGTAGAACTTGGATCCTTGCATGGGAGGAAGTGGGATCCAGGAATTCTACTCAGCCACCTTAACTAGGTGGAAAATTTTGTTTACATAGGTGGTCATCGGGGAAATGACTTAGATCAAAGGGAGCAACAAAAACATGGTGGAAAAAATTTGCAGCACTCTAGAATGCTTCTTCTTGAGGACAAACATATTTGGGAGGGGAGGACTGTCATGTCCTAATATTTTTGGACATAAAAGTGTTGACCTTTCCCAACACCTTGGGGGTCAAAATATGCATTAATTACCTCACTTAGGGATTTTTGGCCAAATATTATTTATGAGGCTTACACTTAGTTTTATTTAATTAATTAATTAATTAATGTGCAAATAATACGTGGAATTGAGCTTGCCATGTCAGGAGGGCACAATGGGAAATCCAAATTGCCAAGGAAGAGAAATAGAAATTATATGACAAAAACAATCAGATGGAAAAGGGAAAGTGCTAAAAAACCAAAGAAAAATGGTTAGTCACAAAAAGGAAACATAAAACCAAAGGAGTGTGCAATTGTTATTTTGGAGTGTAGTGACAAAAGCAGAATGCAGAAAAATATTTCATAATGAAAAGAGGAAACATCAGACCAAAGGAGGGCGCAGTTTCCCTTTTTTGAGTTCAGTCACAAAAGCAAGAAAGTCAATAAGTTCCGTCATAAGGAAAAATAACAACTCTGGGTCAAGGAAAGCATAGTTTCCAACTGGGATGAAGGATACAAGAATGGAAACATCTTTGAGGACTCAAACTTGCTAAAATTCTCATGGAGGGTGCATTCATGGTTAGGGTTACGGTTTCTAAGTGGATGACTTGCTCTTATAGGTAACCTATTACCTATACCTTCTCAACAAGTCACCAGTGGTTTATAATAAAAAAAATTGAGCTCATTAACTTAGTTTGGTTAATGTGTGTTTTGATATTGATTGAATCTAAGCTTCATTACTAATTTTTGTTCCTCAGTCTATTGGGACATGTGCCACAAGTCCTTTCCTTCCCTTACCATTTCTTCTTGTCCCCTTCTACTTTCATTGCAGGTGATGGTGAGATTATGATCAACATCCTAAGTTTCATATCATGCATCTACAACAGCTCAGCCACCCATTGAATATGAGCTCCATTGAATCCCGACTTCACCTATGCTCCCATTCCTAGTTTGATGAGAGATTTGGGCCTCCTGCCCTTAGTTATGGATCCTATCTGTGGAGAGATCAGTCCTCCAATATTCTTAATGTTATGTTTAGACATAAATACAACATTATCATTTATTTGATACAGTAATATTTCATGCTCCAGAGAGATCCTATGTTTAGTTTCCATGAATGAGCCTTATTTTCCCACTAGATGGGGGTTTTATGGGTTTTTATGCAATAAGAGTAAATATATTTCATGGGAATAATATTAAATGATTTTAAATGCTTAGAAATTATATATTATTCTCTTTTATCATTTATTATAATGCTTGTATGTAAACATATATGAAATTTATAAATTATTGCACACCCTAGCTAGTTGACTAGTTAAATTTGACTAGTCTCTCCATTTTTGTAATTCAGAGAGTTATGTACATTAGAATGCAATTATAGAAGTTTTTGGATGTTTTTTATTGGACCCTATGTCCATAAAAACCCATAAAATAATATTTAGTAGGGTCTGTACCCTATTTCAAAAGCCATCTTTGCACAGGACCTCACTAGGCCAAAATTGCAAAATTTTCCCAAATCTCTCCTAAACTTCCCAAAATTTTACATAAATTTTAAGAATTGTTCATAAAATTATTGGATTATTTATAATTTTCTTATAAAATCTCTTTAATTATCCCCAAGCCTCTGGTTGAAAGGATTTGAAGGAATCTTCTTAGTCTCACGGTTGGGTGACCCAAAAGTGTGGGAGTAAGTTTCAGCATAGGTGACTCTGAGCAATAAATGGTCCCTGATATAAATGTGTTAGGGAATATGATCTCTATGTCATTAAATTTTCCTTGGTTTCTTCCCTCTTCCCGCTTCCATTCCTATGAATCTCTCAGTAAAATACCTTTATTTTCCTAGTCCAAAAATTTACTGAATGTATGCAAGTTTTATATCAGAATTTTACATTAAATTTGCAGTAGTATTAGTGTTCATATCTGTATATCAAATCTGTAACATTACAGACTCACAAGTCTAACTTGATATTACTCACAAGTCCGGAGAACGACTCTTGATGCTATACAATTAACACTCCCTCTCAGCGAGGGAGACATTCTTCGCTTTACCAAGAATTTCCTACCATACCAAAATTTATCTCAGAAGTATCTCAACTTCTTCATTGACAATGACTTGTCCATAAATTTGCAATCTTCTCATTAGTAGCTATGTACTAAAATTTTATTTTACATGACCATGACTTTGATGAAGTAAAACTTCATCTCAATGTGTTCTATCATAACACATGGTTTTTTTTAGAAATCTTGACTATTAACACCTAATAATTGTAGGCTCAAGTATTTCACCCTAGTATATATCTTCCAAAGCTACACTACTCATCAACAGGTAGTACTATATAAAAAACACATTTTTCTTCGGTAGTACTCTTGGACATAGAGCTTGCTTTTGTAGTACTAGACGCAATACACATAGCTAATTACAAGCTATATAATAGGTCTACTATGTATCAAAATACAATAAATAACCTATTCTAATGTTCCTCAAAGGTACTCAAACATATGCTTATCCACATGCATAAAAATACAATAGGTTTGTTAGGTACTTTAAGAGACCAACCAACCACTTATTCAAAGTAGAATCGCATGAATCCAATCCAGAATGCAGTTTATCTAAACTAGAAACTATGGATTCCATATCCATCAAAAACAACACATTAAATGTGTACTTATCATGTAGAAAGGAAATCTTATATTTTCTTTCAATTTTCAACATTTGTTGACTTTAAGAATCTTCTACCATCTTAAGAAGTTCTTATTGAAATTTCCATTCTCTACCATGTTCTTCAAGGCCTGATCACTTTCATAGTGTTTTCATATCATAGAAACCCACATAGCCAACTGTATGGCTATATAAACTCTCCAAGAGGTTTAACTATTATCTAACAGTATAGACTATAACTCTGTTAGAAAATAGGACCGCAGAGCAATAACACATATACAGTTAAATCATTAAACAAGATGCAAAACACATTAAAAACATTACAGAGAGACATAGATATAACGTGGTTCACCCAAACGATGGGCTACATCCACAAAGAAATTTCTAGTCCTTTTATTACAGTCCAGAAAGATGAAGGGATACAACATGCAGCAAAACCGTTGCACTTCCTCTTCACGCTCTCATAGTCTCTCCCAAACAATCACAGAGATTGTTTACAATACAAAATAATACCATACACAGTCGTGTTACAATGCTTTCTTTTATAGGGGAAATACCATGGGAAAATACTAAGGTTAACCCAATACCATGGGTCCACAAAACTGTTGGCCAACACACATCCCAAATTTTTTTCTCAGGAATGGAAGATTAGGCTCCACAACCAACAATCTCCCACTTGGAGACTAATCACAGCAACTCCACCACTACTGCATTCGCTGGACTATGCTCTGGACCTTGGACTTGGAAAATTTCTTATTTTCACCTTCATGCTTGAAGGCCAACAAAAACCAAGCAGGAACTTAGTTTCTCTCTAGCTACTCCTTTTGTCAACATGTCTGTTGGATTCTGGATAGTATGTATCTTTTCCAGTTTTAACAGTTCTTCATATAGAACATATCTTATGAAGTGGTACTTGAGATGTATATGGTTAGTCTTCGAATGAAAGGCTGAGTTCTTTGCAAGATGAATGGCACTCTGGTTGTCACAATATAACCTACTATTCTCCTGCTTCTTACCCAATTCTTCCATGAACCTCTGCAACCAAATCATCTCCTTACTAGCCTCTATAGCAGCAACATACTCTGCTTCCATTGTTGAAAGTGCAACAACCTGTTACAGTTTTGAAATCTAGCTTACTGTTGTTCCACCCATAGTAAATACATACCCTGTGGTGCTCCTCCTGCTGTCTTTATCACCAGCCATATCTGCATCAACATATCCTTGTAGAACAGTGTCTGAACCTCCAAAACATAATGCATGTGAAGTGGTACCTCTCAAATACCTGAGAATCCACTATACTGCTTTCCAATGCTCTTTACATGTATTATTCATATACCTGCTCACAACTCCAACTGCATGTGCAATATCTAGTCTTGTGCACACCATGGCATACATCATGCTTCCAACCGCTGATGAATAGAGAATCCTGGACATGTAATCTATTTCTTCCTATGTCTCTGGACACATCTCCTTACTTAGTTTGAAATGTTTGGCTAAAGGTGTACTAACTGGTTTTGGATTCTGCATTCTAAACCTCTACAACACCTTTTCTATGTACTCACCTTAAGACAACATCAATTTGCAATTTTTCCTGTCTCTTGTTATTCTCATACCAAGGATTTGCTTTGCAGCACCCAAATCCTTCATCGCAAATGAATTAGCTAGTTTTATTTTGAGCACATTTATATCCTGCATGTTAGAACCTGAAACAAGCATGTCATCCACATACAATAAAAAGATAATATATCTTCCGTTATCTAGCCTCTTGAAATAAACACAGTGGTCAAAATGCCATCTATCATAACCTTCTTCTGTCATAAACTTATCAAATTTTAAATACCACTACCTTGAAGCTTGCTTCATGCCATACAAGCTCTTCTTCAACCTGCAAACCAAATTCTTCTTACCTTTTACCTCATACCCCTATGGCTATTGCATATAAATCTCTTCCTCCAAATCCCCATGCAGAAAGGTTGTTTTTACATCTAACTGTTCAAGATGCAAATCTTCTACCGCCACTAGACTTAAAATAGTTCTAATTGAAGTCATTTTAACAACAGGAGAAAATATTTCATCAAAGTCTATACCTTTCTTTTGTGCAAACCTTTTTACAACAAGTCTAGCCTTGTATCGCTTCTTGCCTCCATCTTCTTCCTTCAACCTGTAAACCCATTCATTCTACAATGCCCTTTTTTCTGCAGGAAACTTAACCAGATCCCAAGTCTGGTTTCTTACCAATGAGTCCATCTCCTCATCCATGCCTTGCTCCCACTTCTTTCTAGTTTCTACCGGCATTGCTTCTTCATAAAATTCTAGTTCACTTGAATCAGTCATCAATAAATAATACAGTGAAGGAGAGAATCGTTCAGGGGGTCTACTTAACCTTGTAGACTTTCTTACAGTTGCAGGAGTTTCAGGTACCTACTACTTCTCTTGATTTTCTGGTGCCTTTGGAACTTCATTTTCTTTGATTTCATCAAGCACTGTGTACTCTGTGTTTTCCTTTTCTTCTTTCTTTCCCTGCAACTAATCTTTGTACATGACCTTTTCATTGAATACTACATCTCTACTCCTAATGATTTTGTGATTTTTAAGATCCCATAAGTGATAACCAAAATCATCAACCCTGTATCCAATAAAGGTACATTTCTTGGATTTAGCCTCAAGCTGTTG
>LPNX010960325.1:528837-549789 GCA_001517045.1 Pseudotsuga menziesii | reverse complement strand
ATGGAAAGCATATAGAAAGTTTCTGTGAGATATGGATGAATGTTGTATTGGCTAAATAGTTGCATGATGCATAAGAATTTGTCATTATGCATATGTAGTTCTAACCAGGAAACTGGTGCATTTGAATTGTAGGAAAGGTCCTGTACAACCTCCTAAAATAAAATAAGGATGAGACTTGTTCCGAAGAACAAGTGATGACAATTCAATAAACATGAATCTGAAGCTCCCAAGGTCAGAGACACCATGACGAAAGAAAGAGCTTCAAAGAGCGGTAGATCCACCTCGAAGGATGAAGACCACCATGGGTATGAGAGATAACTTAAGATGAAGAAAAAAAATTAAAAAAAAATGCTATGAAAGAAGCTATGATCAAAGAATAACAGTTGATTATGGGGAATGATGTATATGATATGATTTCGAGACATAAAGGGAAGTATGTAGTATCTTCCATATGGATCTGCAAGAACAAGTGTACAAAGCAAGACTCGTGATTTGCCTCAGAAAGAATAGGCTATGACATGACATACTCTATTAACCAGTATATATAAAGCATAGAATCACCTATACATAATGAAGAAGGAAGATAATACTCCACCTCAGGGGGAGTGACTACAGAAGATATCTGAGTTCGACACGGTACGACATGATGGACAGCTTCCTGATGGATCGAGAATTTACCAAGAGTAAAGTGGGTTCCAACCTTCAAAGTTGAATGCATAAGACTAGGATATGTTATGATCTGACAATACGAACTCATGGAAGATGTTATGATGATGTTTTGGATATAGTACTCAAACCAGAAAGCAAGTAGGTGGTATCTTACAAATGGATTTGCAAGATAAAATATGTCGTTGATAGAAGTAAGGAAATACTTGTGGCTAGAGGTTTCTATAAGAAAGAGGGAATTAATTTTGAAGAGACACTTACTCCAGGAAGCAAGGTACACTTCCTTTAGAACTATGATGGTAGTTGCTTCCATGATGAAGTAAAGACAATTCTTCCTTAATGGTATGATTGGGGAAGAGTTTTACAGCGAAAGGATTTGAAGTTGAAGACAGATGGACTCATATATGTAAGTTGAAGAAGGGCCTCTATGGCATGAAGCAAGCTCCCAGAGCTTGGTATAGAAATTTCCTGTCAATTATGGGTTTTACCAAGAGTAAAGCTGATCCTAACCTTTATCTCAAGGTTGTAGAAGATGAACCTATCATCCTGTTATTATATGTGTATGACTTATTCTTTACAGGGAAGGAGAAACAGATCATGGAAAGCAAGAAGAAACTAGCAGAAGAATTTGAGATGAAAGACCTTGGGTTAATGCACTATTTCCTAGGTCTGGAAATATGACAAAGTTCAAAAGAAATATTTCTCAACCAGGGAAAGTATGCGGTAGAGATATTGAAGAGATTAAATATGTTGGAATGCAAAGCCATGGCCATGCCCATGGACTCCAACCTGAAGCTGTTAGATGATGACTCATCAGAGTTAGTAGATACGACTCATTACAGACAGATCATTGGGTCATTGATGTACTTAACAAATACCAGACCAAACATTTGTTTGGCTGTGAACACCTTAAGTCAATATCTTGTTCAACCAATATGGGTTCACCTAGTAGCTGCAAAACATGTGATGAGATATCTGAAAGGGAATATAGACCTTGGTCTATACTATGATGGTATCCATGACTACAGATTGTATGGCTATACAGATGCAGATTGGGTTGGAAGTATATCAGATAGGAAAAACACATCAGGTAGATGCTTTTGTTTGGGGTTTGCTATGAGTTCATGGTTTAGCAGGAAATAGTCCATTGTTTCTCTTAGAACAACAAAATCAAAATACATAGCAAATTGCTTTGCTAAGTTGTGAATCCATATGGATTCAGAAGCTGATATCAAGTCTCCTTGACCTGAAGATGGATACTACATTGATTCTATGTGATAACGAGAGTTGTGATAACAGAGAACCTTGTGTTTCGTCGTAACACATAGAAATCCGATATTTCTACATACAAGATAAAGATGCAGATGATGATGTTTCAATATTCCCATACTAAAGATATATATGATGCTTTCAGTATTCACATACTGGAGATACAGATGGTGATAGTTCAGTATTCACATACTGAAGATGTAAATGATGGTGGTTTAGATGATGATGTGCTGACGAAGCCTATATCCCGAGTAAAGTTCAAACACTTTCAAGACAAGCTTGGTGTGGTTTGGAAAGACCTTCCTTGAAATGGGGAGTAGTGATGTTGCAATGGGATTGTATCATCCTGGGACATATGTCCAGAAGTGATCCAATGACCTTGTTCATCGAGAATGTAGCAAGATTGTATCATCCTTGAACTTCAGTTCAGAACGGATCCGGTGAACTTCGGTCATTGAGAAGGTGGCAGGATTGTATCATCCTTGGACTTCGGTTCAGAATGGATCTGGTGAAATTCGGTCATCGAGAAGGTGGCAGGATTGTATCATCCTTGGACTTCGGTTTAGAACGGATCCGGTGAACTTCGGTCATCAAGAAGGTGGCAGGATTGTATCATCCTTGAACTTTGGTTCAGAATGGATCCGGTGAACTTCGGTCATCGAGAAGGTAGTAGGATTGTATCATCCTTGAACTTTGGTTCAGAATGGATCCGGTGAACTTCGGTCATCGAGAAGGTAGTAGGATTGTATCATCCTTGAACCTCGGTTCAGAATAGATCCAGTGACTTTGGTACTCGAGAAAGTGTGTTGATCCCATAATTCCAATAGGAAGGATTGTCTGAGTTCCACAACTGTGTTGATCCCATAATTCTGAAAGGAAGGATCGTTAGTAACTCTGTAAAGACCTAAATCCCGTAATTCCGAAAGGAAGGATCATTGAATTGATCTCGTAATTCCAATAGGAAGGATTGTCTGAGTTCCACAGATGTGTTGATCCCATAATTCTGAAAGGAAGGATCGTTAGTAACTTCGTAAAGACATAAATCCCATAATTCCGAAAGGAAGGATTGTTGGTAGCTCTGTAAAGACTTGATCCCGTAATTCCAATAAGAAGGATTGTCTGAGTTCCACAATTGTGTTGATCCCATAATTCCGAAAGGAAGGATCGTTAGTAACTCCGTAAAGACCTAAATCCTGTAATTCCAAAAGGAAGGATCATTGAATTGATCCCGTAATTCCAAAAGGAAGGATCATTGAATTGATCCCGTAATTCCAATAGGAAGGATTGTCTGAGTTCCACAGATGTGTTGATCCCGTAATTCCGAAATGAAGGATCGTTAGTAACTCCGTAAAGACCTAAATCCCATAATTCCAAAAGGAAGGATCGTTGGTAGCTCCGTAAAGACTTGATCCCGTAATCCAACAGGAAGGATTGTCTAAGTTCCACAGATGTGTTGATCCTGTAATTCCAATAGGAAGGATTTTCTAAGTTCCACAAATGTGTTGATCCTGTAATTCCGAAAGGAAGGATCGTTAGCAACTCCGTAAAGACCTAAATCCTGTAATTCCGAAAGGAAGGATCGTTAGTAGCTCCGTAAAGACTTGATCCCGTAATTCCGAAAGGAAGGATCGTCTAAGCTCCAAAAATGTGTTGATCCCGTAATTCCTAAAGGAAGGATCGTTAGTAACTCCGTAAAGACCTAAATCCTGTAATTTCGACAGGAAGGATCCTCTGAGTACCACAGACATGTTGATCTCGTAATTCCGAAAGGAAGGATCATGTTGATGTTTTGATGATGATGATGTTGATGTTTTGATGATAATGATTTTATGATAATGATGATGTACTGATCAAAAGATCAGAGTGTGATGATGATGATATTTTGATGTTTTGATGATGTTGAATGCTTTGATCATAATGATGTTTTGATGATGTTGATGTTTTCATGATGATGATGTTTTTGTGATGATGATGATATTTTGATGTTTTGATGATGTTGAATGCTTTGATCATAATGATGTTTTGATGATGTTGATGTTTTCATGATGATGATGTTTTTATGATGATGATGTTTTTATGATGATGATGATGTACTGATCAAATGATCAAGAGTATGATGATGATGATGTACTGATCGAAAGATCAGAGTGTGATGATGATGATGATCATTATGTGATGATGACGACATACTGATCAAAAGATCAGAATAGGATGATGATGATTCTGTTTGAGAGTTGAAGTATGATGATGGTGTTGATCACGATGTTACTAATCAGAATGTGATGATGTTGCTGATCGAAAGGTCAAAATGCTGAAGATGTCTTTGCTCATCAAAAGATCAAAGTGCTGAAGATATTGCTGATCAAAATCATGAAGATATTGGTGATGATCGAAAGGTCAAAGTGCTGAAGATGTTGCTGCTGATCGAAAGGTCAAAGTGTTGAAGATGTTGCTGAAAATGTTGTTGATCGAAAGGTCAAAGTGCCGAAGATGTTGCTGATCGAAAGGTCAAAGTGCTGAAGATGTTGCTGCTGATTGAAAGGTCTAAGTGCTGAAGATGTTGCTGATCAAAAGATCAAAGTGTTGAAGATGTTGCTGATCAAAAGGTCAAAATATGTTGATGTTGATGAAAGAGTTGCTATCATCAAATATTGAATACGAAGACTATACGATGTTGAAAAGCTTCCAATGATTTATAGATGTGTTACCCTGATGATGTTGATGATGTCCTCTCCTACTATTGTTGTTGTTGATGTTGTTGTAGAATACCCTTCTCGTTAAGGGGGAGTGTTGAATATTGTAACTTCGAAGAATATTCTATATGTATCTTTTGTGGTCCCCGATGGTCCTACCGGGAGAACTACTTGTATTATCTTGTACCCCGATAATTCTAATCGGAAGAACTAATAAGAGTCATGAGGTTGTCCCCTCTATTTGTAAAGGTGGGTCATTAGCATCCCGGTGTGGTTACTTGAGCCTACATGTGTAACTCGAGACTACATGATTAACTCAAGCCTACATGTCGGATGAGTTAATTCAAGTGAACAGATGAATATAAATAGAGGTGTGGTGCTTCTCATTTGAGACACACACACTCTCACTTGTGTAGCGCATTAGTGGAGAAGAGAAGTAGCTAGAGAAGGAGGAGGATTAGGCTTTGATCTCCTAGTTGGTTTTATCTTTTATCTTTTGGGGAATCTATATTGAGGAAGCTTTTGCTGGGTTTTTTCCTTTAGGGTTTTCCCAGGATAAATCTTTGTGTTCTCCTTTTGTATGGTTGTGCTTGTCTATCTTTCAGTGATCCTGTTTATATGCTTTTGTTATGAAATCGAAATGAAATACTAATGATCTAGCTTAGCATATGAAAATTTAACAGGAATACCAATCCATCATAAAGAATGATGTATGGGAAATAGTACTAAGACCAAAAGACAAGTCAGTGGTATCCTCGAAATGGATCTCCAAAACAAAGCACTCAACAGATGGTAGTATAGAAAAGTACAAGGCAAGATTCATAGCTCGCAGGTTCTCCCAGAAAGAAGGACCTTTGCTCCAATAGCTAGGTACACTTCAATTAGAACCGTCCTTGCCTTGGCATCCAACATGAAGTGGAAGTTACATCAGATGGATGTAAAGACAACCTTTCTAAATGGCTTGAAATAAGAAGAAGTTTATATAAAAAAACCACAAGGTTTCGAGACTGGCGATTGGGAAGCTTATGTATGTAAGCTAAATAAAGCATTGTATGGGCTAAAGTAAGCACTCAAAGAATGGTATGGAAGAATCGATGGATTCCTGATGAGTTTAGGCTTTACTAAGAGTAAATCAGATTCTAACCTCTACTATAATATTGAGGGTGATGGAATTATGATACTAATACTATATGTGGATGATTTATTCTTGATAGGGGAAGATAAGCCCATCAACGAATGTAAGAAGAAGCTCACTACAGAATTTGAGATGAAAGACCTTGGAATGATGAGCTACTTTCTAGGTCTTGAAGTATGAAAAAATCCAGATGAGATTTTCCTAAACTAAGGAAAATACATAGTAGAAATACTAAAAATATTTGGGATGATATATTGCAAGGCTATGACTACTCCAATGAAAACAAATTTGAAACTATTAAATGATGATACCTCGGAAGCTATAGATGTCGCATTGTACAGACAAATTATTAGTTCACTGATGTACTTAACCAATACAAGACCATATATATGTTTTGATGTAAACACACTAAGTTAGTATATGGTGAATCCCAAGCATATTCACATGATAGGAGCAAAACATGTGATGAGGTAACTAAAGGGAAATTTAGATTATGGGCTCGGATATGCATCGAATGGTTAGATCAGATTATATGGGTTCACAGACTCAGATTGGGTAGGAAGTGATACAGATAGAAAGAGTACTTCATGATTTTGTTTTAGTTTGGGATCATGCATGATCTCATGGTTCAGTAGAAAGCATACCAATATTGCACTTAGAACAACGGAAGCTAAATACATTACAGCATGTTCAGCCTGTAGTGAAGAATTATGGCTTCGAAATATGTTGGCAGGATTATTTGATGCAGAGATAGATGTTACTGATATCCTTTGTGATAATTAGAGTTGTATCAAGATGCAGAGATAGATGTTAATGATTGCTAAAGGAAGTAAGGCATGTTCCCTCTATGAAAAGAAATCTGATCTCAATATGGTAGTTGTGAGATAATGACTATTTGTCTATGTTTGGAAAAACATGGCAGAATATCACTAAAGGAACACTGGTAATAGAAAAAAGAGATAGGATATGTACGTTGTATTTATGTCCTCATAATACTTATTATTCTATCTCCGTCATTTCCACACAAACAGGTGCAACATTGTGGCATCATAGGCGTGGCCACATGAGTGAGAAGGGGATGTAGATTCTCCATTCAAGGAAATTGCTTCCATATCTGAAGCAGATAAGTTTGGAATTATGTGAGAACTGTGTTTATGGAAAACATAAGAGACTTAAATTTCTTAGGGTTGGAAACAAAAGAAGAGTGAAAATTTATAGCTTGTGCATACAGATGTATGGGAACTGGCTCAGGTAAAATCTCTTGGTGGCTCTCATTATTATGTTAATTTTATTGATGATGCAACTAGAAAAAACTTGGGTTTATTGCATTACACAAAAATATGATGTGTTTTCTACTTTTAAGAAGTGGAAATATTGGTTGAGAATGAGACAGGGAAAGTTTTGAAGTATCTGACATTTGATAATGGAGGTGAATACTATAGTAAGGAGTTTGACATTTATTGTTCATACCATGGGATTCATAGAAAGAAGATAGTTTCAAGAACACCAAAATAGAATGGTGTGTCAGAAAGGATGAATAGGGAGACCATGGACTGTGCAAGGTGTATGAGGTTGAATTCAGGATTTCCCTTACAGTTTTGGGTTGATGGTGTAGATCCTACTATTTATTTAATAAATAGAGGGCATTCAAGCGCTTTGCATGGTGGAATTCCATAGTGGGAATGGACATGTAAAAAGGTAAACTACTCATTTATTAGAACTTTTGGTTACAAAGCATTTGTCCATATTGATAAATAAAATAGAAAAAATATTGAGGATAAATCCAAGAAATACACCTTTATTGGATACGGGGTTGATGATTTTGGTTATCGTTTATGGGATTATGAAAATCATTAAGAGTATAGATGTTGTATTCAATGAAATGGTTATGTACAAATATCAGTTGCGGGGAAAGAACGAGGAAAAGGAAAACACAAAGTACATAGTGCTTCATGAAATCAAAGAAAATGAAGTTCCAAAGGTACCCAAAAATCAAGAACAACAACAAGTACCTCAAATTCCTACAAATGTAAGAAGATCTACCAGGTTAAGTAGACCTCATGAATGATTCTCTCCTTCACTATATTATTTATTGATGGTTGATTCTTGTGAACCATAATGTTACGAAGAAACAATGAAGTTGGAAACTAGAAAGAAGTGGGAGAAAGGTATGAATGAGGAGATGGACTCATTGGTAAGAAACCACACTTGGGATCTGGTTGAGTTTCCTTCCGGTAAAAGAGAATTGCAGAATAAATGGGTTTACAGGTTGAAGGAAGAATATGGAGGAAATAAGCGGTACAAGGATAGAATTGTTGTAAAGGGGTTTGCACAAAAGAAAGGTATATATTTTTATGGAATATTTTCTCCTCTTGTTAAAATGACTTCAGTTAGAACTATTTTAAGTCTAGTAGCAGTAGACGATTTGCATCTTGAACAGTTAGATGTAAAAACAACCTTTCTCCATCAAGATTTGGAGGAAGATATTGATATGCAACAACCACAGGGGTATGAGGTCAAAGGGAAGGAGAATTTGGTTTGTAGGTTGAAGGAGAACTTGTATGGCCTGAAGCAAGCTCCAATGTAGTGGTATTTAAAATGTGATAAGTTTATGATAGAACAAGGTTATAGTAGATGCCATTCTGACCACTGTGTTTATTTCAAGAGGCTAGATAATGGAAGATATATTATCTTGTTATTGTGTTTGGATGACATGCTTGTTGCAGGGTCTAACATGCAGGATATCAATGTTCTCAAAAGGAAACTAGCTAAAGCATCTGCAATGAAGGATTTGGGTGCTGCAAAGCATATCCTTGGTATCAGAATAACAAGAGACTGGAAAAATCACAAATTGACATTGTCTCAAGGTGAGTACATAGAAAAGGTGTTGGAGAGTTTTAGAATGTAGAATGCAAAACTAGTTAGTACACATTTAGCCAACCATTTCAAACTAAGTAAGGAGATGTGTCCCAAGACACAGGAAGAGATAGAATACATGTCCAAGGTTCAATATTCATCAATAGTTGGTAGCTTGATGTATATCATGCTATGCACAATACTAGATATTACACATGTAGTGGGAGTTGTGAGTAGGTATATGAACAATCTCGGTAAAGAGGATTGGAAAACAATACAATGTATTCTCAGGTATTTGAGAGGTACCACTTCTCATGCATTATGTTTTGGAGGTTTAGACATTGTTCTACAGGGATATGTTGATGTAGATATGGCATATGATAAAGGCAGTAGGAGGAGCACCACATGGTATGCTTTTACTGTAGATGGAACAACAATAAGTTGGATTTCAAAACTACAAAAGTTTGTTGCACTTTCAACAACGGAAGCATAGTATGATGCTGCTACAGAGGCTAGTAAAGAGAGATTCGGCTGCAGAGGTTCATGGAGGAATTAGGTAAGAAGAAGGAGAATAGAATGTTGTACAGTGGCAGTCATAGTTCCATTCATATTGCAAATAAATCATCCTTTCATTGAAAGGATAAACATATACATCTCAAGTACCATTTCATAAGATCTATTCTAGAAGATGAAATGTTAAAGTTGGAAAATATACATACTAGTCAGAATCCTATAGACATGTTGACAAAGGTAGTAACCAAAGAGAAATTGAGTTCCTGCTTGGTTTTTGTTGGCCTTCAAGCATGAAGGTGAAGATGAGAAATTTTCCAGCTCTAAGAGCATAGTCCAAAAAATGCAGCAGTGATGGAGTTGTTGTGATCAGTATCCAAGTTGGGTATTGTTGGTTGTGGAGCTTGATCTCCATGATTCAAAGATGGTATTTCAGCCATGTTTGGATCCCAGCACCTAACAAGGGGGTATGGGGGGGATTCCCCACCCACTATAGTCGCTAGGAGGATCCGAGCGGGGGGGACGACGACTATTATGGGATCCCCACTGGTGGGGGTTCAGGGGCACTACCCCCATCGTGAAAATATAGGAAAAATTCCTTGTAAAATGTTGTAATTTCATAGTCATGACTTAGTCAATAATGGGATTTACGGTCCCATGTTTTTGGGAATCCTATGGTATTCCATTTATGAAAGGAAGACATTATAATATGACTATGTATTGTATTACAATGTTGTAAATCCAATCTCTGTGATTATGATAGAGATATTGTGAAAGAGTGAAGAGGAAGTGAAAATTGGTTGTTGTAGGTTGTATCCCTTCATTTTGTTGAACAAAATAATAATAAAAGGCTGACAATTTTTGTGTGTATATCCCATTTTGGGTGAACCTCATTATATTTGGTGTCTCTCTTGTAATGTGTTTTACATTTGCATCTTGTTTATGGTTATTGTTGTGCAATCCTGTTTTTCTAACTTCAACATAATTCCAAAGTCTAAGAGTACATATCTCTACATGATAGTCATGAAACACATTAAAAAACCTTTATATATGATCTATAGCAACATATAACAATCAAAATATAAAGTACTTATCTTTTATTGATTTGTGTGGGATCCCTCTTGATAGAGCTCTGCACCATTATGGAGAAAATTGGAGTCCTTCTTTAGTCACTTGAATGGAAGATCTTCTTTGTAGTGAAAGGATTTATCCCTTTCTTCATTCTTGCTGTGAGAACAAGATTCTCCTCTTTAGTGTACACAACCTTGATTTGGATGCACCCCTCTTCTTGAATCAAGGCCTTATTCTTGAAAATATTGACGAGTGTATAAAAAAACTCCCTTTTGATCTTCAACAAAATGATCCTGGACATGAGATTGTCCTTAACCAAATCAAAGATGATATGCTTGGCCTTTTCTTGATTTTTCTTGAATTTGATTCGCCCTCCATTGGTGGTAGGATCATCTACCACTGTGGATACATAACCATCAAGGTTACGATCTTCAAGAATATTCAACACCCTCGCACTAGTACACATGGCTCAAAAGTTCCATGAAATATTGCCACGAATAAGTTAAAATCGATATTTTCATGGATAAACAGATAAAAATTTTGAAAAGAAAATGTTATGGCCCCTGATAATCGTCGCTATAGAAACAAATGCTCATGGAAATAGTGATAAAATCACAACATTCTTCGTTATAGCAACGATAAACTTAACACGTGTAACATCAACGATCATCATAGTAACGGTCATTGGCTTTTTGTTATTGTTGAAATTTGATCGTTGTGCATTTTCGTTGGAACCCCCATGATCATTGATCTATAAATACATGTTCTTAAGACATATTTAAACAAATTATTTTCTATAGTTGCAACCATTTTTCTGTTGATTGTTCGATCTATGATTTGAAGAGTCCGATACTGGTTTAACACATCAAATGTTTGATCTCCTTCGGTTTCTAGGTTAGTATTTTTAAATTCTTTGTGTCCTTTAATGTGTAGGGTCATACATAAAGTGAGTCAACTATTCATTTTCTCCTGAATACTAATGCAAATATAGATTTGTCGCTAAGAATATGATAGATACACATGCTCTATTTTAGGGACATTTACTAATTATATTTTTCACTTTCCATGTCACGTCCTTTAATTTCCTGACTCCTTTAATATATATATATATATATATATATATATATATATATATACAATTTACTTATATATTGATTGATTTTTTTCTGTTCTTATAGGCTATTAGAATGTCAAATAAATATACTTGGGAAGAAAATAATAAGAGGTATGCTAAGTTTAAGGCAACATTGGAGGAAAAGGGTTATGGAAAGTGTTATTTCCCTTGCAATGATTGCAGGGGTTTGCGAATGAAGATAATTTTAAGAAAAAAACTGAAAACATTATAAGGAGAAGGGGCATGCTGAATGGGGGTATGAATATTGAAAATTTTCTAGAACCCCAACCCGCTTTCAATTTCATTTTTGCATATGGTTTAATGCCCAAACCCCATCATGCATGTGCATTAAAAAATTTAAAAAATGAACTGAAAACATAAAACACATGAGATTTATTTTCTTCTTTTTGAACTCTGAAAATTATAACAGCCCTAATCTCATACTTAGAAATTTTAAATCGGCCACACATGAAAATAAACACTCAGGTTTTTGGTCAAATTGACCCAGGAAAAACCACAAAGGGAAAACCTATACTTCAGAGAGAGATTTTATTCTTCAGGAAAAATTAACAATAAATTACATCAGTACTTATCTCACCATTTCTTCCTTGAAATGTGTGCCAAATAACCACTATACGATCTGCACTAAATTCTAGAATTAACACCTTGAAATTCGTTGCCATTGACAGCAGTACGGTCCACACATACGCCCTCAATTTTTGTGCGTTAAATTCCTCGAAATTTGTGTTGTATGGTTCTTGTACCCTCCTCAAAATTTTTGCCCCATGCCTTGAATTCAGTGTTGCTATACAGATCTGTACTATACGAACTATATGGAATCTGCCTTGATTTCAGTGCAAATTAAATGCAGTTGTACGACTGCCTTAGAATTCATGCCTCCTGCTAGTTTTATTCTCTTGGAAAATGTGCCTTCTCATAATTTTTCTTCCTTAAAATTTTGTGCAAGGGTTTTTTCTCTGGTTCTTCTCTTGCTCCTGCTCTCTCAAAATGATCTCTTGTGAAATTGAACAATGATCTCTCTTTGCCTTTCCCAAGCCCATTTTGTTTGAGTAACTTCCACTTTGAGATCAATGGATTAGATTAAAAGCAAACTAAATGAGATCTAGGGCCCATCTCATTTCCTCATTTAAAAATGAATTTTTAATTATTAAATGAGAATTTAATGCAGACCCACTTAACAAACTCATAAAGTCACTTTTAAAATATAATAACTCAAACTCACATTAAAAAAAGTCACTTTATAATAAAGTCAATCTCACCTTTTTAATTAAGTTAGGGACCACATTTTAAATTGTCCTTGTCCACTCCAAGGCATGAGTGGACAAACACTTCCTAGATAAAAATTCAACACTCCCTCTTACCGAGGAAGGTGTTATTCACCACTTCGATGTTGTCTCTAAAATGTATGTGCTTTCCTCTTCCTAAAGAATTCGTGAGAATATCTTCCACCTTCTCATCTGTAGAAATGTACTATAACTCTACAACTCTTCTCTAGACATAATCTCTGATGAAGTGGTATCTCATCTCAATGTGCTTTAACCTGTCATGAAACATTGGGTTCTTAGAGATCCTAATGCAAATCTGATTGTCACAGTAAATGATAGTAGGCATCGGCTCCTGACCAAATAAATCAACCATGAACTTGCGAAGCCACAATTCCTCACAACTATCTTGACTAGCTGCTGTGTACTCAGCCTTCGCAGAAATCAAAGAAACAGAATTTTGTTTCTGACTGAACCATGACACAACTACCAATCCCAACCTGAAACAACAACCATAATTGCTCTTCTGTTTTGAAGCACTTCCTTCCAAATCTGAATCCATGAGGAAAACTAAGTACACTCCATCTAACCTCTTATAATATAGACCATAGTCTACAATCCCAACAAGATATCTCAAAATATGTTTCGCGGCTATCTATTGCACTCTCCTGGGATCCACCATGAACTGATTGAGAGTGTTCATCGCAAAATGCATATCTGGGCTATTGTTAACCAAATAAATCAACGAACCAATAAGCTGGTGAAACAAAGTAGGATCCACCAACTCTCCCTCTAAAGAATGAAGATCCTTCTAGTTGGCGATCATGGTTATGGACATGGGTCTAGAGTCCTCCATCCAAAATATCCTTAGAACATCTGCAACATATTTTCCTTGCCCCAAGAAAACATTTACATCCTCCTACCACACCTCCATGCATAAATAGTAGTGCATCAACCCAAGTTTGATCATCTCAAACTCCAAAGCAAGATATTTCTTGCATGCATCAATCAGGTGCTCCCCTCCTGTAATGAACAATTCATCAACATACACCAGAAGAATGAGTGGAACGCCTCCAACCACAATGTAGTAAAGGTTGGGATCTACCTCACTCTTCTGAAACCGAATCAAAATAAAATAAGAATCAATCCTCGAGTACTAAGCCCGAGGGGCTTGCTTTAGACCATACAAGGCCTTTTTCGTCCTGCAAACATGAGAATGTCTCTCGTAAATCTGAAATCCCTGTGTCTTCTCTAGATATACCTCCTCTTGTAGAAGGCCGTTGGGGAAATCAATATTCACATCCATCTAATGGATCCTCCAACCCATATCTGCCACAACAGAGATCACTTCTTCGATTGAAGAAAATATAGCAACCGACGCAAAGGTCTCATCATAATTAACTCCCTCTATATGTGAGAACCCTCATGGTACAAAACAAGCTTTGTACTTCTCTATGCTTCCATCCACAACATGATTTATTTTATAATCCACTTGGAAGTCACAATTGACTTCCCCTCTGGTTTAGGAACCACCTCCCACACACCATTCTTCGTGATGGAATTGTACTCTTCCATCCTGGAATCTCTCCAAACTTGATGTACAGAATCCTCCTCATAAGTAGTATGCTCAGACTCACGCAAGCTAGTCACCTGTTCCATGTAGCTGGAAAATCTCTTAGGTTCGTTTCTCTCTCTAACCTCCCTCTTGGGTGGCCCCACAGAATCCTCAGCTTCCTTCACAGGATCCCTAAGACAACTTGGATATCTCTTCCTGGAAGTAGCATCCTGTGGAATATCCTCCTCTATGTCCTCATTAGACAAATGTCTCCCTGAAGAAGTACCTATGGTTTGAGATCTTGTACCCAGTGAACTTGAACCTGAACCATGTGTATACGAATCACATGAAGTTGAAACTTGTGAACCTATCCTTGTACCAGAAGTCCCTATAGACTGAGTCCCTGAAACTGATGTACCTGTAACCCTTGACCCACTCACCCCTGAGACCTATAACCCTGTGCCCTAGCTCGCTGAAATATGAGATGTTGTCACTTGTAGAGTAACCTACTACTCCTCTATATCAGAATCTTGAGATCTCCTAAATTCTCTCTCCTCCTCACTATAAATTTCCTTTGTTTAGGAAGTTATATATGATAAGCCTTTGAGACCTCATCATATCCAACAAAAATACCCCTCTCTCCAGTAGCCTCCAACTTTGTCCTCTTCTTAGAAGGGACATGTGAGTATGTAAGGAATCCAAAGATGTGGAAGTGGCTTATATTAGGATTCTTCCTGATGAACATATCCTCAGGATTTTTACACCCCAAGGCATGGTGCAGAAACCTGCTCTGCATGAAACGACTGTACTATAGCACTCTGACCATAGAAAGAAAGGAAGACTCTGATCACGCATCATGGTTGTAGCTTCACCCAATATCACACGGTTCTTCCTTTCAACCACTCCATTATGTTGTGGAGTGTAAGGAACTGTCAACTTCCTCCTGATACCCTCATGTCTACAAAAATCATCGAAAGCAAGAGAAGTGTACTTACCCCCATTATGTGATTTGAGTACCTTGATCTTCTTTCTCGTCTTGTTCTACACAAGAGCTTTGAACTCTTGAAACTGAAGAAAGACCTCCTCTGAATTCTTTCTTCTCATAAAGTAAATCCATGTATTCCTAGAAAAGTCATCGTTTAAAGTAATTTAATACTCAAAACCTGTCAACAAGGAAGAGGACATGGGACCACATAAGTCTGAATGAAACAAATCCAACAATCCCTCTAATTTGTTGTCACTTCTTGGAAAATTAGTCTTGGTGTACTTTCATAATGCACACCCTATGTATACACCACTCTGCTTTGTACTAAAATATGAAAAACATGTGGTCATGTCTCTCAACATCCTCAAAACTGAATAATGAAGGTGGGCCATCCTCCTGTTCCATAACTCACATAACTCATTGTTGCTCTGAGTGTGTGCCAGTGCATGATGTGGCTGGAAGAGAAGCTTCTATATTTTCCTGCATCTGATTCCAATCGCATATGAAGTAGATGGACCCTTTACTTTGGGAAATATGTAAAATTTCCCATCTAGGACATATACCCCAAGGCCTCTGTCCTCAATCATGGAAATTGACACAAGGTTCTTCTTCATCCCAGGTATGTACAAGACATCCCTCAGTACCATGGGATCCATGGACTCCCTGTCAAAGTGGACTGTCCCATGCCCAATTTATCTCACCACTGTATCATCACCCAATACAACCTCCAACTCCAAGCTTGTCTCTAAAATCTCGATGAACATGTCATGATCACCTGTCATGTGACTCGAATCTCCATTATCAATGTACCAAGTGGAGAAAGTAGTGGAATCACTCAATGAAAGCCCAATGATCATGGAATTATCCATGTGATCCTCAAAATCCCTACTGGTGATGGATGATGCTCTCTTTACACAACCACCAACAAAGAGAGAAAAATATCTCTCAAATCTTACAACATACTCATCAATCTTTGTTTAAGATCATGTATGTTGTTTCTTCTTCTTCTTCTTTGGGAATTGTCAATCATAATGCCCAAACTTCTAACAATCAAAGCATCTCACTTTTCTCGTGTCCTTCTTCTCTCCATCTTGTTGCTTGGTTCCACCCTTGGAACCCTTCTTGAACTTATGCTTCTTTCCCTTTGTTGCTTAGGCCAGATTCTCCTCATCATCATTGCTATGAGATGTAATTCCATGTACATATCCCCCACAGGTCTCCTCCTATATGAAATCATCGCAAAGACGATCCCATGTAGGCATGTGCTCACGAGCAACAATGAACTCAACAAAAACAAACCATGGCTTTGTCATGCCATTCAGTGTTGTACAAACCAACTCTGTATCCAACACCCTCTCTCTCACTGCTCCAATCTCATCTTGAACCTGTGTAATCCTAGTAAGGTGGGAGACCATGTTCTCCCAGTTGTTCATCCTAATGCTCTCTAGGTTCTCCCTTAACACCATTTTTCGATTTTCATTAGAACTTAGGTAAAGGTTATTCAATGTAGTCCATATCTGATAAGCATATTCTTTCCCAGAAATATGTAGTATGATATGGTCTTTAATGGCATCAAGTAAGCTTCTTTTTGCTTTAATGTCCAGTTTATCAAAGGACTCCTTACCAGTTAAAATTGTAGGAATAGTGACAGGATGACCCGTTGTATTATTTACTATTTCCCATAGTTCATTCTCCTACAATAACAATATAATCCTATCCTTCCATGGGTTAAAATTAACTGCACCATCCAACCTATCCTCAAGCCTATGTCTGGTATCCATCACTGTATACGTTCAAGAACATGTTCCTCTCAACAACCTTGTTTTCCATTATTTCTCCAAGTCTCAAATTTATTTGTGGGTGTAATTTTCAGCCTTCAATCAAGCTCTGATACCATGAAAATTTTCAAGAACCCCATCTCGATTTGGGTTTCAGTTCTGCATATGGTTTAATGCCCAAACCCCTTCATGCATGTGCATTAAAAAATTAACAAATTTAACTAAAAGCATAAAACACATGAGATTCATTTTCTTCTTTTTGAAATTTGAAAATTATAGCATCGCTAATCTCATACTCAAAATTTTTTAATCAGCCACACACGTGAAAATAAACACTCAGATTTTTGGTCAAATTGACCCAAGAAAAACCCTGAAGGGAAAACCTGTACTTCAGAGAGAGATTTTATTCTTCATGCAAATTTAACAATAAATTACAATAGTACTTATCTCAACATTTCTTCCTCGACATGTATGCCAAACAATCACTGTACGGTGTGCAATAAATTCCATAATCATACACCTTGAAATTCGTGCCCACTGGCAGCAATACAACCCACATGTGTGACCTCATTTTTTGTGCATTAAATTCCTTGAAATTCGTGGTGTACGTATGTTGTACCCTCCTCAAAATTTGTGCCTCTTTCCTCAAATTCAGTTTTGTTGTATGCATTCGTACTGTACGGACTGTACATAATCTGCCTCAATTTCTGTGCAAATTAAATGCAGTTGTACGACTCCCTTGGAATTTGTAGAGCTGCTCAAACTCACATTAAAAATGTCATTTTATAATAAAGTCAATCTCACCATTTTAACTAGGATAGGGACCGCATTTTAAAGTGTCCTTGTCCACCCCAAGGCATGAGTGGACAAACACTTCTTAGGTAAAAAGTCAACAAATATTATCCCTTGGTAAGACATTAGTCATTACATAATGTACTTCTTGTAATAGTATTGATCATGTATTCACAAAAAAAATTATAATTTTAAATATAGGTGTTGTATATTATACACTAATGTTATTACATTGTTTGTAAATATAAAGACAATTCCACCTAAATGCCGATTGCTAGAGAGCTATTTGCCACATAATAGTAAAAATACTACTTTACAAGGTGAGGAACATGGAGATCAAAATATTGAAGATCGAGTTTTTAATGATCCTATGGATGAAGATGACATTATTGATACAAATGACGAAGATGAGATAAATAGATTGATCCAAGACACATTTTCTCCATTGGATGAGGACAACCTCCATGATATTCATGATGTTCCTCTACTTGAGAAGTCCCAAGAACATCTTTATGAAGGGTCAACAAAAAATATTATATCTGCTATATTGTTGTTGATGAACTTGAAGGTTTTGAATAGTTTCTCAAACACGTGTTTCACACATCTCCGAAGTTATGTAATGTATTAATTGCATCTTCACATGGTATGAAAAGTTGTCTATTTTCCTCTATTTTTAGTGTTAATTAATTCATAAATTAGGGATACACAATATTTATGATTTATATTGTTTACATTTCGTTTCTTTGTCAACGTTGCAAATTGTTGGGTGAATTTCTATTACCAATATCAAATAATTTACCGCACACATGTCGAGAGGCATTTTTTATTATGAAAGAAATTGGAATGGAGTATCAATATATTGATGCATGTCCTAATGATCATATTATATATTATGGTCAATATGAATCAGAAAAGAAATTCCCATAATGTGAACTAAGTAGATAACGAAATGATCAAGTAACAAAAAAGGTGCCTCTCAAAGTTCTTCATTATATTCCCATAATTCCACGTTTCCAACGACTATTCAAGTCCCAAAGTATAACACAATTTATGGATTACCATGCAAAGAACATAAATGAAGATGGAGTTCTTCGAATTCCTACAGATGGTTCCGCATTGAAGAATATTGAAGAAAAATGGCCAATTTTTAAAGATCAACCTCGTAATGTTAGAATTAGAAGTTGATAGTTTCAATCCATTTGGTAAGATTCGTTCTACTTACTTAGTGTGGCCTATTTTCCTCATAAACAATAACCTTTCTCCATGGATGTTTATAAAGAGAGAGCACATAATGTTGGCAATGATTATTCCATGTATTTTTTTGAAAGTAATTATACTATTTTGTTTCTTTGTTTCATTGCTGCATGAGAACACCTTTTATATATTGGGACACATAACTAAATGGCATAGTATGTAAATAAATTAGGTAAGTACCAAGTTAAAGATATGAATATATATATTGAGCCTCTTATCGATGAGCTATTGAAGTTATGGGATGGGATCAATGTGTATGACATCTCTATACCAATAGGGAAGAAATAATTTTAGTTCCATGGAATACTTGCATGGACAATTCATGATGCTCCCGGGTTAACACATTTTTGTGGTATGTAACTTTCTGTTGCACTTTAAAAATTATATGTTTTAAGGTGAATATCATGCATTTTTATACTTAAATTAATAATATTTTGATGATATAACATTAATACATATATCTTGCAGGTCTTCAAACAAAGGGAAAAATTGCATGTCCAGTCTGTGGTCCTACGATAAAATCTAGTCATTCAAGAAGTTTACGAAATTAGGTGTTTTATCAGTATAGGAACTTCCTCCCTAAGAGCCATAGGTATCGAACTACCAAGAAAACAAAATTCAATGGTAAAGAAGAGAATGGAAAGAAACCATGAAGAATGACACCTCACCTATGGAAGTTGGAATTTAATAGAAATTGTCAAGGTATGTAAATTGTATCTGTAGCATATACATATGTAATATTATGAGTTTTATTTTTTTACTGAATTTTCTCTAGCATGGGTGTCATTAATTATTGTTAATGTGTTTTCATTTATGTTTAATGAATGTATTTAAGGCATGAGTGGGATTCCATGATGAATGAAGAGTTATCCCATAAAATTAAGTAGGTTTCCTTACTATGAGAACCTACACATAGCTCATTTGTTCGATACAATGCATATCAAGAAGAATGTAACATAAATGATATGATGAATCTTAGATGGAAGGACTGACAAAGATAAAATTGGAAAAAATTGTAGTGTTGTTGCAGAAGCCAATCACGCATTGAAAAATGTAATTAATTCCAATGCTGAAGACGGGGACCAAAATATTAGTCTTCCATGGTTATTGACAGAGAAAAAAAGCGATGCTATAAAAGAGGTCATTTAAAAAACAAGGTTTCTGATGGGGTTTTCGTCGAATATACAAAATATCCTAATGAAAAAGGTGATTTTGGTGGTGTTAAGACTCATGAATTTCATACATTCATTAAGGTAATTATTTACGTATATAATTTCCATTTAGTACATATTTTTAGTAATTGTTGTCTCTAGAAATAAATAACGATTTGCATTTTTTTACAATACGTTCTACCTCTATATCTCCCAGGTAACTTTGATGACAACATAAAACAAGTTATATATGATCTTGGTAAATATATGAGGTAAGCAACAATTTATATGCATGAAAATGTTTGTTCACTGTGTTGCATAGCTTATTGACATAATTTGTTTTACAGCTTGGAACTTTATTATATATTCCTCAATCTTGTTGATCACTATTATTTCTTGCATCATTTGTAGGTGGATTTCATCTAAAGAAATCCATAAATAAGATATTAGATATTGGATGAGAGAAATTCCTCGTCTAATGTGTGAAATGCAGAAGTATTTACCTCCAAGATTTTTCAATGCATAAGAACACTATCTCATACACCAAGTTGAGGATATTGAATTGTGTGGACCTGTACACACAAGATCAATGTGGATGGTGGAAAGTCATTTGAAGTCATTGAAGGATTTTGTTAGAAAAATATCACATCCTGAGTGTTCTATTGTGCATGGCTATATGGTATATCAATCCATGGTGTACATTAGTCAGTATCTTCCAAATTTAGCAAAAATATCAATCTTCCTCACATTTGGAATGCCAAATCCATCAACAAATTTGAAGGGGAGGTCCTGTTGGGGAAAGGTAGAACGAGGAAAGTGAAAGGTAATTAGATGGTGTAT